>OX382191.1:5557379-6018341 GCA_947507545.1 Clistopyga incitator
CGATTGATACGTCGATGCTTAGCGACATCGAGAGATCGAGGATTCCCGGCGTTTCTGAGAGTTTGGCTAGGCGTACGGGTGTCAAAATTCTTTATTTCATGCAACTACACACTTGCAATACGATAAAACGGGTATCGTGGTGCTGCGGCGATTGATACATCGATGCTCAGCGAAATCGAGAGATCGAGGATTCCCAGCGTTTCTGAGAGTTTGGCTGGGTGTACGGGTGTGAAAATTCGTTATTTCATGCAACTACACACTTGCAATACGATAAAACGGATATCGTGGTGCTGCGGCGATTGATACGTCGGTGCTTAGCGACATCGAGAGATCGTGGATTCCCGCCGTTTCTGAGACTTTGGCTGGCTGTACGGGTGTCAAAATTCTTCATTCTATGTAACTACACACTCTCAATACGATAAAACTGGTATCGTGGTGCTGCAGCGATTGATACGTCGAAGCTTAGCGGAATCGAAAGATCGAGGATTCCCGCCGTTTCTGAGACTTTGGCTGGCTGTACGGGTGTCAAAATTCTTCATTCTATGTAACTACATACTCTCAATACGATAAAACTGGTATCGCAGTTCTGCAGCGATTGATACATCGATGCTTAGCGAAATCGAGAGATCGAGGATTCCCGGCGTTTCTGAGAGTTTGGCTGGGTGTACGGGTGTCAAAATTCTTTATTTCATGCAACTACACACTCTCAATACGTTAAAACTGGTATCGTGGTGCTGCAGCGATTGATACGTCGATGCTTAGCGACATCGAGAGATCGAGGATTCCCGGCGTTTCTGAGAGTTTGGCTGGGCGTACGGGTGTCACAATTCTTTATTTCATGCAACTATACACTCTTAATACGATAAAACGGGTATCGTGGTGCTGTAGCGATTGATACATCGATGCTTAGCGAAATCGAGAGATCGAGGTTTCCCGGCGTTTCTGAGAGTTTGGCTGGGTGTACGGCTGTGAAAATTCGTTTTTTCATGGAACTACACACTTGCAATACGATAAAACGGGTATCGTGGTGCTGCGGCGATTGATACGTCGATGCTTCGCGACATCGAGAGATCGAGGATTCCCGGCGTTTCTGAGAGTTTGGCTGGCTGTACTTGTGTGAAAATTCTTCATTTCATGCAACTACACACTTGCAATACGATAAAACGGGTATCATGGTGCTGCGGCGATTGACACGTCGATCCTTAGCGACATCGAGAGATCGAGGATTCCCGGCGTTTCTGAAAGTTTGGCTGGGCGTACGGGTGTGAAAATTCGTTATTTCATGCAACTACACATTTGCAATACGATAAAACGGGTATCGTGGTGCTGCGGCAATTGATACGTCGATATTTAGTGACATCGAGAGATCGAGGATTCCCGGCGTTTCTGAGAGTTTGGCTAGGCGTACGGGTGTCAAAATTCTTTATTTCATGCAACTACACACTTGCAATACGATAAAACAGGTATCGTGGTGCTGCGGCGATTGATACGTCGATGCTTAGCGAAATCGAGAGATCGAGGATTCCCGGCGTTTCTTAGTGTTTGGCTGGGTGTACGCATGTCAAAATTCTTTATTTCATGCAACTACACACTTACAATACGATAAAACGGGTATCGTGGTGCTGCAGCGATTGATACATCGAAGCTTAGCGAAATCGAGAGATCGAGGATTCCCGGCGTTTCTGAGAGTTTGGCTGGTTGTACTTGTGTGAAAAGTCTTTATTTCATGCAGCTACACACTTGCAATACGATAAAACGGGTATCGTGGTGCTGCGGCGATTGATACGTCGATCCTTAGCGACATCGAAAGATCGAGGATTCCCGGCGTTTCTGAGAGTTTGGCTGGGTGTACGGGTGTGAAAATTCGTTATTTCATGCAACTACACATTTGCAATACGATAAAACGGGTATCGTGGTGCTGCGGCGATTGATACGTCGATGCTTAACGACATCGAGAGATCGAGGATTCCCGGCGTTTCTGAGAGTTTGGCTGGGCGTACGGGTGCCAAAATTCTTCATTTCATGCAACTACACACTCTCAATACGATAAAACTGGTATCGCAGTTCTGCAGCGATTGATACGTCGATGCTTAGCGAAATCGAGAGATCGAGGATTCCCGGCGTTTCTGAGAGTTTGGCTGGTTGTACTTGTGTGAAAAGTCTTTATTTCATGTAGCTACACACTTGCAATACGATAAAATGGGTATCGTGGTGCTGCGGCGATTGATACGTCGATCCTTAGCGACATCGAGAGATCGAGGATTCCCGGCGTTCCTGAGTGTTTGGCTGGGTGTACGGGTGTGAAAATTCGTTATTTCATGCAACTACACATTTGCAATACGATAAAACGGGTATCGTGGTGCTGCGGCGATTGATACGTCGATGCTTAGCGACATCGAGAGATCGAGGATTCCCGGCGTTTCTGAGAGTTTGGCTAGGCGTACGGGTGTCAAAATTCTTTATTTCATGCAACTACACACTTGCAATACGATAAAACGGGTATCGTGGTGCTGCGGCGATTGATACGTCGATGCTTAGCGACATCGAGAGATCGAGGATTCCCGGCGTTTCTGAGTGTTTGGCTGGGTGTACGGGTGTGAAAATTCGTTATTTCATGCAACTACACATTTGCAATACGATAAAACGGGTATCGTGGTGCTGCGGCGATTGATACGTCGATGCTTAGCGACATCGAGAGATCGAGGATTCCCGGCGTTTCTGAGAGTTTGGCTGGGCGTACGGGTGCCAAAATTCTTCATTTCATGCAACTACACACTCTCAATACGATAAAACTGGTATCGCAGTTCTGCAGCGATTGATACGTCGATGCTTAGCGAAATCGAGAGATCGAGGATTCCCGCCGTTTCTGAGACTTTGACTGGCAGTACGGGTGTCAAAATTCTTCATTCTATGTAACTACACACTCTCAATACGATAAAACTGGTATCGCAGTTCTGCAGCGATTGATACGTCGAAGCTTAGCGAAATCGAAAGATCGAGGATTCCCGGCGTTTCTGAGAGTTGGGCTGGGTGTACGGGTGTCAACATTCTTTATTTCATGCCACTACACACTTGCAATACGATAAACCGGGTATCGTGGTGCTGCGGCGATTGATACGTCGATGCTTAGCGATATCGATAGATCGAGGATTCCCGCCGTTTCTGAAACTTTGGCTGGCTGTACGGGTGTCAAAATCCTTTATTCTATGTAACTACACACTCTCAATACGATAAAACTGGTATCGTGGTGCTGCAGCGATTGATACATCGATGCTTAGCGAAATCGAGAGATCGAAGATTCCCGGCGTTTCTGAGAGTTTGGCTGGCTGTACTTGTGTGAAAAGTCTTCATTTCATGCAGCTACACACTTGCAATACGATAACACGGGTATCGTGGTACTGCAGCGATTGATACATCGATGCTTAGCGAAATCGAGAGATCGAGGATTCCCGGCGTTTTTGAGAGTTTGGCTGGCTGTACTTGTGTGAAAAGTCTTCATTTCATGCAGCTACACACTTGCAATACGATAAAACGGGTATCGTGGTGCTGCGGCGATTGATACGTCGATCCTTAGCGACATCGAGAGATCGAGGATTCCCGGCGTTTCTGAGAGTTTGGCTTTGCGTACGGGTGTCAAAATCCTTTATTCTATGTAACTACACACTCTCAATACGATAAACCGGGTATCGTGGTGCTGCGGCGATTGATACGTCGATGCTTAGCGAAATCGGGAGATCGAGGATTCCCGGCGTTTCTTAGTGTTTGGCTTGCTGTACGCATGTCAAAATTCTGTATTTCATGCAACTACACACTTACAATACGATAAGACGGGTATCATGGTGCTGATGCGATTGATACGTCGATGCTTAGCGACATCGAGAGATCGAGGATTCCCGGCGTTTCTTAGTGTTTGGCTGGGTGTACGCATGTCAAAATTCTTTATTTCACGCAACTACAGACTCTCAATACAATAAAACTGGTATCGCAGTTCTGCAGCGATGTATACGTCGATGCTTAGCGACATCGAGAGATCGAGGATTCCCGCCGTTTCTGGGACTTTGGCTACGCCTACGGGTGTCAAAATTCTTTATTTAATGCAACTACACACTCTCATTACGATAAAACTGGTATCGAAGTTCTGCAGCGATTAATACGTCGATGCTTAGCGAAATCGAGACATCGAGGATTCCCGGCGTTTCTTAGTGTTTGCCTGGGTGTACGCATGTCAAAATTCTTTATTTCATGCAACTACACACTTTCAATAGGATAAAACGGGTATCGTGGTGCTGCGGCGATTGATACGTCGATGCTTATCGACATCGAGAAATCGAGGATTCCCGGCGTTTCTTAGTGTTTGGCTGGGTGTACGCATGTCAAAATTCTTTATTACATGCATCTACACACTCTCAATACGATAAAACTGGTATCGCAGTTCTGCAGCGATTGATACGTCGATGCTTAGCGAAATCGAGAGATCGAGGATTCCCGGCGTTTCTGCGAGTTTGGCTGGCTGTACTTGTGTGAAAATTCATCATTTCATGCATCTACACACTTTCAATACGATAAAACTGGTATCGCAGTTCTGCAGCGATTGATATGTCGATGCTTAGCGAAATCGAGAGATCGAGGATTCCCGCCGTTTCTGAGACTTTGGCTGGCTGTACGGGTGTCAAAATAGTTCATTCTATGTAACTACACACTCTCAATCCGATAAAACGGGTATCGTGGTGCTGCGGCGATTGATACGTCGATGCTTAGCGAAATCGAGAGATCGAGGATTCCCGGCGTTTCTGCGAGTTTGGCTGGGCGTACGGGTGTCAAAATTCTATATTTCATGCAACTACACACTCTCAATGGGATAAAACGGGTATCGTGGTGCTGCGGCGATTGATACGTCGATGCTTAGCGAAATCGAGAGATCGAGGATTCCCGCCGTTTCTGAGACTTTGGCTGGGCGTACGGGTGTCAAAATTCTTTATTTCATGGAACTACACACTTTCAATACGATAAAACGGGTATCGTGGTGCTGCAGCGATTGATACGTCGATTCTTAGCGAAATCGAGAGATCGAGGATTCCCGCCGTTTCTGAGAGTTTGGCTGGGTGTACAGGTGTGAAAATTCGTTATTTCATGCAACTACACATTTGCAATACGATAAAACGGGTATCGTGGTGCTGCGGCGATTGATACGTTGATGCTTAGCGACATCGAGAGATCGAGGATTCCCGGCGTTTCTGAGAGTTTGGCTGGGCGTACGGATGTCAAAATTCTTTATTTCATGCAACTACACACTTGCAATACGATAAAACTGGTATCGCAGTTCTGCAGCGATTGATACGTCGATGCTTAGCGAAATCGAGAGATCGAGGATTCCCGCCGTTTCTGAGACTTTGGCTGGCTGTATGCGTGTCAAAATCCTTCATTCTATGTAACTACACACTCTCAATACGATAAAACTGGTATCGCAGTTCTGCAGCGATTGATACATCGATGCTTAGCGAAATCGAGAGATCGAGGATTCCCGGCGTTTCTGAGAGTTTGGCTGTGTGTACGGGTGTGAAAATTCGTTATTTCATGCAACTACACACTTGCAATACGATAAAACGGATATCGTGGTGCTGCGGCGATTGGTGCGTCGGTGCTTAGCGACATCGAGAGATCGTGGATTCCCGCCGTTTCTGAGACTTTGGCTGGCTGTACGGGTGTCAAAATTTTTCATTCTATGTAACTACACACTCTCAATACGATCAAACTGGTATCATTGTGCTGCAGCGATTGATACGTCGATGCTTAGCGACATCGAGAGCGAGGATTCCCGGCGTTTCTGAGAGTTTGGCTGGGCGTACGGGTGTCAAAATTCTTTATTTCATGCAACTATACATTCTTAATACGATAAAACTGGTATCACAGTTCTGCAGCGATTGATACGTCGAAGCTTAGCGGAATCGAAAGATCGAGGATTCCCGCCGTTTCTGAGACTTTGGCTGGTTGTACGGGTGTCAAAATCCCTTATTCTATGTAACTACACACTTGCAATACGATAAAACGCGTATCGTGGTGCTGCGGCGATAAGTCGATGCTTAGCGACATCGAGAAATCGAGGATTCCCGCCGTTTCTGAGACTTTGGCTGGCTGTACAGGTGTCAAAAATCTTCATTCTATGTAACTACATACTCTCAATACGATAAAACTGGTATCGCAGTTCTGCAGCGATTGAGACGTCGATGCTTAGCAAAATCGAGAGATCGAGGATTCCCGCCGTTTCTGAGACTTTGACTGGGCGTACGGGTGTCAAAATTCTTTATTTCATGCACTTACACACTCTCAATACGATAAAACTGGTATCGCAGTTCTACAGCGATTGATACGTCGATGCTTAGCGACATCGAGAGATCGAGGATTCACGCCGTTTCTGGGACTTTGGCTACGCGTACGGGTGTCAAAATTCTTTATTTCATGCAACTACACACTCTCAATACGATAAAACTGGTATCGCAGTTCTGCAGCGATTAATACGTCGATGCTTAGCGAAATCGAGAGATCGAGGATTCCCGGCGTTTCTTAGTGTTTGGCTGGGTGTACGCATGTCAAAATTCTTTATTTCATGCAACTACACACTTACAATACGATAAAACGGGTATCGTGGTGCTGCAGCGATTGAAACATCGATGCTTAGCGAAATCGAGAGATCGAGGATTCCCGCCGTTTCTGAGAGTTTGGCTGGGCGTACGGATGTCAAAATTCTTTATTTCATGCAACTACACACTCTCAATACGATAAAACTAGTATCGCAGTTCTGCAGCGATTGATACGTCGATGCTTAGCGAAATCGAGAGATCGAGGATTCCCGACGTTTCTGAGACTTTGGCTGGCTGTACGGGTGTCAAAATCGTTCATTCTATGTAACTACACACTCTCAATCCGATAAAACTGGTATCGCAGTTCTGCAGCGATTGATACATCGATGCTTAGCGAAATCGAGAGATCGAGGATTCCCGGCGTTTCTTAGTGTTTGGCTGGGTGTACGCATGTCAAAATTCTTTATTTCATGCAACTACACACTTTCAATAGGATAAAACGGGTATCGTGGTGCTGCAGCGATTGATACATCGATACTTAGCGAAATCGAGAGATCGAGGATTCCCGGCGTATCTGAGAGTTTGGCTGGCTGTACGGGTGTGAAAATTCGTTATTTCATGCAACTACACATTTGCAATACCATAAAACGGGTATCGTGGTGCTGCGGCGATTGATACGTCGATGCTGAGCGAAATCGAGAGATCGAGGATTCCCGCCGTTTCTGAGACTTTGGCTACGCGTACGGGTGTCAAAATTCTTTAATTCATGGAACTACACACTCTCAATACGATAAAACTGGTATCGCAGTTTTGCAGTGATTGATTCGTCGATGCTTAGCGAAATCGAGAGATCGAGGATTCCCGGCATAGCTGAGAGTTTGACTGGCTGTACTTGTGTGAAAATTCTTCATTTCATGTAACTACACACTTGCAATACGATAAAACGGGTATCGTGGTGCTGCGGCGATTGATACGTCGATCCTTAGCGACATCGAGAGATCGAGGATTCCCGGCGTTTCTGAGAGTTTGGCTGGGCGTACGGGTGTCAAAATTCTTTATTTCAAGCAACTACACACTCTCAATACGATAAAACGGGTATCGCAGTTCTGCAGCGATTGAGACGTCGATGCTTAGCGAAATCGAGAGATCGAGGATTCCCGCCGTTTCTGGGACTTTGGCTACGCGTACGGGTGTCAAAATTCTTTATTTCATGCAACTACACACTCTCAATACGATAAAACTGGTATCGCAGTTCTGCAGCGATTGATACGTCGTTGCTTAGCGAAATCGAGAGATCGAGGATTCCCGCCGTTTCTGAGACTTTGGCTGGCTGTACAAGTGTCAAAATCGTTCATTCTATGTAACCACATACTCTTAATACGATAAAACTGGTATCGCAGTTCTGCAGCGATTGATACATCGATGCTTAGCGAAATCGAGAGATCGAGGATTCTCGGCGTTTCCTAGTGTTTGGCTGGGTGTACGCATGTCAAAATTCTTTATTTCATGCAACTACACACTTACAATACGATAAAACGGGTATCGTGGTGCTGATGCGATTGATACATCGATGCTTAGCGAAATCGAGAGATCGAGGATTCCCGCCGTTTCTGAGAGTTTGGCTGGGCGTACGGATGTCAAAATTCTTTATTTCATGCAACTACACACTCTCAATCCGATAAAACTAGTATCGCAGTTCTGCAGCGATTGATACGTCGATGCTTAGCGACATCGAGAGATCGAGGATTCCCGGCGTTTCTGCGAGTTTGGCTGGGCGTACGGGTGTCAAAATTCTATATTTCATGCAAGTACACGCTCTCAATACGATAAAACGGGTATCGTGGTACTGCGGCGATTGATACGTCGATGCTTAGCGAAATCGAGAGATCGAGGATTCCCGGCGTTTCTCAGTGTTTGGCTGGGTGTACGCATGTCAAAATTCTTTATTTCATGCAACTACACACTTTCAATACGATATAACGGGTATCGTGGTGCTGCGGCGATTGATACATCGATGCTTAGCGAAATCGAGAGATCGAGGATTCCCGCCGTTTCTGAGTGTTTGGCTGGGTGTACGGGTGTGAAAATTCGTTATTTTATGCAACTACACACTTTCAATACGATAAAACGGGTATCGTGGTGCTGCGGCGATTGATACGTCGATGCTTAGCGACATCGAGAGATCGAGGATTCGCGGCGTTTCTCAGAGTCTGGCTGGGCGTACGGGTGTCAAAATTCTTTATTTCATGCAACTACACACTCTCAATACGATAAAACTGGTATCGCAGTTCTGCTGCGATTGATACATCGATGCTTAGCGAAATCGAGAGATCGATGATTCCCGGCGTTTCTTAGTGTTTGGCTGGGTGTACGCATGTCAAAATTCTTTATTTCGTCCAACTACACACTCTCAATACGATAAAACTGGTATCGCAGTTCTGCAGCGATTGATACGTCGATGCTCAGCGACATCGAGAGATCGAGGATTCCCGCCGTTTCTGCGACTTTGGCTACGCCGACGGGTGTCCAAATTCTTTATTTCATGCAACTACACACTCTCAATACGATAAAACTGGTATCGCAGTTCTGCAGCGATTGATACGTCGATGCCTAGCGAAATCGAGAGATCGAGGATTCCCGCCGTTTCTGAGACTTTGGCTGGGCGTACGGCTGTCAAAATTCTTTATTTCATGCAACTACACACTCTCAATACGATAAAACTGGTATCGCAGTTCCGCAGCGATTGAGACGTCGACGCTTAGCAAAATCGAGAGATCGAGGATTCCCGCCGTTTCTGAGACTTTGGCTGGGCGTACGGGTGTCAAAATTCTTTATTTCATGCAACTACACACTCTCAATACGATAAAACTGGTATCGCAGTTCTGCTGCGATTGATACATCGATGCTTAGCGAAATCGAGAGATCGATGATTCCCGGCGTTTCTTAGTGTTTGTCTGGGTGTACGCATGTCAAAATTCTTTATTTCTAACTACACACTCTCAATACAATAAAACTGGTATCGCAGTTCTGCAGCGATTGATACGTCGATGCTTAGCGACATCGAGAGATCGAGGATTCCCGGCGTTTCTTAGTGTTTGGCTGGGTGTACGCATGTCAAAATTCTTTATTTCATGCAACTACACACTTTCAATAGGATAAAACGGGTATCGTGGTGCTGCGGCGATTGATACGTCGATGCTTATCGACATCGAGAGATCGAGGATTCCCGGCGTTTCTTAGTGTTTGGCTGGGCGTACGGGTGTCAAAATTCTATATTTCATGCAACTACACACTCTCAGTACGATAAAACGGGTATCGTGGTGCTGCGGCGATTGATACGTCGATGCTTAGCGAAATCGAGAGATCGAGGATTCCCGGCGTTTCTTAGTGTTTGGCTGGGTGTACGCATGTCAAAATTCTTTATTTCATGCAACTACACACTTTCAATACGATATAACGGGTATCGTGGTGCTGCGGCGATTGATACATCGATGCTTAGCGAAATCGAGAGATCGAGGATTCCCGCCGTTTCTGAGTGTTTGGCTGGGTGTACGGGTGTGAAAATTCGTTATTTTATGCAACTACACACTTTCAATACGATAAAACGGGTATCGTGGCTCTGCGGCGATTGATACGTCGATGCTTAGCGACATCGAGAGATCGAGGATTCCCGGCGTTTCTCAGAGTCTGGCTGGGCGTACGGGTGTCAAAATTCTTTATTTCATGCAACTACACACTCTCAATACGATAAAACTGGTATCGCAGTTCTGCTGCGATTGATACATCGATGCTTAGCGAAATCGAGAGATCGATGATTCCCGGCGTTTCTTAGTGTTTGGCTGGGTGTACGCATGTCAAAATTCTTTATTTCGTCCAACTACACACTCTCAATACGATAAAACTGGTATCGCAGTTCTGCAGCGATTGATACGTCGATGCTTAGCGACATCGAGAGATCGAGGATTCCCGCCGTTTCTGCGACTTTGGCTACGCCGACGGGTGTCAAAATTCTTTATTTCATGCAACTACACACTCTCAATACGATAAAACTGGTATCGCAGTTCTGCAGCGATTGATACGTCGATGCCTCGCGAAATCGAGAGATCGAGGATTCCCGCCGTTTCTGAGACTTTGGCTGGGCGTACGGCTGTCAAAATTCTTTATTTCATGCAACTACACACTCTCAATACGATAAAACTGGTATCGCAGTTCCGCAGCGATTGAGACGTCGATGCTTAGCGACATCGAGAGATCGAGGATTCCCGCCGTTTCTGGGACTTTGGCTACGCCTACGGGTGTCAAAATTCTTTATTTAATGCAACTACACACTCTCATTACGATAAAACTGGTATCGCAGTTCTGCAGCGATTAATACGTCGATGCTTAGCGAAATCGAGACATCGAGGATTCCCGGCGTTTCTTAGTGTTTGCCTGGGTGTACGCATGTCAAAATTCTTTATTTCATACAACTACACACTTTCAATAGGATAAAACGGGTATCGTGGTGCTGCGGCGATTGATACGTCGATGCTTATCGACATCGAGAGATCGAGGATTCCCGGCGTTTCTTAGTGTTTGGCTGGGCGTACGGGTGTCAAAATTCTATATTTCATGCAACTACACACTCTCAGTACGATAAAACGGGTATCGTGGTGCTGCGGCGATTGATACGTCGATGCTTAGCGAAATCGAGAGATCGAGGATTCCCGCCGTTTCTGAGACTTTGGCTGGGCGTACGGGTGTCAAAATTCTTTATTTCATGCAACTACACACTCTCAGTACGATAAAACGGGTATCGTGGTGCTGCGGCGATTGATACGTCGATGCTTAGCGAAATCGAGAGATCGAGGATTCCCGCCGTTTCTGAGACTTTGGCTGGGCGTACGGGTGTCAAAATTCTTTATTTCATGCAACTACACACTTTCAATACGATAAAACGGGTATCGTGGTGCTGCAGCGATTGATACGTCGATTCTTAGCGAAATCGAGAGATCGAGGATTCCCGGTGTTTCTGAGAGTTTGGCTGGGTATACGGGTGTGAAAATTCGTTACTTCATGCAACTACACACTTGCAATACGATAAAAAGGGTATCGTGGTGCTGCGTCGATTGATACGTCGATGCTTAGCGAAATCGAGAGATCGAGGATTTCCGCCGTTTCTGAGACTTTGGCTGGCTGTACGGGTGTAAAAATCGTTCATTCTATGTAACTACACACTCTTAATACGATAAAACTGGTATCGCAGTTCTGCAGCGATTGATACATCGATGCTTAGCGAAATCGGGAGATCGAGGATTCCCGGCGTTTCTTAGTGTTTGGCTGGGTGTACGCATGTCAAAATTCTTTATTTCATGCAACTACACACTTTCAATACGATAAAACGGGTATCGTGGTGCTGCGGCGATTGATACATCGATGCTTAGCGAAATCGAGAGATCGAGGATTCCCGCCGTTTCTGAGTGTTTGGCTGGGTGTACGGGTGTGAAAATTCGTTATTTTATGCAACTACACACTTTCAATACGATAAAACGGGTATCGTGGTGCTGCGGCGATTGATACGTCGATGCTTAGCGACATCGAGAGATCGAGGATTCCCGGCGTTTCTCAGAGTCTGGCTGGGCGTACGGGTGTCAAAATTCTTTATTTCATGCAACTACACACTCTCAATACGATAAAACTGGTATCGCAGTTCTGCTGCGATTGATACATCGATGCTTAGCGAAATCGAGAGATCGATGATTCCCGGCGTTTCTTAGTGTTTGGCTGGGTGTACGCATGTCAAAATTCTATATTTCGTCCAACTACACACTCTCAATACGATAAAACTGGTATCGCAGTTCTGCAGCGATTGATACGTCGATGCTTAGCGACATCGAGAGATCGAGGATTCCCGCCGTTTCTGGGACTTTGGCTACGCCGACGGGTGTCAAAATTCTTTATTTCATGCAACTACACACTCTCAATACGATAAAACTGGTATCGCAGTTCTGCAGCGATTGATACGTCGATGCCTAGCGAAATCGAGAGATCGAGGATTCCCGCCGTTTCTGAGACTTTGGCTGGGCGTACGGCTGTCAAAATTCTTTATTTCATGCAACTACACACTCTCAATACGATAAAACTGGTATCGCAGTTCCGCAGCGATTGAGACGTCGATGCTTAGCAAAATCGAGAGATCGAGGATTCCCGCCGTTTCTGAGACTTTGACTGGGCGTACGGGTGTCAAAATTCTTTATTTCATGCACTTACACACTCTCAATACGATAAAACTGGTATCGCAGTTCTACAGCGATTGATACGTCGATGCTTAGCGACATCGAGAGATCGAGGATTCCCGCCGTTTCTGGGACTTTGGCTACGCGTACGGGTGTCAAAATTCTTTATTTCATGCAACTACACACTCTCAATACGATAAAACTGGTATCGCAGTTCTGCAGCGATTAATACGTCGATGCTTAGCGAAATCGAGAGATCGAGGATTCCCGGCGTTTCTTAGTGTTTGGCTGGGTGTACGCATGCCAAAATTCTTTATTTCATGCAACTACACACTTACAATACGATAAAACGGGTATCGTGGTGCTGCAGCGATTGAAACATCGATGCTTAGCGAAATCGAGAGATCGAGGATTCCCGCCGTTTCTGAGAGTTTGGCTGGGCGTACGGATGTCAAAATTCTTTATTTCATGCAACTACACACTCTCAATACGATAAAACTAGTATCGCAGTTCTGCAGCGATTGATACGTCGATGCTTAGCGAAATCGAGAGATCGAGGATTCCCGACGTTTCTGAGACTTTGGCTGGCTGTACGGGTGTCAAAATCGTTCATTCTATGTAACTACACACTCTCAATCCGATAAAACTGGTATCGCAGTTCTGCAGCGATTGATACATCGATGCTTAGCGAAATCGAGAGATCGAGGATTCCCGGCGTTTCTTAGTGTTTGGCTGGGTGTACGCATGTCAAAATTCTTTATTTCATGCAACTACACACTTTCAATAGGATAAAACGGGTATCGTGGTGCTGCAGCGATTGATACATCGATACTTAGCGAAATCGAGAGATCGAGGATTCCCGGCGTATCTGAGAGTTTGGCTGGCTGTACGGGTGTGAAAATTCGTTATTTCATGCAACTACACATTTGCAATACCATAAAACGGGTATCGTGGTGCTGCGGCGATTGATACGTCGATGCTGAGCGAAATCGAGAGATCGAGGATTCCCGCCGTTTCTGAGACTTTGGCTACGCGTACGGGTGTCAAAATTCTTTAATTCATGGAACTACACACTCTCAATACGATAAAACTGGTATCGCAGTTTTGCAGTGATTGATTCGTCGATGCTTAGCGAAATCGAGAGATCGAGGATTCCCGGCGTTTCTTAGTGTTTGGCTGGGTGTACGCATGTCAAAATTCTTTATTACATGCATCTACACACTCTCTATACGATAAAACTGGTATCGCAGTTCTGCTGCGATTGATACATCGATGCTTAGCGAAATCGAGAGATCGATGATTCCCGGCAGTTCTTAGTGTTTGTCTGGGTGTACGCATGTCAAAATTCTTTATTTCGTCCAACTACACACTCTCAATACAATAAAACTGGTATCGCAGTTGTGCAGCGATTGATACGTCGATGCTTAGCGACATCGAGAGATCGAGGATTCCCGCCGTTTTTGGGACTTTGGCTACGCCTACGGGTGTCAAAATTCTTTAATTAATGCAACTACACACTCTCATTACGATAAAACTGGTATCGCAGTTCTGCAGCGATTAATACGTCGATGCTTAGCGAAATCGAGAGATCGAGGATTCCCGGCGTTTCTTAGTGTTTGGCTGGGTGTACGCATGTCAAAATTCTTTATTTCATGCAACTACACACTCTCAATACGATAAAACTGGTATCGCAGTTCTGCAGCGATTGATACGTCGATGCTTAGCGAAATCGAGAGATCGAGGATTCCCGGTGTTTCTTAGTGTTTGGCTGGGTGTACGCATATCAAAATTCTTTTTTTCACGCAACTATACACTTTCAATACGATAAAACATGTATCGTGGTGCTGCAGCGATTGATACATCGATACTTAGCGAAATCGAGAGATCGAGGATTCCCGGCGTTTCTGAGAGTTTGGCTGGATGTACGGGTGTGAAAATTCGTTATTTCATGCAAGTACACATTTGCAATATCATAAAACGGGTATCGTGGTGCTGCGGCGATTGATACGTCGATGCTGAGCGAAATCGAGAGATCGAGGATTCCCGCCGTTTCTGAGACTTTGGCTACGCGTACGGGTGTCAAAATTCCTTATTTCATGCAACTACACACTCTCAGAACGATAAAACTGGTATCGCAGTTCTGCAGCGATTGATACGTCGATGCTCAGCGAAATCGAGAGATCGAGGATTCCCGGCGTTTCTGAGAGTTTGACTGGCTGTACTTGTGTGAAAATTCTTCATTTCATGTAACTACACACTTGCAATACGATAAAACGGGTATCGTGGTGCTGCGGCGATTTATACGTCGATCCTTAGCGACATCGAGAGATCGAGGATTGCCGGCGTTTCTGAGAGTTTGGCTGGGCGTACGGGTGTCAAAATTCTTCATTTCATGTAACTACACACTTGCAATACGATAAAACGGGTATCGTGGTGCTGCAGCGATATATACGTCGATCCTTAGCGACATCGAGGGATCGAGGATTGCCGCCGTTTCTGAGACTTTGGCTGGGCGTACGGGTTTCAAAATTCTTTATTTTAAGCAACTACACACTCTCAATACGATAAAACGGGTATCGCAGTTCTGCAGCGATTGAGACGTCGATGCTTAGCGAAATCGAGAGATCGAGGATTGCCGCCGTTTCTGAGACTTTGGCTGGGCGTACGGGTTTCAAAATTCTTTATTTCAAGCAACTACACACTCTCAATACGATAAAACTGGTATCGCAGTTCTGCAGCGATTAATACGTCGATGCTTAGCGAAATCGAGAGATCGAGGATTCCCGGCGTTTCTTAGTGTCTGGCTGGGTGTACGCATGTCAAAATTCTTTATTTCATGCAACTACACACTTTCAATAGGATAAAACGGGTATCGTGGTCCTGCGGCGATTGATACGTCGATGCTTAGCGACATCGAGAGATCGAGGATTCCCGGCGTTTCTGCGAGTTTGGCTGGCTGTACTTGTGTGAAAATTCTTCATTCCATGCATCTACACACTTGCAATACGATAAAACGAGTATCGTGGTGCTGCAGCGATTGATACATCGATACTTAGCGAAATCGAGAGATCGAGGATTCCCGGCGTTTCTGAGAGTTTGGCTGGATGTACGGGTGTGAAAATTCGTTATTTCATGCAAGTACACATTTGCAATATCATAAAACGGGTATCGTGGTGCTGCGGCGATTGATACGTCGATGCTGAGCGAAATCGAGAGATCGAGGATTCCCGCCGTTTCTGAGACTTTGGCTACGCGTACGGGTGTCAAAATTCCTTATTTCATGCAACTACACACTCTCAGAACGATAAAACTGGTATCGCAGTTCTGCAGCGATTGATACGTCGATGCTCAGCGAAATCGAGAGATCGAGGATTCCCGGCGTTTCTGAGAGTTTGACTGGCTGTACTTGTGTGAAAATTCTTCATTTCATGTAACTACACACTTGCAATACGATAAAACGGGTATCGTGGTGCTGCGGCGATTTATACGTCGATCCTTAGCGACATCGAGAGATCGAGGATTGCCGGCGTTTCTGAGAGTTTGGCTGGGCGTACGGGTGTCAAAATTCTTCATTTCATGTAACTACACACTTGCAATACGATAAAACGGGTATCGTGGTGCTGCAGCGATATATACGTCGATCCTTAGCGACATCGAGAGATCGAGGATTGCCGCCGTTTCTGAGACTTTGGCTGGGCGTACGGGTTTCAAAATTCTTTATTTTAAGCAACTACACACTCTCAATACGATAAAACGGGTATCGCAGTTCTGCAGCGATTGAGACGTCGATGCTTAGCGAAATCGAGAGATCGAGGATTGCCGCCGTTTCTGAGACTTTGGCTGGGCGTACGGGTTTCAAAATTCTTTATTTCAAGCAACTACACACTCTCAATACGATAAAACTGGTATCGCAGTTCTGCAGCGATTAATACGTCGATGCTTAGCGAAATCGAGAGATCGAGGATTCCCGGCGTTTCTTAGTGTCTGGCTGGGTGTACGCATGTCAAAATTCTTTATTTCATGCAACTACACACTTTCAATAGGATAAAACGGGTATCGTGGTCCTGCGGCGATTGATACGTCGATGCTTAGCGACATCGAGAGATCGAGGATTCCCGGCGTTTCTGCGAGTTTGGCTGGCTGTACTTGTGTGAAAATTCTTCATTCCATGCATCTACACACTTGCAATACGATAAAACGAGTATCGTGGTGCTGCGGCGATTGATACGTCGATCCTTAGCGACATCGAGAGATCGAGGATTCCCGCCGTTTCTGAGAGTTTGGCTGGGCGTACGGGTGTCAAAATTCTTTATTTCATGCAACTACACACTTTCAATACGATAAAACGGGTATCGTGGTGCTGCAGCGATTGATACGTCGATTCTTAGCGAAATCGAGAGATCGAGGATTCCCGGTGTTTCTAAGAGTTTGGCTGGGTATACGGGTGTGAAAATTCGTTATTTCATGCAACTACACACTTGCAATACGATAAAAAGGGTATCGTGGTGCTGCGTCGATTGATACGTCGATGCTTAGCGAAATCGAGAGATCGAGGATTCCCGGCGTTTCTTAGGGTTTGGCTGGGTGTACGCATGTCAAAATTCTTTATTTCACGCAACTACACACTTACAATACGATAAAACGGGTATCGTGGTGCTGATGCGATTGATACATCGATGCTTAGCGAAATCGAGAGATCGAGGATTCCCGCCGTTTCTGAGACTTTGGCTGGGCGTACGGGTGTCAAAATTCTTTATTTCATGCAACTACACACTCTCAATACGATAAAACTGGTATCGCAGTTCTGCTGCGATTGATACATCGATGCTTAGCGAAATCGACAGATCGATGATTCCCGGCGTTTCTAAGTGTTTGTCTGGGTGTACGCATGTCAAAATTCTTTATTTCGTCCAACTACAGACTCTCAATACAATAAAACTGGTATCGCAGTTCTGCAGCGATTGATACGTCGATGCTTAGCGACATCGAGAGATCGAGGATTCCCGGCGTTTCTGCGAGTTTGGCTGGGCGTACGGGTGTCAAAATTCTATATTTCATGCAAGTACACACTCTCAATACGATAAAACGGGTATCGTGGTACTGCGGCGATTGATACGTCGATGCTTAGCGAAATCGAGAGATCGAGGATTCCCGCCGTTTCTGAGACTTTGGCTGGCTGTACAAGTGTCAAAATCGTTCATTCTATGTAACCACATACTCTTAATACGATGAAACTGGTATCGCAGGTCTGCAGCGATTGATACATCGATGCTTAGCGAAATCGAGAGATCGAGGATTCTCGGCGTTTCCTAGTGTTTGGCTGGGTGTACGCATGTCAAAATTCTTCATTTCATGCAACTACACACTTACAATACGATAAAACGGGTATCGTGGTGCTGATGCGATTGATACATCGATGCTTAGCGAAATCGAGAGATCGAGGATTCCCGCCGTTTCTGAGACTTTGGCTGGGCGTACGGGTGTCAAAATTCTTTATTTCATGCAACTACACACTCTCAATACGATAAAACTGGTATCGCAGTTCTGCTGCGATTGATACATCGATGCTTAGCGAAATCGACAGATCGATGATTCCCGGCGTTTCTAAGTGTTTGTCTGGGTGTACGCATGTCAAAATTCTTTATTTCGTCCAACTACAGACTCTCAATACAATAAAACTGGTATCGCAGTTCTGCAGCGATTGATACGTCGATGCTTAGCGACATCGAGAGATCGAGGATTCCCGGCGTTTCTGCGAGTTTGGCTGGGCGTACGGGTGTCAAAATTCTATATTTCATGCAAGTACACACTCTCAATACGATAAAACGGGTATCGTGGTACTGCGGCGATTGATACGTCGATGCTTAGCGAAATCGAGAGATCGAGGATTCCCGCCGTTTCTGAGACTTTGGCTGGCTGTACAAGTATCAAAATCGTTCATTCTATGTAACCACATACTCTTAATACGATAAAACTGGTATCGCAGTTCTGCAGCGATTGATACATCGATGCTTAGCGAAATCGAGAGATCGAGGATTCTCGGCGTTTCCTAGTGTTTGGCTGGGTGTACGCATGTCAAAATTCTTTATTTCATGGAACTACACACTTACAATACGATAAAACGGGTATCATGGTGCTGATGCGATTGATACGTCGATGCTTAGCGACATCGAAAGATCGAGGATTCCCGCCGTTTCTGGGACTTTGGCTACGCCTACCGGTGTCAAAATTCTTTATTTAATGCAACTACACACTCTCATTACGATAAAACTGGTATCGCAGTTCTGCAGCGATTAATACGTCGATGCTTAGCGAAATCGAGAGATCGAGGATTCCCGGCGTTTCTTATTGTTTGGCTGGGTGTACGCATGTCAAAATTCTTTATTTTATGCAACTACACACTTACAATACGATAAAACGGGTATCGTGGTGCTGCAGCGATTGAAACATCGATGCTTAGCGAAATCGAGAGATCGAGGATTCCCGCCGTTTCTGAGAATTTGGCTGGGCGTACGGATGTCAAAATTCTTTATTTCATGCAACTACACACTCTCAATACGATAAAACTAGTATCGCAGTTCTGCAGCGATTGATACGTCGATGCTTAGCGAAATCGAGAGATCGAGGATTCCCGCCGTTTCTGAGACTTTGGCTGGCTGTACGGGTGTCAAAATCGTTCATTCTATGTAACCACATACTCTCAATACGATAAAACTGGTATCGCAGTTCTGCAGCGATTGATACATCGATGCTTAGCGAATTCGAGAGATCGAGGATTCTCGGCGTTTCTTAGTGTTTGGCTGGGTGTACGCATGTCAAAATTCTTTATTTCATGGAACTACACACTTTCAATACGATAAAACGGGTATCGTGGTGCTGCAGCGATTGATACGTCGATGCTTAGCGAAATCGAGAGATCGAGGATTCCCGGCGTTTCTGAGAGTTTGACTGGCTGTACTTGTGTGAAATTTCTTCATTTCATGTAACTACACACTTGCAATACGATAAAACGGGTATCGTGGTGCTGCGGCGATTTATACGTCGATCCTTAGCGACATCGAGAGATCGAGGATTGCCGGCGTTTCTGAGAGTTTGGCTGTGCGTACGGGTGTCAAAATTCTTTATTCCATGCAACTACACACTCTCAATACGATAAAACTGGTGTCGCAGTTCTGCTGCGATTGATACATCGATGCTTAGCGAAATCGAGAGATCGATGATTCCCGGCGTTTCTTAGTGTTTGGCTGGGTGTACGCATGTCAAAATTCTTTATTACATGCATCTACACACTCTCAATACGATAAAACTGGTATCGCAGTTCTGCAGCGATTGATACGTCGATGCTTAGCGAAATCGAGAGATCGAGGATTCCCGGCGTTTCTGCGAGTTTGGCTGGCTGTACTTGCGTGAAAATTCTTCATTTCATGCATCTACACACTTTCAATACGATAAAACTGGTATCGCAATTCTGCAGCGATTGATACGTCGATGCTTAGCGAAATCGAGAGATCGAGGATTCCCGCCGTTTCTGAGACTTTGGCTGGCTGTACAAGTATCAAAATCCTTCATTCTATGTAACCACATACTCTTAATACGATAAAACTGGTATCGCAGTTCTGCAGCGATTGATACATCGATGCTTAGCGAAATCGAGAGATCGAGGATTCTCGGCGTTTCCTAGTGTTTGGCTGGGTGTACGCATGTCAAAATTCTTTATTTCATGGAACTACACACTTACAATACGATAAAACGGGTATCATGGTGCTGATGCGATTGATACGTCGATGCTTAGCGACATCGTAAGATCGAGGATTCCCGCCGTTTCTGGGACTTTGGCTACGCCTACCGGTGTCAAAATTCTTTATTTAATGCAACTACACACTCTCATTACGATAAAACTGGTATCGCAGTTCTGCAGCGATTAATACGTCGATGCTTAGCGAAATCGAGAGATCGAGGATTCCCGGCGTTTCTTAGTGTTTGGCTGGGTGTACGCATGTCAAAATTCTTTATTACATGCATCTACACACTCTCAATACGATAAAACTGGTATCGCAGTTCTGCAGCGATTGATACGTCGATGCTTAGCGAAATCGAGAGATCGAGGATTCCCGGCGTTTCTGCGAGTTTGGCTGGCTGTACTTGTGTGAAAATTCATCATTTCATGCATCTACACACTTTCAATACGATAAAACTGGTATCGCAGTTCTGCAGCGATTGATACGTCGATGCTTAGCGAAATCGAGAGATCGAGGATTCCCGCCGTTTCTGAGACTTTGGCTGGCTGTACGGGTGTCAAAATAGTTCATTCTATGTAACTACACACTCTCAATCCGATAAAACGGGTATCGTGGTGCTGCGGCGATTGATACGTCGATGCTTAGCGACATCGAGAGATCGAGGATTCCCGGCGTTTCTGCGAGTTTGGCTGGGCGTACGGGTGTCAAAATTCTATATTTCATGCAACTACACACTCTCAATGGGATAAAACGGGTATCGTGGTGCTGCGGCGATTGATACGTCGATGCTTAGCGAAATCGAGAGATCGAGGATTCCCGCCGTTTCTGAGACTTTGGCTGGGCGTACGGGTGTCAAAATTCTTTATTTCATGGAACTACACACTTTCAATACGATAAAACGGGTATCGTGGTGCTGCAGCGATTGATACGTCGATTCTTAGCGAAATCGAGAGATCGAGGATTCCCGCCGTTTCTGAGAGTTTGGCTGGGTGTACAGGTGTGAAAATTCGTTATTTCATGCAACTACACATTTGCAATACGATAAAACGGGTATCGTGGTGCTGCGGCGATTGATACGTTGATGCTTAGCGACATCGAGAGATCGAGGATTCCCGGCGTTTCTGAGAGTTTGGCTGGGCGTACGGATGTCAAAATTCTTTATTTCATGCAACTACATACTCCCAATACGAAAAAACTAGTATCGCAGTTCTGCAGCGATTGATACGTCGATGCTTAGCGAAATCGAGAGATCGAGGATTCCCGCCGTTTCTGAGACTTTGGCTGGCTGTACGGGTGTCAAAATTGTTCATTCTATGTAACCACATACTCTCAATACGATAAAACTGGTATCGCAGTTCTGCAGCGATTGATACATCGATGCTTAGCGAATTCGAGAGATCGAGGATTCTCGGCGTTTCTTAGTGTTTGGCTCGGTGTACGCATGTCAAAATTCTTTATTTCATGCAACTACACACTTGCAATACGATAAAACGGGTATCGTGGTGCTGCGGCGATTGATACGTCGATGCTTAGCGACATCGAGAGATCAAGGATTCCCGGCGTTTCTGAGAGTTTGGCTGGGCGTACGGGTGTCAAAATTCTTTATTTCATGCAACTACACACTCTCAATACGATAAAACTTGTATCGCAGTTCTGCAGCGATTGATACGTCGATGCTTAGCGAAATCGAGAGATCGAGGATTCCCGCCGTTTCTGAGACATTGGCTACGCGTACGGGTGTCAAAATTCTTTATTTCATGCAACTACACACTCTCAATACGATAAAACTGGTATCGCTGTTCTGCAGCGATTGATACATCGATGCTTAGCGAAATCGTGAGATCGAGGATTCCAGGAGTTTCATAATGTTTGGCTGGGTGTACGCATGTCAAAATTCTTTATTTCATGCAACTACACACTCTCAATACGATAAAACTAGTATCGCAGTTCTGCAGCGATTGATACATCGATGCTTAGCGAAATCGAGAGATCGAGGATTCCCGGCGTTTCTTAGTGTTTGGCTGGGTGTACGCATGTCAAAATTCTTTATTTCATGCAACTACACACTTTCAATACGACAAAACGGGTATCGTGGTGCTGCGGCGATTGATACGTCGATGCTTAGCGACATCGAGAGATCGAGGATTCCCGGCGTTTCTGCGAGTTTGGCTGGCTGTACTTGTGTGAAAATTCTTCATTTCATGCATCTACACACTTTCAATACGATAAAACTGGTATCGCAATTCTGCAGCGATTGATACGTCGATGCTTAGCGAAATCGAGAGATCGAGGATTCCCGCCGTTTCTGAGACTTTGGCTGGCTGTACAAGTATCAAAATCCTTCATTCTATGTAACCACATACTCTTAATACGATAAAACTGGTATCGCAGTTCTGCAGCGATTGATACATCGATGCTTAGCGAAATCGAGAGATCGAGGATTCTCGGCGTTTCCTAGTGTTTGGCTGGGTGTACGCATGTCAAAATTCTTTATTTCATGGAACTACACACTTACAATACGATAAAACGGGTATCATGGTGCTGATGCGATTGATACGTCGATGCTTAGCGACATCGAAAGATCGAGGATTCCCGCCGTTTCTGGGACTTTGGCTACGCCTACCGGTGTCAAAATTCTTTATTTAATGCAACTACACACTCTCATTACGATAAAACTGGTATCGCAGTTCTGCAGCGATTAATACGTCGATGCTTAGCGAAATCGAGAGATCGAGGATTCCCGGCGTTTCTGCGAGTTTGGCTGGCTGTACTTGTGTGAAAATTCATCATTTCATGCATCTACACACTTTCAATACGATAAAACTGGTATCGCAGTTCTGCAGCGATTGATATGTCGATGCTTAGCGAAATCGAGAGATCGAGGATTCCCGCCGTTTCTGAGACTTTGGCTGGCTGTACGGGTGTCAAAATAGTTCATTCTATGTAACTACACACTCTCAATCCGATAAAACGGGTATCGTGGTGCTGCGGCGATTGATACGTCGATGCTTAGCGAAATCGAGAGATCGAGGATTCCCGGCGTTTCTGCGAGTTTGGCTGGGCGTACGGGTGTCAAAATTCTATATTTCATGCAACTACACACTCTCAATGGGATAAAACGGGTATCGTGGTGCTGCGGCGATTGATACGTCGATGCTTAGCGAAATCGAGAGATCGAGGATTCCCGCCGTTTCTGAGACTTTGGCTGGGCGTACGGGTGTCAAAATTCTTTATTTCATGGAACTACACACTTTCAATACGATAAAACGGGTATCGTGGTGCTGCAGCGATTGATACGTCGATTCTTAGCGAAATCGAGAGATCGAGGATTCCCGCCGTTTCTGAGAGTTTGGCTGGGTGTACAGGTGTGAAAATTCGTTATTTCATGCAACTACACATTTGCAATACGATAAAACGGGTATCGTGGTGCTGCGGCGATTGATACGTTGATGCTTAGCGACATCGAGAGATCGAGGATTCCCGGCGTTTCTGAGAGTTTGGCTGGGCGTACGGATGTCAAAATTCTTTATTTCATGCAACTACACACTTGCAATACGATAAAACTGGTATCGCAGTTCTGCAGCGATTGATACGTCGATGCTTAGCGAAATCGAGAGATCGAGGATTCCCGCCGTTTCTGAGACTTTGGCTGGCTGTATGCGTGTCAAAATCCTTCATTCTATGTAACTACACACTCTCAATACGATAAAACTGGTATCGCAGTTCTGCAGCGATTGATACATCGATGCTTAGCGAAATCGAGAGATCGAGGATTCCCGGCGTTTCTGAGAGTTTGGCTGTGTGTACGGGTGTGAAAATTCGTTATTTCATGCAACTACACACTTGCAATACGATAAAACGGATATCGTGGTGCTGCGGCGATTGGTGCGTCGGTGCTTAGCGACATCGAGAGATCGTGGATTCCCGCCGTTTCTGAGACTTTGGCTGGCTGTACGGGTGTCAAAATTTTTCATTCTATGTAACTACACACTCTCAATACGATCAAACTGGTATCATTGTGCTGCAGCGATTGATACGTCGATGCTTAGCGACATCGAGAGCGAGGATTCCCGGCGTTTCTGAGAGTTTGGCTGGGCGTACGGGTGTCAAAATTCTTTATTTCATGCAACTATACATTCTTAATACGATAAAACTGGTATCACAGTTCTGCAGCGATTGATACGTCGAAGCTTAGCGGAATCGAAAGATCGAGGATTCCCGCCGTTTCTGAGACTTTGGCTGGTTGTACGGGTGTCAAAATCCCTTATTCTATGTAACTACACACTTGCAATACGATAAAACGCGTATCGTGGTGCTGCGGCGATAAGTCGATGCTTAGCGACATCGAGAGATCGAGGATTCCCGCCGTTTCTGAGACTTTGGCTGGCTGTACAGGTGTCAAAAATCTTCATTCTATGTAACTACATACTCTCAATACGATAAAACTGGTATCGCAGTTCTGCAGCGATTGATACATCGATGCTTAGCGAAATCGAGAGATCGAGTATTCCCGGCGTTTCTAAGAGTTTGGCTGGGTGTACGTGTGTCAAAATTCTTTATTTCATGCAACTACACACTCTCAATACGTTAAAACTGGTATCGTGGTGCTGCAGCGATTGATACGTCGATGCTTAGCGACATCGAGAGATCGAGGATTCCCGGCGTTTCTGAGAGTTTGGCTGGGCGTACGGGTGCCAGAATCCTTCATTCTATGTAACTACACACTCTCAATACGATAAAACCGGTATCGCAGTTCTGCAGCGATTGATACATCGATGCTTAGCGAAATCGAGAGATCAAGGATTCCCGGCGTTTCTTAGTGTTTGGCTTGCTGTACGCATGTCAAAATTTTTTATTTCATGCAACTACACACTTACAATACGATAACACGGGTATCGTGGTGCTGCGGCGATTGATACGTCGATCCTTAGCGACATCGAGAGATCGAGGATTCCTGGCGTTTCTTAGTGTTTGGCTGGGTGTACGCATGTCAAAATTCTTTATTTCATGCAACTACACACTTTCAATACGATAAAACGGGTTTCGTGGTGCTGCAACGATTGATACATCGATGCTTAGCGAAATCGATAGATCGAGGATTCCCGGCGTTTCTGAGAGTTTAACTGGGTGTACGAATGTGAAAATTCGTTATTTCATGCAACTACACATTTGCAATACGATAAAACGGGTATCGTGGTGCTGCGGCGATTGATACGTCGATGCTTAGCGAAATCGAAAGATCGAGGATTCCCGGCGTTTCTTAGTGTTTGGCTTGCTGTACGCATGTCAAAATTTTTTATTTCATGCAACTACACACTTACAATACGATAACACGGGTATCGTGGTGCTGCGGCGATTGATACGTCGATCCTTAGCGACATCGAGAGATCGAGGATTCCTGGCGTTTCTGAGAGTTTGGCTGGGCGTACGGGTGTGAACATTCGTTATTTCATGCAACTACACATTTGCAATACGATAAAACGGGTATCGTGGTGCTGCGGCGATTGATACGTCGATGCTTAGCGACATCGAGAGATCGAGGATTCCCGGCGTTTCTGAGATTTTGGCTTGGTGTACGGGTGTGAAAATTCGTTATTTCATGCAACTAGACACTCTCAATACGATAAAACTGGTATCGCAGTTCTGCAGCGATTGATACGTCGAAGCCTAGCGAAATCGAAAGATCGAGGATTCCCGGCGTTTCTGAGAGTTTGGCTGGGCGTACGGGTGTCAAACTGGTATCGCAGTTCTGCAGCGATTGATACGTCGAAGCCTAGCGAAATCGAAAGATCGAGGATTCCCGGCGTTTCTGAGAGTTTGGCTGGGCGTACGGGTGTCAAAATTCTTTATTTCATGCAACTACACACTTGCAATACGATAAAACGGGTATCGTGGTGCTGCGGCGATTGATACGTTGATGGTTAGCGAAATCGAGAGATCGAGGATTCCCGCCGTTTCTGAGACTTTGGCTGGCTGTACGCGTGTCAAAATCCTTCATTCTATGTAACTACACACTCTCAATACGATATAACTGGTATCGCAGTTCTGCAGCGATTGATACATCGATGCTCAGCGAAATCGAGAGATCGAGGATTCCCGGCGTTTCTGAGAGTTTGGCTGGGTGTACGGGTGTGAAAATTCGTTATTTCATGCAACTACACAATCTCAATACGATAAAACTGGTATCGCAGTTCTGCGGCGATTGATACGTCGAAGCCTAGCGAAATCGAAAGATCGAGGATTCCCGGCGTTTCTGAGAGTTTGGCTGGGTGTACGGGTGTCAAAATTCTTCTATGTAACTACACACTCTTAATACGATAAAACTGGTATCGTGGTGCTGCAGCGATTGATACGTCGAAGCTTAGCGAAATCGATAGATCGAGGATTCCCGGCGTTTCTGAGAGTTGGGCTGGCTGTACGGGTGTCAAAATCCTTTATTCTATGTAACTACACACTCTCAATACGATAAAACTGGTATCGTGGTGCTGCAGCGATTGATACATCGATGCTTAGCGAAATCGAGAGATCGAGGATTCCCGGCGTTTCTTAGTGTTTGGCTGGGTGTACGCATGTCAAAATTCTTTATTTCATGCAACTACACACTTTCAATACGATAAAACGGGTTTCGTGGTGCTGCAGCGATTGATACGTCGATGCTTAGCGAAATAGAGAGATCGTGGATTCCCGCCGTTTCTGAGACTTTGGCTGGCTGTACGGGTGTCAAAATTCTTCATTCTATGTAACTACACACTCTCAATACGTTAAATCTGGTATCGTGGTGCTGCAGCGATTGATACGTCGATGCTTAGCGACATCGAGAGATCGAGGATTCCCGGCGTTTCTGAGAGTTTGGCTGGGCGTACGGGTGTCAAAATTCTTTATTTCATGCAACTATACACTCTTAATACGATAAAACGGGTATCGTGGTGCTGCAGCGTCTGATACATCGATGCTTAGCGAAATCGAGAGATCGAGGTTTCCCGGCGTTTCTGAGAGTTTGGCTGGGTGTACGGGTGTGAAAATTCGTATTTTTATGCAACTACACACTATCAAACGATAAAACGGGTATCGTGGTGCTGCGGCGATTGATACGTCGATGCTTCGCGACATCGAGAGATCGAGGATTCCCGGCGTTTCTGAGAGTTTGGCTGGCTGTACTTGTGTGAAAATTCTTCATTTCATGCAACTACACACTTGCAATACGATAAAACGGGTATCATGGTGCTGCGGCGATTGACACGTCGATCCTTAGCGACATCGAGAGATCGAGGATTCCCGGCGTTTCTTAGTGTTTGGCTGGGTGTACGCATGTCAAAATTCTTCATTTCATGCAACTGCACACTTACAATACGATAAAAAAGGTATCGTGGTGCTGCAGCGATTGATACATCGATGCTTAGCGAAATCGAGAGATCGAGGATTCCCGGCGTTTCTGAGAGTTTGGCTGGCTGTACTTGTGTGAAAAGTCTTTATTTCATGCAGCTACACACTTGCAATTCGATAAAACGGGTATCGTGGTGCTGCGGCGATTGATACGTCGATCCTTAGCGACATCGAGAGATCGAGGATTCCCGGCGTTTCTGAGAGTTTGGCTGGGCGTACGGGTGTGAAAATTCGTTATTTCATGCAACTACACATTTGCAATACGATAAAACGGGTATCGTGGTGCTGCGGCGATTGATACGTCGATGCTTAGCGACATCGAGAGATCGAGGACTCCCGGCGTTTCTGAGAGTTTGGCTGGGCGTACGGGTGCCAAAATTCTTCATTTCATGCAACTACACACTCTCAATACGATAAAACTGGTATCGCAGTTCTGCAGCGATTGATACGTCGATGCTTAGCGAAATCGAGAGATCGAGGATTCCCGCCGTTTCTGAGACTTTGACTGGCAGTACGGGTGTCAAAATTCTTCATTCTATGTAACTACTCACTCTAAATACGATAAAACTGGTATCGTGGTGGTGCAGCGATTGATACGTCGAAGCTTAGCGACATCAAGAGATCGAGTATTCCCGGCGTTTCTGAGAGTTTCGCTGGGCGTACGGGTGTCAAAATTCTTTATTTCATGCAACTACACACTCTCAATACGATAAAACTGGTATCGCAGTTCTGCAGCGATTGATATGTCGAAGCTTAGCGAAATCGAAAGATTGAGGATTCCCGGCGTTTCTGAGAGTTTGGCTGGGTGTACGGGTGTCAAAATTCTTCTATGTAACTACACACTCTTAATACGATAAAACTGGTATCGTGGTGCTGCAGCGATTGATACGTCGAAGCTTAGCGAAATCGAAAGATCGAGGATTCCCGGCGTTTCTGAGAGTTGGGCTGGGTGTACGGGTGTCAAAATTCTTTATTTCATGCCACTACACACTTGCAATACGATAAACCGGGTATCGTGTTGCTGCGGCGATTGATACGTCGATGCTTAGCGAAATCGAAAGATCGAGGATTCCCGCCGTTTCTGAGACTTTGGCTAGCTGTACGGGTGTCAAAATCCTTTATTCTATGTAACTACACACTCTTAATACGATAAAACTGGTATCGTGGTGCTGAAGCGATTGATACGTCGATGCTTAGCGAAATCGAGAGATTTAGGTTTCCCGCCGTTTCTGAGACTTTGGCTGGCTGTACGCGTATCAAAATCCTTCATTCTATGTAACTACACACTCTCAATACGATAAAACTGGTATCGCAGTTCTGCAGCGATTGATACATCGATGCTTAGCGAAATCGAGAGATCGAGGATTCCCGGCGTTTCTGAGAGTTTGGCTGGGTGTACGAATGTGAAAATTCGTTATTTCATGCAACTACACATTTGCAATACGATAAAACGGGCATCGTGGTGCTGCGGCGATTGATACGTCGATGCTAAGCGACATCGAGAGATCGAGGATTCCCGGCGTTTCTGAGAGTTTGGCTGGGCGTACGGGTGTCAAAATTCTTTATTTCATGCAACTACACACTTTCAATACGATAAAACTGGTATCGCAGTTCTGCAGCGATTGAAACGTCGATGCTTAGCGAAATCGAGAGATCGAGGATTCCCGCCGTTTCTGAGACTTTGGCTGGGCGTACGGGTGTCAAAATTCTTTATTTCATGCAACTTCACACTCTCAATACGATAAAACTGGTATCGCAGTTCTGCAGCGATTGATACGTCGATGCTTAGCGAAATCGAGAGATCGAGGATTCCCGCCGTTTCTGAGACTTTGGCTGGCTGTATGCGTGTCAAAATCCTTCATTCTATGTAACTACACACTCTCAATACGATAAAACTGGTATCGCAGTTCTGCAGCGATTGATACATCGATGCTTAGCGAAATCGAGAGATCGAGGATTCCCGGCGTTTCTGAGAGTTTGGCTGGGTGTACGGGTGTGAAAATTCGTTATTTCATGCAACTACACACTTGCAATACGATAAAACGGATATCGTGGTGCTGCGGCGATTGATACGTCGGTCCTTAGCGACATCGAGTGATCGTGGATTCCCGCCGTTCCTGAGACTTTGGCTGTCTGTACGGGTGTCAAAATTCTTCATTCTATGTAACTACACACTCTCAATACGATCAAACTAGTATCGTTGTGCTGCAGCGATTGATACGTCGATGCTTAGCGACATCGAGAGCGAAGAATCCCGGCGTTTCTGAGAGTTTGGCTGGGCGTACGGGTGTCAAAATTCTTTATTTCATGCAACTATACATTCTTAATACGATAAAACTGGTATCGCAGTTCTGCAGCGATTGATACGTCGAAGCTTAGCGGAATCGAAAGATCGAGGATTCCCGCCGTTTCTGAGACTTTGGCTGGTTGTACGGGTGTCAAAATCCCTTATTCTATGTAACTACACACTTGCAATACGATAAAACGGGTATCGTGGTGCTGCGGCGATAAGTCGATGCTTAGCGATATCGAGAGATCGAGGATTCCCGCCGTTTCTGAGAGTTTGGCTGGGTGTACGGGTGTCAAAATTCTTTATTTCATGCAACTACACACTCTTAATACGTTAAAACTGGTATCGTGGTGCTGCAGCGATTGATACGTCGATGCTTAGCGACATCGAGAGATCGAGGATTCCCGGCGTTTCTGAGAGTTTGGCTGGGCGTACGGGTGTCAAAATTCTTCATTTCATGCAACTACAGACTTGCAATACGATAAAACGGGTATCGTGGTGCTGCGGCGATTGATACGTCGATGGTTAGCGACATCGAGAGATCGAGGATTCCCGGCGTTTCTGAGAGTTTGGCTGGGCGTACGGGTGTCAAAATTCTTTATTTCATGCAACTACACACTCTCAATACGATAAAACTGGTATCGCAGTTCTGCAGCGATTGATACGTCGATGCTTAGCGAAATCGAGAGATCGAGGATTCCCGCCGTTTCTGAGACTTTGGCTGGGCGTACGGGTGCCAGAATCCTTCATTCTATGTAACTACACACACTCAATACGATAAAACCGGTATCGCAGTTCTGCAGCGATTGATACATCGATGCTTAGCGAAATCGAGAGATCGAGGATTCCCGGCGTTTCTTAGTGTTTGGCTGGGTGTACGCATGTCAAAATTTTTTATTTCATGCAACTACACACTTTCAATACGATAAAACGGGTTTCGTGGTGGTGCAACGATTGATACATCGATGATTAGCGAAATCGAGAGATCGAGGATTCCCGGCGTTTGTGAGAGTTTGGCTGGGTCTACGAATGTGAAAATTCGTTATTTTATGCAACTACACATTTGCAATACGATAAAACGGGCATCGTGGTGCTGCGGCGATGGATACGTCGATGCTTAGCGACATCGAGAGATCGAGGATTCCCGGCATTTCTGAGAGTCTGGCTGGGCGTACGGGTGTCAAAATTCTTTATTTCATGCAACTACACACTCTCAATACGATAAAAGTGGTATCGCAGTTCTGCAGCGATTGATACGTCGATGCTTAGCGAAATCGAGAGATCGAGGATTCCCGCCGTTTCTGAGACTTTGGCTGGGCGTACGGGTGTCAAAATTCTATATTTCATGCAACTACACACTCTCAATACGATAAAACTGGTATCGCAGTTCTGCAGCGATTGATACGTCGATGCTTAGCGAAATCGAGAGATCGAGGATTCCCGGCGTTTCTGAGAGTTTGGCTGGGTGTACGGGTGTGAAAATTCGTTATTTCATGCAACTACACACTTGCAATACGATAAAACGGGTATCGTAGTGCTGCGGCGATTGATACGTCGATGCATAGCGACATCGAGAGATCGAGGATTCCCGGCGTTTCTGAGAGTTTGGCTGGGCGTACGGGTGCCAAAATTCTTTATTTCATGCAACTACACACTCTCAATACGATAAAACTGGTATCGCAGTTCTGCAGCGATTGATACGTCGATGCTTAGCGAAATCGAGAGATCGAGGATTCCCGCCGTTTCTGAGACTTTGACTAGCTGTACGGGTGTCAAAATTCTTCATTCTATGTAACTACACACTCTCAATACGTTAAAACTGGTATCGTGGTGCTGCAGCGATTGATACGTCGATGCTTAGCGACATCGAGAGATCGAGGATTCCCGGCGTTTCTGAGAGTTTGGCTGGGCGTACGGGTGTCAACATTCTTTATTTCATGCAACTATACACTCTTAATACGATAAAACGGGTATCGTGGTGCTGCAGCGATTGATACATCGATGCTTAGCGAAATCGAGAGATCGAGGTTTCCCGGCGTTTCTGAGAGTTTGGCTGGGTGTACGGGTGTGAAAATTCGTTATTTCATGCAACTACACATTTGCAATACGATAAAATGGGTATCGTGGTGCTGCGGCGATTGATACGTCGATGCTTAGCGACATCGAGAGATCGAGGATTCCCGGCGTTTCTGAGAGTTTGGCTAGGCGTACGGGTGTCAAAATTCTTTATTTCATGCAACTACACACTTGCAATACGATAAAACGGGTATCGTGGTGCTGCGGCGATTGATACATCGATGCTCAGCGAAATCGAGAGATCGAGGATTCCCAGCGTTTCTGAGAGTTTGGCTGGGTGTACGGGTGTGAAAATTCGTTATTTCATGCAACTACACACTTGCAATACGATAAAACGGATATCGTGGTGCTGCGGCGATTGATACGTCGGTGCTTAGCGACATCGAGAGATCGTGGATTCCCGCCGTTTCTGAGACTTTGGCTGGCTGTACGGGTGTCAAAATTCTTCATTCTATGTAACTACACACTCTCAATACGATAAAACTGGTATCGTGGTGCTGCAGCGATTGATACGTCGAAGCTTAGCGGAATCGAAAGATCGAGGATTCCCGCCGTTTCTGAGACTTTGGCTGGCTGTACGGGTGTCAAAATTCTTCATTCTATGTAACTACATACTCTCAATACGATAAAACTGGTATCGCAGTTCTGCAGCGATTGATACATCGATGCTTAGCGAAATCGAGAGATCGAGGTTTCCCGGCGTTTCTGAGAGTTTGGCTGGGTGTACGGGTGTGAAAATTCGTTATTTCATGCAACTACACATTTGCAATACGATAAAATGGGTATCGTGGTGCTGCGGCGATTGATACGTCGATGCTTAGCGACATCGAGAGATCGAGGATTCCCGGCGTTTCTGAGAGTTTGGCTAGGCGTACGGGTGTCAAAATTCTTTATTTCATGCAACTACACACTTGCAATACGATAAAACGGGTATCGTGGTGCTGCGGCGATTGATACATCGATGCTCAGCGAAATCGAGAGATCGAGGATTCCCAGCGTTTCTGAGAGTTTGGCTGGGTGTACGGGTGTGAAAATTCGTTATTTCATGCAACTACACACTTGCAATACGATAAAACGGATATCGTGGTGCTGCGGCGATTGATACGTCGGTGCTTAGCGACATCGAGAGATCGAGGATTCCCGGCGTTTCTGAGAGTTTGGCTGGGCGTACGGGTGTCACAATTCTTTATTTCATGCAACTATACACTCTTAATACGATAAAACGGGTATCGTGGTGCTGTAGCGATTGATACATCGATGCTTAGCGAAATCGAGAGATCGAGGTTTCCCGGCGTTTCTGAGAGTTTGGCTGGGTGTACGGCTGTGAAAATTCGTTTTTTCATGGAACTACACACTTGCAATACGATAAAACGGGTATCGTGGTGCTGCGGCGATTGATACGTCGATGCTTCGCGACATCGAGAGATCGAGGATTCCCGGCGTTTCTGAGAGTTTGGCTGGCTGTACTTGTGTGAAAATTCTTCATTTCATGCAACTACACACTTGCAATACGATAAAACGGGTATCATGGTGCTGCGGCGATTGACACGTCGATCCTTAGCGACATCGAGAGATCGAGGATTCCCGGCGTTTCTGAAAGTTTGGCTGGGCGTACGGGTGTGAAAATTCGTTATTTCATGCAACTACACATTTGCAATACGATAAAACGGGTATCGTGGTGCTGCGGCAATTGATACGTCGATATTTAGCGACATCGAGAGATCGAGGATTCCCGGCGTTTCTGAGAGTTTGGCTAGGCGTACGGGTGTCAAAATTCTTTATTTCATGCAACTACACACTTGCAATACGATAAAACAGGTATCGTGGTGCTGCGGCGATTGATACGTCGATGCTTAGCGAAATCGAGAGATCGAGGATTCCCGGCGTTTCTTAGTGTTTGGCTGGGTGTACGCATGTCAAAATTCTTTATTTCATGCAACTACACACTTACAATACGATAAAACGGGTATCGTGGTGCTGCAGCGATTGATACATCGAAGCTTAGCGAAATCGAGAGATCGAGGATTCCCGGCGTTTCTGAGAGTTTGGCTGGTTGTACTTGTGTGAAAAGTCTTTATTTCATGCAGCTACACACTTGCAATACGATAAAACGGGTATCGTGGTGCTGCGGCGATTGATACGTCGATCCTTAGCGACATCGAAAGATCGAGGATTCCCGGCGTTTCTGAGAGTTTGGCTGGGTGTACGGGTGTGAAAATTCGTTATTTCATGCAACTACACATTTGCAATACGATAAAACGGGTATCGTGGTGCTGCGGCGATTGATACGTCGATGCTTAACGACATCGAGAGATCGAGGATTCCCGGCGTTTCTGAGAGTTTGGCTGGGCGTACGGGTGCCAAAATTCTTCATTTCATGCAACTACACACTCTCAATACGATAAAACTGGTATCGCAGTTCTGCAGCGATTGATACGTCGATGCTTAGCGAAATCGAGAGATCGAGGATTCCCGGCGTTTCTGAGAGTTTGGCTGGTTGTACTTGTGTGAAAAGTCTTTATTTCATGTAGCTACACACTTGCAATACGATAAAATGGGTATCGTGGTGCTGCGGCGATTGATACGTCGATCCTTAGCGACATCGAGAGATCGAGGATTCCCGGCGTTCCTGAGTGTTTGGCTGGGTGTACGGGTGTGAAAATTCGTTATTTCATGCAACTACACATTTGCAATACGATAAAACGGGTATCGTGGTGCTGCGGCGATTGATACGTCGATGCTTAGCGACATCGAGAGATCGAGGATTCCCGGCGTTTCTGAGAGTTTGGCTAGGCGTACGGGTGTCAAAATTCTTTATTTCATGCAACTACACACTTGCAATACGATAAAACGGGTATCGTGGTGCTGCGGCGATTGATACGTCGATGCTTAGCGACATCGAGAGATCGAGGATTCCCGGCGTTTCTGAGTGTTTGGCTGGGTGTACGGGTGTGAAAATTCGTTATTTCATGCAACTACACATTTGCAATACGATAAAACGGGTATCGTGGTGCTGCGGCGATTGATACGTCGATGCTTAGCGACATCGAGAGATCGAGGATTCCCGGCGTTTCTGAGAGTTTGGCTGGGCGTACGGGTGCCAAAATTCTTCATTTCATGCAACTACACACTCTCAATACGATAAAACTGGTATCGCAGTTCTGCAGCGATTGATACGTCGATGCTTAGCGAAATCGAGAGATCGAGGATTCCCGCCGTTTCTGAGACTTTGACTGGCAGTACGGGTGTCAAAATTCTTCATTCTATGTAACTACACACTCTCAATACGATAAAACTGGTATCGCAGTTCTGCAGCGATTGATACGTCGAAGCTTAGCGAAATCGAAAGATCGAGGATTCCCGGCGTTTCTGAGAGTTGGGCTGGGTGTACGGGTGTCAACATTCTTTATTTCATGCCACTACACACTTGCAATACGATAAACCGGGTATCGTGGTGCTGCGTCGATTGATACGTCGATGCTTAGCGAAATCGAGAGATCGAGGATTTCCGCCGTTTCTGAGACTTTGGCTGGCTGTACGGGTGTAAAAATCGTTCATTCTATGTAACTACACACTCTTAATACGATAAAACTGGTATCGCAGTTCTGCAGCGATTGATACATCGATGCTTAGCGAAATCGGGAGATCGAGGATTCCCGGCGTTTCTTAGTGTTTGGCTGGGTGTACGCATGTCAAAATTCTTTATTTCATGCAACTACACACTTTCAATACGATAAAACGGGTATCGTGGTGCTGCGGCGATTGATACATCGATGCTTAGCGAAATCGAGAGATCGAGGATTCCCGCCGTTTCTGAGTGTTTAGCTGGGTGTACGGGTGTGAAAATTCGTTATTTTATGCAACTACACACTTTCAATACGATAAAACGGGTATCGTGGTGCTGCGGCGATTGATACGTCGATGCTTAGCGACATCGAGAGATCGAGGATTCCCGGCGTTTCTCAGAGTCTGGCTGGGCGTACGGGTGTCAAAATTCTTTATTTCATGCAACTACACACTCTCAATACGATAAAACTGGTATCGCAGTTCTGCTGCGATTGATACATCGATGCTTAGCGAAATCGAGAGATCGATGATTCCCGGCGTTTCTTAGTGTTTGGCTGGGTGTACGCATGTCAAAATTCTTTATTTCGTCCAACTTCACACTCTCAATACGATAAAACTGGTATCGCAGTTCTGCAGCGATTGATACGTCGATGCTTAGCGACATCGAGAGATCGAGGATTCCCGCCGTTTCTGGGACTTTGGCTACGCCGACGGGTGTCAAAATTCTTTATTTCATGCAACTACACACTCTCAATACGATAAAACTGGTATCGCAGTTCTGCAGCGATTGATACGTCGATGCCTAGCGAAATCGAGAGATCGAGGATTCCCGCCGTTTCTGAGACTTTGGCTGGGCGTACGGCTGTCAAAATTCTTTATTTCATGCAACTACACACTCTCAATACGATAAAACTGGTATCGCAGTTCCGCAGCGATTGAGACGTCGATGCTTAGCAAAATCGAGAGATCGAGGATTCCCGCCGTTTCTGAGACTTTGACTGGGCGTACGGGTGTCAAAATTCTTTATTTCATGCACTTACACACTCTCAATACGATAAAACTGGTATCGCAGTTCAACAGCGATTGATACGTCGATGCTTAGCGACATCGAGAGATCGAGGATTCCCGCCGTTTCTGGGACTTTGGCTACGCGTACGGGTGTCAAAATTCTTTATTTCATGCAACTACACACTCTCATTACGATAAAACTGGTATCGCAGTTCTGCAGCGATTAATACGTCGATGCTTAGCGAAATCGAGAGATCGAGGATTCCCGGCGTTTCTTAGTGTTTGGCTGGGTGTACGCATGTCAAAATTCTTTATTTCATGCAACTACACACTTACAATACGATAAAACGGGTATCGTGGTGCTGCAGCGATTGAAACATCGATGCTTAGCGAAATCGAGAGATCGAGGATTCCCGCCGTTTCTGAGAGTTTGGCTGGGCGTACGGATGTCAAAATTCTTTATTTCATGCAACTACACACTCTCAATACGATAAAACTAGTATCGCAGTTCTGCAGCGATTGATACGTCGATGCTTAGCGAAATCGAGAGATCGAGGATTCCCGACGTTTCTGAGACTTTGGCTGGCTGTACGGGTGTCAAAATCGTTCATTCTATGTAACTACACACTCTCAATCCGATAAAACTGGTATCGCAGTTCTGCAGCGATTGATACATCGATGCTTAGCGAAATCGAGAGATCGAGGATTCCCGGCGTTTCTTAGTGTTTGGCTGGGTGTACGCATGTCAAAATTCTTTATTTCATGCAACTACACACTTTCAATAGGATAAAACGGGTATCGTGGTGCTGCAGCGATTGATACATCGATACTTAGCGAAATCGAGAGATCGAGGATTCCCGGCGTATCTGAGAGTTTGGCTGGCTGTACGGGTGTGAAAATTCGTTATTTCATGCAACTACACATTTGCAATACCATAAAACGGGTATCGTGGTGCTGCGGCGATTGATACGTCGATGCTGAGCGAAATCGAGAGATCGAGGATTCCCGCCGTTTCTGAGACTTTGGCTACGCGTACGGGTGTCAAAATTCTTTAATTCATGGAACTACACACTCTCAATACGATAAAACTGGTATCGCAGTTTTGCAGTGATTGATTCGTCGATGCTTAGCGAAATCGAGAGATCGAGGATTCCCGGCATTTCTGAGAGTTTGACTGGCTGTACTTGTGTGAAAATTCTTCATTTCATGTAACTACACACTTGCAATACGATAAAACGGGTATCGTGGTGCTGCGGCGATTGATACGTCGATCCTTAGCGACATCGAGAGATCGAGGATTCCCGGCGTTTCTGAGAGTTTGGCTGGGCGTACGGGTGTCAAAATTCTTTATTTCAAGCAACTACACACTCTCAATACGATAAAACGGGTATCGCAGTTCTGCAGCGATTGAGACGTCGATGCTTAGCGAAATCGAGAGATCGAGGATTCCCGCCGTTTCTGGGACTTTGGCTACGCGTACGGGTGTCAAAATTCTTTATTTCATGCAACTACACACTCTCAATACGATAAAACTGGTATCGCAGTTCTGCAGCGATTGATACGTCGTTGCTTAGCGAAATCGAGAGATCGAGGATTCCCGCCGTTTCTGAGACTTTGGCTGGCTGTACAAGTGTCAAAATCGTTCATTCTATGTAACCACATACTCTTAATACGATAAAACTGGTATCGCAGTTCTGCAGCGATTGATACATCGATGCTTAGCGAAATCGAGAGATCGAGGATTCTCGGCGTTTCCTAGTGTTTGGCTGGGTGTACGCATGTCAAAATTCTTTATTTCATGCAACTACACACTTACAATACGATAAAACGGGTATCGTGGTGCTGATGCGATTGATACATCGATGCTTAGCGAAATCGAGAGATCGAGGATTCCCGCCGTTTCTGAGAGTTTGGCTGGGCGTACGGATGTCAAAATTCTTTATTTCATGCAACTACACACTCTCAATCCGATAAAACTAGTATCGCAGTTCTGCAGCGATTGATACGTCGATGCTTAGCGACATCGAGAGATCGAGGATTCCCGGCGTTTCTGCGAGTTTGGCTGGGCGTACGGGTGTCAAAATTCTATATTTCATGCAAGTACACGCTCTCAATACGATAAAACGGGTATCGTGGTACTGCGGCGATTGATACGTCGATGCTTAGCGAAATCGAGAGATCGAGGATTCCCGGCGTTTCTCAGTGTTTGGCTGGGTGTACGCATGTCAAAATTCTTTATTTCATGCAACTACACACTTTCAATACGATATAACGGGTATCGTGGTGCTGCGGCGATTGATACATCGATGCTTAGCGAAATCGAGAGATCGAGGATTCCCGCCGTTTCTGAGTGTTTGGCTGGGTGTACGGGTGTGAAAATTCGTTATTTTATGCAACTACACACTTTCAATACGATAAAACGGGTATCGTGGTGCTGCGGCGATTGATACGTCGATGCTTAGCGACATCGAGAGATCGAGGATTCCCGGCGTTTCTCAGAGTCTGGCTGGGCGTACGGGTGTCAAAATTCTTTATTTCATGCAACTACACACTCTCAATACGATAAAACTGGTATCGCAGTTCTGCTGCGATTGATACATCGATGCTTAGCGAAATCGAGAGATCGATGATTCCCGGCGTTTCTTAGTGTTTGGCTGGGTGTACGCATGTCAAAATTCTTTATTTCGTCCAACTACACACTCTCAATACGATAAAACTGGTATCGCAGTTCTGCAGCGATTGATACGTCGATGCTTAGCGACATCGAGAGATCGAGGATTCCCGCCGTTTCTGCGACTTTGGCTACGCCGACGGGTGTCCAAATTCTTTATTTCATGCAACTACACACTCTCAATACGATAAAACTGGTATCGCAGTTCTGCAGCGATTGATACGTCGATGCCTAGCGAAATCGAGAGATCGAGGATTCCCGCCGTTTCTGAGACTTTGGCTGGGCGTACGGCTGTCAAAATTCTTTATTTCATGCAACTACACACTCTCAATACGATAAAACTGGTATCGCAGTTCCGCAGCGATTGAGACGTCGACGCTTAGCAAAATCGAGAGATCGAGGATTCCCGCCGTTTCTGAGACTTTGGCTGGGCGTACGGGTGTCAAAATTCTTTATTTCATGCAACTACACACTCTCAATACGATAAAACTGGTATCGCAGTTCTGCTGCGATTGATACATCGATGCTTAGCGAAATCGAGAGATCGATGATTCCCGGCGTTTCTTAGTGTTTGTCTGGGTGTACGCATGTCAAAATTCTTTATTTCTAACTACACACTCTCAATACAATAAAACTGGTATCGCAGTTCTGCAGCGATTGATACGTCGATGCTTAGCGACATCGAGAGATCGAGGATTCCCGGCGTTTCTTAGTGTTTGGCTGGGTGTACGCATGTCAAAATTCTTTATTTCATGCAACTACACACTTTCAATAGGATAAAACGGGTATCGTGGTGCTGCGGCGATTGATACGTCGATGCTTATCGACATCGAGAGATCGAGGATTCCCGGCGTTTCTTAGTGTTTGGCTGGGCGTACGGGTGTCAAAATTCTATATTTCATGCAACTACACACTCTCAGTACGATAAAACGGGTATCGTGGTGCTGCGGCGATTGATACGTCGATGCTTAGCGAAATCGAGAGATCGAGGATTCCCGGCGTTTCTTAGTGTTTGGCTGGGTGTACGCATGTCAAAATTCTTTATTTCATGCAACTACACACTTTCAATACGATATAACGGGTATCGTGGTGCTGCGGCGATTGATACATCGATGCTTAGCGAAATCGAGAGATCGAGGATTCCCGCCGTTTCTGAGTGTTTGGCTGGGTGTACGGGTGTGAAAATTCGTTATTTTATGCAACTACACACTTTCAATACGATAAAACGGGTATCGTGGCTCTGCGGCGATTGATACGTCGATGCTTAGCGACATCGAGAGATCGAGGATTCCCGGCGTTTCTCAGAGTCTGGCTGGGCGTACGGGTGTCAAAATTCTTTATTTCATGCAACTACACACTCTCAATACGATAAAACTGGTATCGCAGTTCTGCTGCGATTGATACATCGATGCTTAGCGAAATCGAGAGATCGATGATTCCCGGCGTTTCTTAGTGTTTGGCTGGGTGTACGCATGTCAAAATTCTTTATTTCGTCCAACTACACACTCTCAATACGATAAAACTGGTATCGCAGTTCTGCAGCGATTGATACGTCGATGCTTAGCGACATCGAGAGATCGAGGATTCCCGCCGTTTCTGCGACTTTGGCTACGCCGACGGGTGTCAAAATTCTTTATTTCATGCAACTACACACTCTCAATACGATAAAACTGGTATCGCAGTTCTGCAGCGATTGATACGTCGATGCCTCGCGAAATCGAGAGATCGAGGATTCCCGCCGTTTCTGAGACTTTGGCTGGGCGTACGGCTGTCAAAATTCTTTATTTCATGCAACTACACACTCTCAATACGATAAAACTGGTATCGCAGTTCCGCAGCGATTGAGACGTCGATGCTTAGCGACATCGAGAGATCGAGGATTCCCGCCGTTTCTGGGACTTTGGCTACGCCTACGGATGTCAAAATTCTTTATTTAATGCAACTACACACTCTCATTACGATAAAACTGGTATCGCAGTTCTGCAGCGATTAATACGTCGATGCTTAGCGAAATCGAGACATCGAGGATTCCCGGCGTTTCTTAGTGTTTGCCTGGGTGTACGCATGTCAAAATTCTTTATTTCATGCAACTACACACTTTCAATAGGATAAAACGGGTATCGTGGTGCTGCGGCGATTGATACGTCGATGCTTATCGACATCGAGAGATCGAGGATTCCCGGCGTTTCTTAGTGTTTGGCTGGGCGTACGGGTGTCAAAATTCTATATTTCATGCAACTACACACTCTCAGTACGATAAAACGGGTATCGTGGTGCTGCGGCGATTGATACGTCGATGCTTAGCGAAATCGAGAGATCGAGGATTCCCGCCGTTTCTGAGACTTTGGCTGGGCGTACGGGTGTCAAAATTCTTTATTTCATGCAACTACACACTCTCAGTACGATAAAACGGGTATCGTGGTGCTGCGGCGATTGATACGTCGATGCTTAGCGAAATCGAGAGATCGAGGATTCCCGCCGTTTCTGAGACTTTGGCTGGGCGTACGGGTGTCAAAATTCTTTATTTCATGCAACTACATACTTTCAATACGATAAAACGGGTATCGTGGTGCTGCAGCGATTGATACGTCGATTCTTAGCGAAATCGAGAGATCGAGGATTCCCGGTGTTTCTGAGAGTTTGGCTGGGTATACGGGTGTGAAAATTCGTTACTTCATGCAACTACACACTTGCAATACGATAAAAAGGGTATCGTGGTGCTGCGTCGATTGATACGTCGATGCTTAGCGAAATCGAGAGATCGAGGATTTCCGCCGTTTCTGAGACTTTGGCTGGCTGTACGGGTGTAAAAATCGTTCATTCTATGTAACTACACACTCTTAATACGATAAAACTGGTATCGCAGTTCTGCAGCGATTGATACATCGATGCTTAGCGAAATCGGGAGATCGAGGATTCCCGGCGTTTCTTAGTGTTTGGCTGGGTGTACGCATGTCAAAATTCTTTATTTCATGCAACTACACACTCTCAATACGATAAAACTGGTATCGCAGTTCTGCAGCGATTGATATGTCGAAGCTTAGCGAAATCGAAAGATTGAGGATTCCCGGCGTTTCTGAGAGTTTGGCTGGGTGTACGGGTGTCAAAATTCTTCTATGTAACTACACACTCTTAATACGATAAAACTGGTATCGTGGTGCTGCAGCGATTGATACGTCGAAGCTTAGCGAAATCGAAAGATCGAGGATTCCCGGCGTTTCTGAGAGTTGGGCTGGGTGTACGGGTGTCAAAATTCTTTATTTCATGCCACTACACACTTGCAATACGATAAACCGGGTATCGTGTTGCTGCGGCGATTGATACGTCGATGCTTAGCGAAATCGAAAGATCGAGGATTCCCGCCGTTTCTGAGACTTTGGCTAGCTGTACGGGTGTCAAAATCCTTTATTCTATGTAACTACACACTCTTAATACGATAAAACTGGTATCGTGGTGCTGAAGCGATTGATACGTCGATGCTTAGCGAAATCGAGAGATTTAGGTTTCCCGCCGTTTCTGAGACTTTGGCTGGCTGTACGCGTATCAAAATCCTTCATTCTATGTAACTACACACTCTCAATACGATAAAACTGGTATCGCAGTTCTGCAGCGATTGATACATCGATGCTTAGCGAAATCGAGAGATCGAGGATTCCCGGCGTTTCTGAGAGTTTGGCTGGGTGTACGAATGTGAAAATTCGTTATTTCATGCAACTACACATTTGCAATACGATAAAACGGGCATCGTGGTGCTGCGGCGATTGATACGTCGATGCTAAGCGACATCGAGAGATCGAGGATTCCCGGCGTTTCTGAGAGTTTGGCTGGGCGTACGGGTGTCAAAATTCTTTATTTCATGCAACTACACACTTTCAATACGATAAAACTGGTATCGCAGTTCTGCAGCGATTGAAACGTCGATGCTTAGCGAAATCGAGAGATCGAGGATTCCCGCCGTTTCTGAGACTTTGGCTGGGCGTACGGGTGTCAAAATTCTTTATTTCATGCAACTTCACACTCTCAATACGATAAAACTGGTATCGCAGTTCTGCAGCGATTGATACGTCGATGCTTAGCGAAATCGAGAGATCGAGGATTCCCGCCGTTTCTGAGACTTTGGCTGGCTGTATGCGTGTCAAAATCCTTCATTCTATGTAACTACACACTCTCAATACGATAAAACTGGTATCGCAGTTCTGCAGCGATTGATACATCGATGCTTAGCGAAATCGAGAGATCGAGGATTCCCGGCGTTTCTGAGAGTTTGGCTGGGTGTACGGGTGTGAAAATTCGTTATTTCATGCAACTACACACTTGCAATACGATAAAACGGATATCGTGGTGCTGCGGCGATTGATACGTCGGTCCTTAGCGACATCGAGTGATCGTGGATTCCCGCCGTTCCTGAGACTTTGGCTGTCTGTACGGGTGTCAAAATTCTTCATTCTATGTAACTACACACTCTCAATACGATCAAACTAGTATCGTTGTGCTGCAGCGATTGATACGTCGATGCTTAGCGACATCGAGAGCGAAGAATCCCGGCGTTTCTGAGAGTTTGGCTGGGCGTACGGGTGTCAAAATTCTTTATTTCATGCAACTATACATTCTTAATACGATAAAACTGGTATCGCAGTTCTGCAGCGATTGATACGTCGAAGCTTAGCGGAATCGAAAGATCGAGGATTCCCGCCGTTTCTGAGACTTTGGCTGGTTGTACGGGTGTCAAAATCCCTTATTCTATGTAACTACACACTTGCAATACGATAAAACGGGTATCGTGGTGCTGCGGCGATAAGTCGATGCTTAGCGATATCGAGAGATCGAGGATTCCCGCCGTTTCTGAGAGTTTGGCTGGGTGTACGGGTGTCAAAATTCTTTATTTCATGCAACTACACACTCTTAATACGTTAAAACTGGTATCGTGGTGCTGCAGCGATTGATACGTCGATGCTTAGCGACATCGAGAGATCGAGGATTCCCGGCGTTTCTGAGAGTTTGGCTGGGCGTACGGGTGTCAAAATTCTTCATTTCATGCAACTACAGACTTGCAATACGATAAAACGGGTATCGTGGTGCTGCGGCGATTGATACGTCGATGGTTAGCGACATCGAGAGATCGAGGATTCCCGGCGTTTCTGAGAGTTTGGCTGGGCGTACGGGTGTCAAAATTCTTTATTTCATGCAACTACACACTCTCAATACGATAAAACTGGTATCGCAGTTCTGCAGCGATTGATACGTCGATGCTTAGCGAAATCGAGAGATCGAGGATTCCCGCCGTTTCTGAGACTTTGGCTGGGCGTACGGGTGCCAGAATCCTTCATTCTATGTAACTACACACACTCAATACGATAAAACCGGTATCGCAGTTCTGCAGCGATTGATACATCGATGCTTAGCGAAATCGAGAGATCGAGGATTCCCGGCGTTTCTTAGTGTTTGGCTGGGTGTACGCATGTCAAAATTTTTTATTTCATGCAACTACACACTTTCAATACGATAAAACGGGTTTCGTGGTGGTGCAACGATTGATACATCGATGATTAGCGAAATCGAGAGATCGAGGATTCCCGGCGTTTGTGAGAGTTTGGCTGGGTCTACGAATGTGAAAATTCGTTATTTTATGCAACTACACATTTGCAATACGATAAAACGGGCATCGTGGTGCTGCGGCGATGGATACGTCGATGCTTAGCGACATCGAGAGATCGAGGATTCCCGGCATTTCTGAGAGTCTGGCTGGGCGTACGGGTGTCAAAATTCTTTATTTCATGCAACTACACACTCTCAATACGATAAAAGTGGTATCGCAGTTCTGCAGCGATTGATACGTCGATGCTTAGCGAAATCGAGAGATCGAGGATTCCCGCCGTTTCTGAGACTTTGGCTGGGCGTACGGGTGTCAAAATTCTATATTTCATGCAACTACACACTCTCAATACGATAAAACTGGTATCGCAGTTCTGCAGCGATTGATACGTCGATGCTTAGCGAAATCGAGAGATCGAGGATTCCCGGCGTTTCTGAGAGTTTGGCTGGGTGTACGGGTGTGAAAATTCGTTATTTCATGCAACTACACACTTGCAATACGATAAAACGGGTATCGTAGTGCTGCGGCGATTGATACGTCGATGCATAGCGACATCGAGAGATCGAGGATTCCCGGCGTTTCTGAGAGTTTGGCTGGGCGTACGGGTGCCAAAATTCTTTATTTCATGCAACTACACACTCTCAATACGATAAAACTGGTATCGCAGTTCTGCAGCGATTGATACGTCGATGCTTAGCGAAATCGAGAGATCGAGGATTCCCGCCGTTTCTGAGACTTTGACTAGCTGTACGGGTGTCAAAATTCTTCATTCTATGTAACTACACACTCTCAATACGTTAAAACTGGTATCGTGGTGCTGCAGCGATTGATACGTCGATGCTTAGCGACATCGAGAGATCGAGGATTCCCGGCGTTTCTGAGAGTTTGGCTGGGCGTACGGGTGTCAACATTCTTTATTTCATGCAACTATACACTCTTAATACGATAAAACGGGTATCGTGGTGCTGCAGCGATTGATACATCGATGCTTAGCGAAATCGAGAGATCGAGGTTTCCCGGCGTTTCTGAGAGTTTGGCTGGGTGTACGGGTGTGAAAATTCGTTATTTCATGCAACTACACATTTGCAATACGATAAAATGGGTATCGTGGTGCTGCGGCGATTGATACGTCGATGCTTAGCGACATCGAGAGATCGAGGATTCCCGGCGTTTCTGAGAGTTTGGCTAGGCGTACGGGTGTCAAAATTCTTTATTTCATGCAACTACACACTTGCAATACGATAAAACGGGTATCGTGGTGCTGCGGCGATTGATACATCGATGCTCAGCGAAATCGAGAGATCGAGGATTCCCAGCGTTTCTGAGAGTTTGGCTGGGTGTACGGGTGTGAAAATTCGTTATTTCATGCAACTACACACTTGCAATACGATAAAACGGATATCGTGGTGCTGCGGCGATTGATACGTCGGTGCTTAGCGACATCGAGAGATCGTGGATTCCCGCCGTTTCTGAGACTTTGGCTGGCTGTACGGGTGTCAAAATTCTTCATTCTATGTAACTACACACTCTCAATACGATAAAACTGGTATCGTGGTGCTGCAGCGATTGATACGTCGAAGCTTAGCGGAATCGAAAGATCGAGGATTCCCGCCGTTTCTGAGACTTTGGCTGGCTGTACGGGTGTCAAAATTCTTCATTCTATGTAACTACATACTCTCAATACGATAAAACTGGTATCGCAGTTCTGCAGCGATTGATACATCGATGCTTAGCGAAATCGAGAGATCGAGGTTTCCCGGCGTTTCTGAGAGTTTGGCTGGGTGTACGGGTGTGAAAATTCGTTATTTCATGCAACTACACATTTGCAATACGATAAAATGGGTATCGTGGTGCTGCGGCGATTGATACGTCGATGCTTAGCGACATCGAGAGATCGAGGATTCCCGGCGTTTCTGAGAGTTTGGCTAGGCGTACGGGTGTCAAAATTCTTTATTTCATGCAACTACACACTTGCAATACGATAAAACGGGTATCGTGGTGCTGCGGCGATTGATACATCGATGCTCAGCGAAATCGAGAGATCGAGGATTCCCAGCGTTTCTGAGAGTTTGGCTGGGTGTACGGGTGTGAAAATTCGTTATTTCATGCAACTACACACTTGCAATACGATAAAACGGATATCGTGGTGCTGCGGCGATTGATACGTCGGTGCTTAGCGACATCGAGAGATCGAGGATTCCCGGCGTTTCTGAGAGTTTGGCTGGGCGTACGGGTGTCACAATTCTTTATTTCATGCAACTATACACTCTTAATACGATAAAACGGGTATCGTGGTGCTGTAGCGATTGATACATCGATGCTTAGCGAAATCGAGAGATCGAGGTTTCCCGGCGTTTCTGAGAGTTTGGCTGGGTGTACGGCTGTGAAAATTCGTTTTTTCATGGAACTACACACTTGCAATACGATAAAACGGGTATCGTGGTGCTGCGGCGATTGATACGTCGATGCTTCGCGACATCGAGAGATCGAGGATTCCCGGCGTTTCTGAGAGTTTGGCTGGCTGTACTTGTGTGAAAATTCTTCATTTCATGCAACTACACACTTGCAATACGATAAAACGGGTATCATGGTGCTGCGGCGATTGACACGTCGATCCTTAGCGACATCGAGAGATCGAGGATTCCCGGCGTTTCTGAAAGTTTGGCTGGGCGTACGGGTGTGAAAATTCGTTATTTCATGCAACTACACATTTGCAATACGATAAAACGGGTATCGTGGTGCTGCGGCAATTGATACGTCGATATTTAGCGACATCGAGAGATCGAGGATTCCCGGCGTTTCTGAGAGTTTGGCTAGGCGTACGGGTGTCAAAATTCTTTATTTCATGCAACTACACACTTGCAATACGATAAAACAGGTATCGTGGTGCTGCGGCGATTGATACGTCGATGCTTAGCGAAATCGAGAGATCGAGGATTCCCGGCGTTTCTTAGTGTTTGGCTGGGTGTACGCATGTCAAAATTCTTTATTTCATGCAACTACACACTTACAATACGATAAAACGGGTATCGTGGTGCTGCAGCGATTGATACATCGAAGCTTAGCGAAATCGAGAGATCGAGGATTCCCGGCGTTTCTGAGAGTTTGGCTGGTTGTACTTGTGTGAAAAGTCTTTATTTCATGCAGCTACACACTTGCAATACGATAAAACGGGTATCGTGGTGCTGCGGCGATTGATACGTCGATCCTTAGCGACATCGAAAGATCGAGGATTCCCGGCGTTTCTGAGAGTTTGGCTGGGTGTACGGGTGTGAAAATTCGTTATTTCATGCAACTACACATTTGCAATACGATAAAACGGGTATCGTGGTGCTGCGGCGATTGATACGTCGATGCTTAACGACATCGAGAGATCGAGGATTCCCGGCGTTTCTGAGAGTTTGGCTGGGCGTACGGGTGCCAAAATTCTTCATTTCATGCAACTACACACTCTCAATACGATAAAACTGGTATCGCAGTTCTGCAGCGATTGATACGTCGATGCTTAGCGAAATCGAGAGATCGAGGATTCCCGGCGTTTCTGAGAGTTTGGCTGGTTGTACTTGTGTGAAAAGTCTTTATTTCATGTAGCTACACACTTGCAATACGATAAAATGGGTATCGTGGTGCTGCGGCGATTGATACGTCGATCCTTAGCGACATCGAGAGATCGAGGATTCCCGGCGTTCCTGAGTGTTTGGCTGGGTGTACGGGTGTGAAAATTCGTTATTTCATGCAACTACACATTTGCAATACGATAAAACGGGTATCGTGGTGCTGCGGCGATTGATACGTCGATGCTTAGCGACATCGAGAGATCGAGGATTCCCGGCGTTTCTGAGAGTTTGGCTAGGCGTACGGGTGTCAAAATTCTTTATTTCATGCAACTACACACTTGCAATACGATAAAACGGGTATCGTGGTGCTGCGGCGATTGATACGTCGATGCTTAGCGACATCGAGAGATCGAGGATTCCCGGCGTTTCTGAGTGTTTGGCTGGGTGTACGGGTGTGAAAATTCGTTATTTCATGCAACTACACATTTGCAATACGATAAAACGGGTATCGTGGTGCTGCGGCGATTGATACGTCGATGCTTAGCGACATCGAGAGATCGAGGATTCCCGGCGTTTCTGAGAGTTTGGCTGGGCGTACGGGTGCCAAAATTCTTCATTTCATGCAACTACACACTCTCAATACGATAAAACTGGTATCGCAGTTCTGCAGCGATTGATACGTCGATGCTTAGCGAAATCGAGAGATCGAGGATTCCCGCCGTTTCTGAGACTTTGACTGGCAGTACGGGTGTCAAAATTCTTCATTCTATGTAACTACACACTCTCAATACGATAAAACTGGTATCGCAGTTCTGCAGCGATTGATACGTCGAAGCTTAGCGAAATCGAAAGATCGAGGATTCCCGGCGTTTCTGAGAGTTGGGCTGGGTGTACGGGTGTCAACATTCTTTATTTCATGCCACTACACACTTGCAATACGATAAACCGGGTATCGTGGTGCTGCGGCGATTGATACGTCGATGCTTAGCGATATCGATAGATCGAGGATTCCCGCCGTTTCTGAAACTTTGGCTGGCTGTACGGGTGTCAAAATCCTTTATTCTATGTAACTACACACTCTCAATACGATAAAACTGGTATCGTGGTGCTGCAGCGATTGATACATCGATGCTTAGCGAAATCGAGAGATCGAAGATTCCCGGCGTTTCTGAGAGTTTGGCTGGCTGTACTTGTGTGAAAAGTCTTCATTTCATGCAGCTACACACTTGCAATACGATAACACGGGTATCGTGGTACTGCAGCGATTGATACATCGATGCTTAGCGAAATCGAGAGATCGAGGATTCCCGGCGTTTTTGAGAGTTTGGCTGGCTGTACTTGTGTGAAAAGTCTTCATTTCATGCAGCTACACACTTGCAATACGATAAAACGGGTATCGTGGTGCTGCGGCGATTGATACGTCGATCCTTAGCGACATCGAGAGATCGAGGATTCCCGGCGTTTCTGAGAGTTTGGCTTTGCGTACGGGTGTCAAAATCCTTTATTCTATGTAACTACACACTCTCAATACGATAAACCGGGTATCGTGGTGCTGCGGCGATTGATACGTCGATGCTTAGCGAAATCGGGAGATCGAGGATTCCCGGCGTTTCTTAGTGTTTGGCTTGCTGTACGCATGTCAAAATTCTGTATTTCATGCAACTACACACTTACAATACGATAAGACGGGTATCATGGTGCTGATGCGATTGATACGTCGATGCTTAGCGACATCGAGAGATCGAGGATTCCCGGCGTTTCTTAGTGTTTGGCTGGGTGTACGCATGTCAAAATTCTTTATTTCACGCAACTACAGACTCTCAATACAATAAAACTGGTATCGCAGTTCTGCAGCGATGTATACGTCGATGCTTAGCGACATCGAGAGATCGAGGATTCCCGCCGTTTCTGGGACTTTGGCTACGCCTACGGGTGTCAAAATTCTTTATTTAATGCAACTACACACTCTCATTACGATAAAACTGGTATCGCAGTTCTGCAGCGATTAATACGTCGATGCTTAGCGAAATCGAGACATCGAGGATTCCCGGCGTTTCTTAGTGTTTGCCTGGGTGTACGCATGTCAAAATTCTTTATTTCATGCAACTACACACTTTCAATAGGATAAAACGGGTATCGTGGTGCTGCGGCGATTGATACGTCGATGCTTATCGACATCGAGAAATCGAGGATTCCCGGCGTTTCTTAGTGTTTGGCTGGGCGTACGGGTGTCAAAATTCTATATTTCATGCAACTACACACTCTCAGTACGATAAAACGGGTATCGTGGTGCTGCGGCGATTGATACGTCGATGCTTAGCGAAATCGAGAGATCGAGGATTCCCGCCGTTTCTGAGACTTTGGCTGGGCGTACGGGTGTCAAAATTCTTTATTTCATGCAACTACACACTCTCAGTACGATAAAACGGGTATCGTGGTGCTGCGGCGATTGATACGTCGATGCTTAGCGAAATCGAGAGATCGAGGATTCCCGCCGTTTCTGAGACTTTGGCTGGCCGTACGGGTGTCAAAATTCTTTATTTCATGCAACTACACACTTTCAATACGATAAAACGGGTATCGTGGTGCTGCAGCGATTGATACGTCGATTCTTAGCGAAATCGAGAGATCGAGGATTCCCGGTGTTTCTGAGAGTTTGGCTGGGTATACGGGTGTGAAAATTCGTTACTTCATGCAACTACACACTTGCAATACGATAAAAAGGGTATCGTGGTGCTGCGTCGATTGATACGTCGATGCTTAGCGAAATCGAGAGATCGAGGATTTCCGCCGTTTCTGAGACTTTGGCTGGCTGTACGGGTGTAAAAATCGTTCATTCTATGTAACTACACACTCTTAATACGATAAAACTGGTATCGCAGTTCTGCAGCGATTGATACATCGATGCTTAGCGAAATCGGGAGATCGAGGATTCCCGGCGTTTCTTAGTGTTTGGCTGGGTGTACGCATGTCAAAATTCTTTATTTCATGCAACTACACACTTTCAATACGATAAAACGGGTATCGTGGTGCTGCGGCGATTGATACATCGATGCTTAGCGAAATCGAGAGATCGAGGATTCCCGCCGTTTCTGAGTGTTTAGCTGGGTGTACGGGTGTGAAAATTCGTTATTTTATGCAACTACACACTTTCAATACGATAAAACGGGTATCGTGGTGCTGCGGCGATTGATACGTCGATGCTTAGCGACATCGAGAGATCGAGGATTCCCGGCGTTTCTCAGAGTCTGGCTGGGCGTACGGGTGTCAAAATTCTTTATTTCATGCAACTACACACTCTCAATACGATAAAACTGGTATCGCAGTTCTGCTGCGATTGATACATCGATGCTTAGCGAAATCGAGAGATCGATGATTCCCGGCGTTTCTTAGTGTTTGGCTGGGTGTACGCATGTCAAAATTCTTTATTTCGTCCAACTTCACACTCTCAATACGATAAAACTGGTATCGCAGTTCTGCAGCGATTGATACGTCGATGCTTAGCGACATCGAGAGATCGAGGATTCCCGCCGTTTCTGGGACTTTGGCTACGCCGACGGGTGTCAAAATTCTTTATTTCATGCAACTACACACTCTCAATACGATAAAACTGGTATCGCAGTTCTGCAGCGATTGATACGTCGATGCCTAGCGAAATCGAGAGATCGAGGATTCCCGCCGTTTCTGAGACTTTGGCTGGGCGTACGGCTGTCAAAATTCTTTATTTCATGCAACTACACACTCTCAATACGATAAAACTGGTATCGCAGTTCCGCAGCGATTGAGACGTCGATGCTTAGCAAAATCGAGAGATCGAGGATTCCCGCCGTTTCTGAGACTTTGACTGGGCGTACGGGTGTCAAAATTCTTTATTTCATGCACTTACACACTCTCAATACGATAAAACTGGTATCGCAGTTCAACAGCGATTGATACGTCGATGCTTAGCGACATCGAGAGATCGAGGATTCCCGCCGTTTCTGGGACTTTGGCTACGCGTACGGGTGTCAAAATTCTTTATTTCATGCAACTACACACTCTCATTACGATAAAACTGGTATCGCAGTTCTGCAGCGATTAATACGTCGATGCTTAGCGAAATCGAGAGATCGAGGATTCCCGGCGTTTCTTAGTGTTTGGCTGGGTGTACGCATGTCAAAATTCTTTATTTCATGCAACTACACACTTACAATACGATAAAACGGGTATCGTGGTGCTGCAGCGATTGAAACATCGATGCTTAGCGAAATCGAGAGATCGAGGATTCCCGCCGTTTCTGAGAGTTTGGCTGGGCGTACGGATGTCAAAATTCTTTATTTCATGCAACTACACACTCTCAATACGATAAAACTAGTATCGCAGTTCTGCAGCGATTGATACGTCGATGCTTAGCGAAATCGAGAGATCGAGGATTCCCGACGTTTCTGAGACTTTGGCTGGCTGTACGGGTGTCAAAATCGTTCATTCTATGTAACTACACACTCTCAATCCGATAAAACTGGTATCGCAGTTCTGCAGCGATTGATACATCGATGCTTAGCGAAATCGAGAGATCGAGGATTCCCGGCGTTTCTTAGTGTTTGGCTGGGTGTACGCATGTCAAAATTCTTTATTTCATGCAACTACACACTTTCAATAGGATAAAACGGGTATCGTGGTGCTGCAGCGATTGATACATCGATACTTAGCGAAATCGAGAGATCGAGGATTCCCGGCGTATCTGAGAGTTTGGCTGGCTGTACGGGTGTGAAAATTCGTTATTTCATGCAACTACACATTTGCAATACCATAAAACGGGTATCGTGGTGCTGCGGCGATTGATACGTCGATGCTGAGCGAAATCGAGAGATCGAGGATTCCCGCCGTTTCTGAGACTTTGGCTACGCGTACGGGTGTCAAAATTCTTTAATTCATGGAACTACACACTCTCAATACGATAAAACTGGTATCGCAGTTTTGCAGTGATTGATTCGTCGATGCTTAGCGAAATCGAGAGATCGAGGATTCCCGGCATTTCTGAGAGTTTGACTGGCTGTACTTGTGTGAAAATTCTTCATTTCATGTAACTACACACTTGCAATACGATAAAACGGGTATCGTGGTGCTGCGGCGATTGATACGTCGATCCTTAGCGACATCGAGAGATCGAGGATTCCCGGCGTTTCTGAGAGTTTGGCTGGGCGTACGGGTGTCAAAATTCTTTATTTCAAGCAACTACACACTCTCAATACGATAAAACGGGTATCGCAGTTCTGCAGCGATTGAGACGTCGATGCTTAGCGAAATCGAGAGATCGAGGATTCCCGCCGTTTCTGGGACTTTGGCTACGCGTACGGGTGTCAAAATTCTTTATTTCATGCAACTACACACTCTCAATACGATAAAACTGGTATCGCAGTTCTGCAGCGATTGATACGTCGTTGCTTAGCGAAATCGAGAGATCGAGGATTCCCGCCGTTTCTGAGACTTTGGCTGGCTGTACAAGTGTCAAAATCGTTCATTCTATGTAACCACATACTCTTAATACGATAAAACTGGTATCGCAGTTCTGCAGCGATTGATACATCGATGCTTAGCGAAATCGAGAGATCGAGGATTCTCGGCGTTTCCTAGTGTTTGGCTGGGTGTACGCATGTCAAAATTCTTTATTTCATGCAACTACACACTTACAATACGATAAAACGGGTATCGTGGTGCTGATGCGATTGATACATCGATGCTTAGCGAAATCGAGAGATCGAGGATTCCCGCCGTTTCTGAGAGTTTGGCTGGGCGTACGGATGTCAAAATTCTTTATTTCATGCAACTACACACTCTCAATCCGATAAAACTAGTATCGCAGTTCTGCAGCGATTGATACGTCGATGCTTAGCGACATCGAGAGATCGAGGATTCCCGGCGTTTCTGCGAGTTTGGCTGGGCGTACGGGTGTCAAAATTCTATATTTCATGCAAGTACACGCTCTCAATACGATAAAACGGGTATCGTGGTACTGCGGCGATTGATACGTCGATGCTTAGCGAAATCGAGAGATCGAGGATTCCCGGCGTTTCTCAGTGTTTGGCTGGGTGTACGCATGTCAAAATTCTTTATTTCATGCAACTACACACTTTCAATACGATATAACGGGTATCGTGGTGCTGCGGCGATTGATACATCGATGCTTAGCGAAATCGAGAGATCGAGGATTCCCGCCGTTTCTGAGTGTTTGGCTGGGTGTACGGGTGTGAAAATTCGTTATTTTATGCAACTACACACTTTCAATACGATAAAACGGGTATCGTGGTGCTGCGGCGATTGATACGTCGATGCTTAGCGACATCGAGAGATCGAGGATTCCCGGCGTTTCTCAGAGTCTGGCTGGGCGTACGGGTGTCAAAATTCTTTATTTCATGCAACTACACACTCTCAATACGATAAAACTGGTATCGCAGTTCTGCTGCGATTGATACATCGATGCTTAGCGAAATCGAGAGATCGATGATTCCCGGCGTTTCTTAGTGTTTGGCTGGGTGTACGCATGTCAAAATTCTTTATTTCGTCCAACTACACACTCTCAATACGATAAAACTGGTATCGCAGTTCTGCAGCGATTGATACGTCGATGCTTAGCGACATCGAGAGATCGAGGATTCCCGCCGTTTCTGCGACTTTGGCTACGCCGACGGGTGTCCAAATTCTTTATTTCATGCAACTACACACTCTCAATACGATAAAACTGGTATCGCAGTTCTGCAGCGATTGATACGTCGATGCCTAGCGAAATCGAGAGATCGAGGATTCCCGCCGTTTCTGAGACTTTGGCTGGGCGTACGGCTGTCAAAATTCTTTATTTCATGCAACTACACACTCTCAATACGATAAAACTGGTATCGCAGTTCCGCAGCGATTGAGACGTCGACGCTTAGCAAAATCGAGAGATCGAGGATTCCCGCCGTTTCTGAGACTTTGGCTGGGCGTACGGGTGTCAAAATTCTTTATTTCATGCAACTACACACTCTCAATACGATAAAACTGGTATCGCAGTTCTGCTGCGATTGATACATCGATGCTTAGCGAAATCGAGAGATCGATGATTCCCGGCGTTTCTTAGTGTTTGTCTGGGTGTACGCATGTCAAAATTCTTTATTTCTAACTACACACTCTCAATACAATAAAACTGGTATCGCAGTTCTGCAGCGATTGATACGTCGATGCTTAGCGACATCGAGAGATCGAGGATTCCCGGCGTTTCTTAGTGTTTGGCTGGGTGTACGCATGTCAAAATTCTTTATTTCATGCAACTACACACTTTCAATAGGATAAAACGGGTATCGTGGTGCTGCGGCGATTGATACGTCGATGCTTATCGACATCGAGAGATCGAGGATTCCCGGCGTTTCTTAGTGTTTGGCTGGGCGTACGGGTGTCAAAATTCTATATTTCATGCAACTACACACTCTCAGTACGATAAAACGGGTATCGTGGTGCTGCGGCGATTGATACGTCGATGCTTAGCGAAATCGAGAGATCGAGGATTCCCGGCGTTTCTTAGTGTTTGGCTGGGTGTACGCATGTCAAAATTCTTTATTTCATGCAACTACACACTTTCAATACGATATAACGGGTATCGTGGTGCTGCGGCGATTGATACATCGATGCTTAGCGAAATCGAGAGATCGAGGATTCCCGCCGTTTCTGAGTGTTTGGCTGGGTGTACGGGTGTGAAAATTCGTTATTTTATGCAACTACACACTTTCAATACGATAAAACGGGTATCGTGGCTCTGCGGCGATTGATACGTCGATGCTTAGCGACATCGAGAGATCGAGGATTCCCGGCGTTTCTCAGAGTCTGGCTGGGCGTACGGGTGTCAAAATTCTTTATTTCATGCAACTACACACTCTCAATACGATAAAACTGGTATCGCAGTTCTGCTGCGATTGATACATCGATGCTTAGCGAAATCGAGAGATCGATGATTCCCGGCGTTTCTTAGTGTTTGGCTGGGTGTACGCATGTCAAAATTCTTTATTTCGTCCAACTACACACTCTCAATACGATAAAACTGGTATCGCAGTTCTGCAGCGATTGATACGTCGATGCTTAGCGACATCGAGAGATCGAGGATTCCCGCCGTTTCTGCGACTTTGGCTACGCCGACGGGTGTCAAAATTCTTTATTTCATGCAACTACACACTCTCAATACGATAAAACTGGTATCGCAGTTCTGCAGCGATTGATACGTCGATGCCTCGCGAAATCGAGAGATCGAGGATTCCCGCCGTTTCTGAGACTTTGGCTGGGCGTACGGCTGTCAAAATTCTTTATTTCATGCAACTACACACTCTCAATACGATAAAACTGGTATCGCAGTTCCGCAGCGATTGAGACGTCGATGCTTAGCGACATCGAGAGATCGAGGATTCCCGCCGTTTCTGGGACTTTGGCTACGCCTACGGATGTCAAAATTCTTTATTTAATGCAACTACACACTCTCATTACGATAAAACTGGTATCGCAGTTCTGCAGCGATTAATACGTCGATGCTTAGCGAAATCGAGACATCGAGGATTCCCGGCGTTTCTTAGTGTTTGCCTGGGTGTACGCATGTCAAAATTCTTTATTTCATGCAACTACACACTTTCAATAGGATAAAACGGGTATCGTGGTGCTGCGGCGATTGATACGTCGATGCTTATCGACATCGAGAGATCGAGGATTCCCGGCGTTTCTTAGTGTTTGGCTGGGCGTACGGGTGTCAAAATTCTATATTTCATGCAACTACACACTCTCAGTACGATAAAACGGGTATCGTGGTGCTGCGGCGATTGATACGTCGATGCTTAGCGAAATCGAGAGATCGAGGATTCCCGCCGTTTCTGAGACTTTGGCTGGGCGTACGGGTGTCAAAATTCTTTATTTCATGCAACTACACACTCTCAGTACGATAAAACGGGTATCGTGGTGCTGCGGCGATTGATACGTCGATGCTTAGCGAAATCGAGAGATCGAGGATTCCCGCCGTTTCTGAGACTTTGGCTGGGCGTACGGGTGTCAAAATTCTTTATTTCATGCAACTACACACTTTCAATACGATAAAACGGGTATCGTGGTGCTGCAGCGATTGATACGTCGATTCTTAGCGAAATCGAGAGATCGAGGATTCCCGGTGTTTCTGAGAGTTTGGCTGGGTATACGGGTGTGAAAATTCGTTACTTCATGCAACTACACACTTGCAATACGATAAAAAGGGTATCGTGGTGCTGCGTCGATTGATACGTCGATGCTTAGCGAAATCGAGAGATCGAGGATTTCCGCCGTTTCTGAGACTTTGGCTGGCTGTACGGGTGTAAAAATCGTTCATTCTATGTAACTACACACTCTTAATACGATAAAACTGGTATCGCAGTTCTGCAGCGATTGATACATCGATGCTTAGCGAAATCGGGAGATCGAGGATTCCCGGCGTTTCTTAGTGTTTGGCTGGGTGTACGCATGTCAAAATTCTTTATTTCATGCAACTACACACTTTCAATACGATAAAACGGGTATCGTGGTGCTGCGGCGATTGATACATCGATGCTTAGCGAAATCGAGAGATCGAGGATTCCCGCCGTTTCTGAGTGTTTGGCTGGGTGTACGGGTGTGAAAATTCGTTATTTTATGCAACTACACACTTTCAATACGATAAAACGGGTATCGTGGTGCTGCGGCGATTGATACGTCGATGCTTAGCGACATCGAGAGATCGAGGATTCCCGGCGTTTCTCAGAGTCTGGCTGGGCGTACGGGTGTCAAAATTCTTTATTTCATGCAACTACACACTCTCAATACGATAAAACTGGTATCGCAGTTCTGCTGCGATTGATACATCGATGCTTAGCGAAATCGAGAGATCGATGATTCCCGGCGTTTCTTAGTGTTTGGCTGGGTGTACGCATGTCAAAATTCTTTATTTCGTCCAACTACACACTCTCAATACGATAAAACTGGTATCGCAGTTCTGCAGCGATTGATACGTCGATGCTTAGCGACATCGAGAGATCGAGGATTCCCGCCGTTTCTGGGACTTTGGCTACGCCGACGGGTGTCAAAATTCTTTATTTCATGCAACTACACACTCTCAATACGATAAAACTGGTATCGCAGTTCTGCAGCGATTGATACGTCGATGCCTAGCGAAATCGAGAGATCGAGGATTCCCGCCGTTTCTGAGACTTTGGCTGGGCGTACGGCTGTCAAAATTCTTTATTTCATGCAACTACACACTCTCAATACGATAAAACTGGTATCGCAGTTCCGCAGCGATTGAGACGTCGATGCTTAGCAAAATCGAGAGATCGAGGATTCCCGCCGTTTCTGAGACTTTGACTGGGCGTACGGGTGTCAAAATTCTTTATTTCATGCACTTACACACTCTCAATACGATAAAACTGGTATCGCAGTTCTACAGCGATTGATACGTCGATGCTTAGCGACATCGAGAGATCGAGGATTCCCGCCGTTTCTGGGACTTTGGCTACGCGTACGGGTGTCAAAATTCTTTATTTCATGCAACTACACACTCTCAATACGATAAAACTGGTATCGCAGTTCTGCAGCGATTAATACGTCGATGCTTAGCGAAATCGAGAGATCGAGGATTCCCGGCGTTTCTTAGTGTTTGGCTGGGTGTACGCATGCCAAAATTCTTTATTTCATGCAACTACACACTTACAATACGATAAAACGGGTATCGTGGTGCTGCAGCGATTGAAACATCGATGCTTAGCGAAATCGAGAGATCGAGGATTCCCGCCGTTTCTGAGAGTTTGGCTGGGCGTACGGATGTCAAAATTCTTTATTTCATGCAACTACACACTCTCAATACGATAAAACTAGTATCGCAGTTCTGCAGCGATTGATACGTCGATGCTTAGCGAAATCGAGAGATCGAGGATTCCCGACGTTTCTGAGACTTTGGCTGGCTGTACGGGTGTCAAAATCGTTCATTCTATGTAACTACACACTCTCAATCCGATAAAACTGGTATCGCAGTTCTGCAGCGATTGATACATCGATGCTTAGCGAAATCGAGAGATCGAGGATTCCCGGCGTTTCTTAGTGTTTGGCTGGGTGTACGCATGTCAAAATTCTTTATTTCATGCAACTACACACTTTCAATAGGATAAAACGGGTATCGTGGTGCTGCAGCGATTGATACATCGATACTTAGCGAAATCGAGAGATCGAGGATTCCCGGCGTATCTGAGAGTTTGGCTGGCTGTACGGGTGTGAAAATTCGTTATTTCATGCAACTACACATTTGCAATACCATAAAACGGGTATCGTGGTGCTGCGGCGATTGATACGTCGATGCTGAGCGAAATCGAGAGATCGAGGATTCCCGCCGTTTCTGAGACTTTGGCTACGCGTACGGGTGTCAAAATTCTTTAATTCATGGAACTACACACTCTCAATACGATAAAACTGGTATCGCAGTTTTGCAGTGATTGATTCGTCGATGCTTAGCGAAATCGAGAGATCGAGGATTCCCGGCGTTTCTTAGTGTTTGGCTGGGTGTACGCATGTCAAAATTCTTTATTACATGCATCTACACACTCTCTATACGATAAAACTGGTATCGCAGTTCTGCTGCGATTGATACATCGATGCTTAGCGAAATCGAGAGATCGATGATTCCCGGCAGTTCTTAGTGTTTGTCTGGGTGTACGCATGTCAAAATTCTTTATTTCGTCCAACTACACACTCTCAATACAATAAAACTGGTATCGCAGTTGTGCAGCGATTGATACGTCGATGCTTAGCGACATCGAGAGATCGAGGATTCCCGCCGTTTTTGGGACTTTGGCTACGCCTACGGGTGTCAAAATTCTTTATTTAATGCAACTACACACTCTCATTACGATAAAACTGGTATCGCAGTTCTGCAGCGATTAATACGTCGATGCTTAGCGAAATCGAGAGATCGAGGATTCCCGGCGTTTCTTAGTGTTTGGCTGGGTGTACGCATGTCAAAATTCTTTATTTCATGCAACTACACACTCTCAATACGATAAAACTGGTATCGCAGTTCTGCAGCGATTGATACGTCGATGCTTAGCGAAATCGAGAGATCGAGGATTCCCGGTGTTTCTTAGTGTTTGGCTGGGTGTACGCATATCAAAATTCTTTATTTCACGCAACTATACACTTTCAATACGATAAAACATGTATCGTGGTGCTGCAGCGATTGATACATCGATACTTAGCGAAATCGAGAGATCGAGGATTCCCGGCGTTTCTGAGAGTTTGGCTGGATGTACGGGTGTGAAAATTCGTTATTTCATGCAAGTACACATTTGCAATATCATAAAACGGGTATCGTGGTGCTGCGGCGATTGATACGTCGATGCTGAGCGAAATCGAGAGATCGAGGATTCCCGCCGTTTCTGAGACTTTGGCTACGCGTACGGGTGTCAAAATTCCTTATTTCATGCAACTACACACTCTCAGAACGATAAAACTGGTATCGCAGTTCTGCAGCGATTGATACGTCGATACTTAGCGAAATCGAGAGATCGAGGATTCCCGGCGTTTCTGAGAGTTTGACTGGCTGTACTTGTGTGAAAATTCTTCATTTCATGTAACTACACACTTGCAATACGATAAAACGGGTATCGTGGTGCTGCGGCGATTTATACGTCGATCCTTAGCGACATCGAGAGATCGAGGATTGCCGGCGTTTCTGAGAGTTTGGCTGGGCGTACGGGTGTCAAAATTCTTCATTTCATGTAACTACACACTTGCAATACGATAAAACGGGTATCGTGGTGCTGCAGCGATATATACGTCGATCCTTAGCGACATCGAGAGATCGAGGATTGCCGCCGTTTCTGAGACTTTGGCTGGGCGTACGGGTTTCAAAATTCTTTATTTTAAGCAACTACACACTCTCAATACGATAAAACGGGTATCGCAGTTCTGCAGCGATTGAGACGTCGATGCTTAGCGAAATCGAGAGATCGAGGATTGCCGCCGTTTCTGAGACTTTGGCTGGGCGTACGGGTTTCAAAATTCTTTATTTCAAGCAACTACACACTCTCAATACGATAAAACTGGTATCGCAGTTCTGCAGCGATTAATACGTCGATGCTTAGCGAAATCGAGAGATCGAGGATTCCCGGCGTTTCTTAGTGTCTGGCTGGGTGTACGCATGTCAAAATTCTTTATTTCATGCAACTACACACTTTCAATAGGATAAAACGGGTATCGTGGTCCTGCGGCGATTGATACGTCGATGCTTAGCGACATCGAGAGATCGAGGATTCCCGGCGTTTCTGCGAGTTTGGCTGGCTGTACTTGTGTGAAAATTCTTCATTCCATGCATCTACACACTTGCAATACGATAAAACGAGTATCGTGGTGCTGCGGCGATTGATACGTCGATCCTTAGCGACATCGAGAGATCGAGGATTCCCGCCGTTTCTGAGAGTTTGGCTGGGCGTACGGGTGTCAAAATTCTTTATTTCATGCAACTACACACTTTCAATACGATAAAACGGGTATCGTGGTGCTGCAGCGATTGATACGTCGATTCTTAGCGAAATCGAGAGATCGAGGATTCCCGGTGTTTCTAAGAGTTTGGCTGGGTATACGGGTGTGAAAATTCGTTATTTCATGCAACTACACACTTGCAATACGATAAAAAGGGTATCGTGGTGCTGCGTCGATTGATACGTCGATGCTTAGCGAAATCGAGAGATCGAGGATTCCCGGCGTTTCTTAGGGTTTGGCTGGGTGTACGCATGTCAAAATTCTTTATTTCACGCAACTACACACTTACAATACGATAAAACGGGTATCGTGGTGCTGATGCGATTGATACATCGATGCTTAGCGAAATCGAGAGATCGAGGATTCCCGCCGTTTCTGAGACTTTGGCTGGGCGTACGGGTGTCAAAATTCTTTATTTCATGCAACTACACACTCTCAATACGATAAAACTGGTATCGCAGTTCTGCTGCGATTGATACATCGATGCTTAGCGAAATCGACAGATCGATGATTCCCGGCGTTTCTAAGTGTTTGTCTGGGTGTACGCATGTCAAAATTCTTTATTTCGTCCAACTACAGACTCTCAATACAATAAAACTGGTATCGCAGTTCTGCAGCGATTGATACGTCGATGCTTAGCGACATCGAGAGATCGAGGATTCCCGGCGTTTCTGCGAGTTTGGCTGGGCGTACGGGTGTCAAAATTCTATATTTCATGCAAGTACACACTCTCAATACGATAAAACGGGTATCGTGGTACTGCGGCGATTGATACGTCGATGCTTAGCGAAATCGAGAGATCGAGGATTCCCGCCGTTTCTGAGACTTTGGCTGGCTGTACAAGTGTCAAAATCGTTCATTCTATGTAACCACATACTCTTAATACGATGAAACTGGTATCGCAGGTCTGCAGCGATTGATACATCGATGCTTAGCGAAATCGAGAGATCGAGGATTCTCGGCGTTTCCTAGTGTTTGGCTGGGTGTACGCATGTCAAAATTCTTCATTTCATGCAACTACACACTTACAATACGATAAAACGGGTATCGTGGTGCTGATGCGATTGATACATCGATGCTTAGCGAAATCGAGAGATCGAGGATTCCCGCCGTTTCTGAGACTTTGGCTGGGCGTACGGGTGTCAAAATTCTTTATTTCATGCAACTACACACTCTCAATACGATAAAACTGGTATCGCAGTTCTGCTGCGATTGATACATCGATGCTTAGCGAAATCGACAGATCGATGATTCCCGGCGTTTCTAAGTGTTTGTCTGGGTGTACGCATGTCAAAATTCTTTATTTCGTCCAACTACAGACTCTCAATACAATAAAACTGGTATCGCAGTTCTGCAGCGATTGATACGTCGATGCTTAGCGACATCGAGAGATCGAGGATTCCCGGCGTTTCTGCGAGTTTGGCTGGGCGTACGGGTGTCAAAATTCTATATTTCATGCAAGTACACACTCTCAATACGATAAAACGGGTATCGTGGTCCTGCGGCGATTGATACGTCGATGCTTAGCGAAATCGAGAGATCGAGGATTCCCGCCGTTTCTGAGACTTTGGCTGGCTGTACAAGTATCAAAATCGTTCATTCTATGTAACCACATACTCTTAATACGATAAAACTGGTATCGCAGTTCTGCAGCGATTGATACATCGATGCTTAGCGAAATCGAGAGATCGAGGATTCTCGGCGTTTCCTAGTGTTTGGCTGGGTGTACGCATGTCAAAATTCTTTATTTCATGGAACTACACACTTACAATACGATAAAACGGGTATCATGGTGCTGATGCGATTGATACGTCGATGCTTAGCGACATCGAAAGATCGAGGATTCCCGCCGTTTCTGGGACTTTGGCTACGCCTACCGGTGTCAAAATTCTTTATTTAATGCAACTACACACTCTCATTACGATAAAACTGGTATCGCAGTTCTGCAGCGATTAATACGTCGATGCTTAGCGAAATCGAGAGATCGAGGATTCCCGGCGTTTCTTAGTGTTTGGCTGGGTGTACGCATGTCAAAATTCTTTATTTTATGCAACTACACACTTACAATACGATAAAACGGGTATCGTGGTGCTGCAGCGATTGAAACATCGATGCTTAGCGAAATCGAGAGATCGAGGATTCCCGCCGTTTCTGAGAATTTGGCTGGGCGTACGGATGTCAAAATTCTTTACTTCATGCAACTACACACTCTCAATACGATAAAACTAGTATCGCAGTTCTGCAGCGATTGATACGTCGATGCTTAGCGAAATCGAGAGATCGAGGATTCCCGCCGTTTCTGAGACTTTGGCTGGCTGTACGGGTGTCAAAATCGTTCATTCTATGTAACCACATACTCTCAATACGATAAAACTGGTATCGCAGTTCTGCAGCGATTGATACATCGATGCTTAGCGAATTCGAGAGATCGAGGATTCTCGGCGTTTCTTAGTGTTTGGCTGGGTGTACGCATGTCAAAATTCTTTATTTCATGGAACTACACACTTTCAATACGATAAAACGGGTATCGTGGTGCTGCAGCGATTGATACGTCGATGCTTAGCGAAATCGAGAGATCGAGGATTCCCGGCGTTTCTGAGAGTTTGACTGGCTGTACTTGTGTGAAATTTCTTCATTTCATGTAACTACACACTTGCAATACGATAAAACGGGTATCGTGGTGCTGCGGCGATTTATACGTCGATCCTTAGCGACATCGAGAGATCGAGGATTGCCGGCGTTTCTGAGAGTTTGGCTGTGCGTACGGGTGTCAAAATTCTTTATTCCATGCAACTACACACTCTCAATACGATAAAACTGGTGTCGCAGTTCTGCTGCGATTGATACATCGATGCTTAGCGAAATCGAGAGATCGATGATTCCCGGCGTTCCTTAGTGTTTGGCTGGGTGTACGCATGTCAAAATTCTTTATTACATGCATCTACACACTCTCAATACGATAAAACTGGTATCGCAGTTCTGCAGCGATTGATACGTCGATGCTTAGCGAAATCGAGAGATCGAGGATTCCCGGCGTTTCTGCGAGTTTGGCCGGCTGTACTTGTGTGAAAATTCTTCATTTCATGCATCTACACACTTTCAATACGATAAAACTGGTATCGCAATTCTGCAGCGATTGATACGTCGATGCTTAGCGAAATCGAGAGATCGAGGATTCCCGCCGTTTCTGAGACTTTGGCTGGCTGTACAAGTATCAAAATCCTTCATTCTATGTAACCACATACTCTTAATACGATAAAACTGGTATCGCAGTTCTGCAGCGATTGATACATCGATGCTTAGCGAAATCGAGAGATCGAGGATTCTCGGCGTTTCCTAGTGTTTGGCTGGGTGTACGCATGTCAAAATTCTTTATTTCATGGAACTACACACTTACAATACGATAAAACGGGTATCATGGTGCTGATGCGATTGATACGTCGATGCTTAGCGACATCGAAAGATCGAGGATTCCCGCCGTTTCTGGGACTTTGGCTACGCCTACCGGCGTCAAAATTCTTTATTTAATGCAACTACACACTCTCATTACGATAAAACTGGTATCGCAGTTCTGCAGCGATTAATACGTCGATGCTTAGCGAAATCGAGAGATCGAGGATTCCCGGCGTTTCTTAGTGTTTGGCTGGGTGTACGCATGTCAAAATTCTTTATTACATGCATCTACACACTCTCAATACGATAAAACTGGTATCGCAGTTCTGCAGCGATTGATACGTCGATGCTTAGCGAAATCGAGAGATCGAGGATTCCCGGCGTTTCTGCGAGTTTGGCTGGCTGTACTTGTGTGAAAATTCATCATTTCATGCATCTACACACTTTCAATACGATAAAACTGGTATCGCAGTTCTGCAGCGATTGATACGTCGATGCTTAGCGAAATCGAGAGATCGAGGATTCCCGCCGTTTCTGAGACTTTGGCTGGCTGTACGGGTGTCAAAATAGTTCATTCTATGTAACTACACACTCTCAATCCGATAAAACGGGTATCGTGGTGCTGCGGCGATTGATACGTCGATGCTTAGCGACATCGAGAGATCGAGGATTCCCGGCGTTTCTGCGAGTTTGGCTGGGCGTACGGGTGTCAAAATTCTATATTTCATGCAACTACACACTCTCAATGGGATAAAACGGGTATCGTGGTGCTGCGGCGATTGATACGTCGATGCTTAGCGAAATCGAGAGATCGAGGATTCCCGCCGTTTCTGAGACTTTGGCTGGGCGTACGGGTGTCAAAATTCTTTATTTCATGGAACTACACACTTTCAATACGATAAAACGGGTATCGTGGTGCTGCAGCGATTGATACGTCGATTCTTAGCGAAATCGAGAGATCGAGGATTCCCGCCGTTTCTGAGAGTTTGGCTGGGTGTACAGGTGTGAAAATTCGTTATTTCATGCAACTACACATTTGCAATACGATAAAACGGGTATCGTGGTGCTGCGGCGATTGATACGTTGATGCTTAGCGACATCGAGAGATCGAGGATTCCCGGCGTTTCTGAGAGTTTGGCTGGGCGTACGGATGTCAAAATTCTTTATTTCATGCAACTACATACTCCCAATACGAAAAAACTAGTATCGCAGTTCTGCAGCGATTGATACGTCGATGCTTAGCGAAATCGAGAGATCGAGGATTCCCGCCGTTTCTGAGACTTTGGCTGGCTGTACGGGTGTCAAAATTGTTCATTCTATGTAACCACATACTCTCAATACGATAAAACTGGTATCGCAGTTCTGCAGCGATTGATACATCGATGCTTAGCGAATTCGAGAGATCGAGGATTCTCGGCGTTTCTTAGTGTTTGGCTCGGTGTACGCATGTCAAAATTCTTTATTTCATGCAACTACACACTTGCAATACGATAAAACGGGTATCGTGGTGCTGCGGCGATTGATACGTCGATGCTTAGCGACATCGAGAGATCAAGGATTCCCGGCGTTTCTGAGAGTTTGGCTGGGCGTACGGGTGTCAAAATTCTTTATTTCATGCAACTACACACTCTCAATACGATAAAACTTGTATCGCAGTTCTGCAGCGATTGATACGTCGATGCTTAGCGAAATCGAGAGATCGAGGATTCCCGCCGTTTCTGAGACATTGGCTACGCGTACGGGTGTCAAAATTCTTTATTTCATGCAACTACACACTCTCAATACGATAAAACTGGTATCGCTGTTCTGCAGCGATTGATACATCGATGCTTAGCGAAATCGTGAGATCGAGGATTCCAGGAGTTTCATAATGTTTGGCTGGGTGTACGCATGTCAAAATTCTTTATTTCATGCAACTACACACTCTCAATACGATAAAACTAGTATCGCAGTTCTGCAGCGATTGATACGTCGATGCTTAGCGAAATCGAGAGATCGAGGATTCCCGCCCTTTCTGAGACTTTGGCTGGCTGTACGGGTGTCAAAATCGTTGATTCTATGTAACTACACACTCTCAATACGATAAAACTGGTATCGCAGTTCTGCAGCGATTGATACATCGATGCTTAGCGAAATCGAGAGATCGAGGATTCCCGGCGTTTCTTAGTGTTTGGCTGGGTGTACGCATGTCAAAATTCTTTATTTCATGCAACTACACACTTTCAATACGACAAAACGGGTATCGTGGTGCTGCGGCGATTGATACGTCGATGCTTAGCGACATCGAGAGATCGAGGATTCCCGGCGTTTCTGCGAGTTTGGCTGGCTGTACTTGTGTGAAAATTCTTCATTTCATGCATCTACACACTTTCAATACGATAAAACTGGTATCGCAATTCTGCAGCGATTGATACGTCGATGCTTAGCGAAATCGAGAGATCGAGGATTCCCGCCGTTTCTGAGACTTTGGCTGGCTGTACAAGTATCAAAATCCTTCATTCTATGTAACCACATACTCTTAATACGATAAAACTGGTATCGCAGTTCTGCAGCGATTGATACATCGATGCTTAGCGAAATCGAGAGATCGAGGATTCTCGGCGTTTCCTAGTGTTTGGCTGGGTGTACGCATGTCAAAATTCTTTATTTCATGGAACTACACACTTACAATACGATAAAACGGGTATCATGGTGCTGATGCGATTGATACGTCGATGCTTAGCGACATCGAAAGATCGAGGATTCCCGCCGTTTCTGGGACTTTGGCTACGCCTACCGGTGTCAAAATTCTTTATTTAATGCAACTACACACTCTCATTACGATAAAACTGGTATCGCAGTTCTGCAGCGATTAATACGTCGATGCTTAGCGAAATCGAGAGATCGAGGATTCCCGGCGTTTCTTAGTGTTTGGCTGGGTGTACGCATGTCAAAATTCTTTATTACATGCATCTACACACTCTCAATACGATAAAACTGGTATCGCAGTTCTGCAGCGATTGATACGTCGATGCTTAGCGAAATCGAGAGATCGAGGATTCCCGGCGTTTCTGCGAGTTTGGCTGGCTGTACTTGTGTGAAAATTCATCATTTCATGCATCTACACACTTTCAATACGATAAAACTGGTATCGCAGTTCTGCAGCGATTGATATGTCGATGCTTAGCGAAATCGAGAGATCGAGGATTCCCGCCGTTTCTGAGACTTTGGCTGGCTGTACGGGTGTCAAAATAGTTCATTCTATGTAACTACACACTCTCAATCCGATAAAACGGGTATCGTGGTGCTGCGGCGATTGATACGTCGATGCTTAGCGAAATCGAGAGATCGAGGATTCCCGGCGTTTCTGCGAGTTTGGCTGGGCGTACGGGTGTCAAAATTCTATATTTCATGCAACTACACACTCTCAATGGGATAAAACGGGTATCGTGGTGCTGCGGCGATTGATACGTCGATGCTTAGCGAAATCGAGAGATCGAGGATTCCCGCCGTTTCTGAGACTTTGGCTGGGCGTACGGGTGTCAAAATTCTTTATTTCATGGAACTACACACTTTCAATACGATAAAACGGGTATCGTGGTGCTGCAGCGATTGATACGTCGATTCTTAGCGAAATCGAGAGATCGAGGATTCCCGCCGTTTCTGAGAGTTTGGCTGGGTGTACAGGTGTGAAAATTCGTTATTTCATGCAACTACACATTTGCAATACGATAAAACGGGTATCGTGGTGCTGCGGCGATTGATACGTTGATGCTTAGCGACATCGAGAGATCGAGGATTCCCGGCGTTTCTGAGAGTTTGGCTGGGCGTACGGATGTCAAAATTCTTTATTTCATGCAACTACACACTTGCAATACGATAAAACTGGTATCGCAGTTCTGCAGCGATTGATACGTCGATGCTTAGCGAAATCGAGAGATCGAGGATTCCCGCCGTTTCTGAGACTTTGGCTGGCTGTATGCGTGTCAAAATCCTTCATTCTATGTAACTACACACTCTCAATACGATAAAACTGGTATCGCAGTTCTGCAGCGATTGATACATCGATGCTTAGCGAAATCGAGAGATCGAGGATTCCCGGCGTTTCTGAGAGTTTGGCTGTGTGTACGGGTGTGAAAATTCGTTATTTCATGCAACTACACACTTGCAATACGATAAAACGGATATCGTGGTGCTGCGGCGATTGGTGCGTCGGTGCTTAGCGACATCGAGAGATCGTGGATTCCCGCCGTTTCTGAGACTTTGGCTGGCTGTACGGGTGTCAAAATTTTTCATTCTATGTAACTACACACTCTCAATACGATCAAACTGGTATCATTGTGCTGCAGCGATTGATACGTCGATGCTTAGCGACATCGAGAGCGAGGATTCCCGGCGTTTCTGAGAGTTTGGCTGGGCGTACGGGTGTCAAAATTCTTTATTTCATGCAACTATACATTCTTAATACGATAAAACTGGTATCACAGTTCTGCAGCGATTGATACGTCGAAGCTTAGCGGAATCGAAAGATCGAGGATTCCCGCCGTTTCTGAGACTTTGGCTGGTTGTACGGGTGTCAAAATCCCTTATTCTATGTAACTACACACTTGCAATACGATAAAACGCGTATCGTGGTGCTGCGGCGATAAGTCGATGCTTAGCGACATCGAGAGATCGAGGATTCCCGCCGTTTCTGAGACTTTGGCTGGCTGTACAGGTGTCAAAAATCTTCATTCTATGTAACTACATACTCTCAATACGATAAAACTGGTATCGCAGTTCTGCAGCGATTGATACATCGATGCTTAGCGAAATCGAGAGATCGAGTATTCCCGGCGTTTCTAAGAGTTTGGCTGGGTGTACGTGTGTCAAAATTCTTTATTTCATGCAACTACACACTCTCAATACGTTAAAACTGGTATCGTGGTGCTGCAGCGATTGATACGTCGATGCTTAGCGACATCGAGAGATCGAGGATTCCCGGCGTTTCTGAGAGTTTGGCTGGGCGTACGGGTGCCAGAATCCTTCATTCTATGTAACTACACACTCTCAATACGATAAAACCGGTATCGCAGTTCTGCAGCGATTGATACATCGATGCTTAGCGAAATCGAGAGATCAAGGATTCCCGGCGTTTCTTAGTGTTTGGCTTGCTGTACGCATGTCAAAATTTTTTATTTCATGCAACTACACACTTACAATACGATAACACGGGTATCGTGGTGCTGCGGCGATTGATACGTCGATCCTTAGCGACATCGAGAGATCGAGGATTCCTGGCGTTTCTTAGTGTTTGGCTGGGTGTACGCATGTCAAAATTCTTTATTTCATGCAACTACACACTTTCAATACGATAAAACGGGTTTCGTGGTGCTGCAACGATTGATACATCGATGCTTAGCGAAATCGATAGATCGAGGATTCCCGGCGTTTCTGAGAGTTTAACTGGGTGTACGAATGTGAAAATTCGTTATTTCATGCAACTACACATTTGCAATACGATAAAACGGGTATCGTGGTGCTGCGGCGATTGATACGTCGATGCTTAGCGAAATCGAAAGATCGAGGATTCCCGGCGTTTCTTAGTGTTTGGCTTGCTGTACGCATGTCAAAATTTTTTATTTCATGCAACTACACACTTACAATACGATAACACGGGTATCGTGGTGCTGCGGCGATTGATACGTCGATCCTTAGCGACATCGAGAGATCGAGGATTCCTGGCGTTTCTGAGAGTTTGGCTGGGCGTACGGGTGTGAACATTCGTTATTTCATGCAACTACACATTTGCAATACGATAAAACGGGTATCGTGGTGCTGCGGCGATTGATACGTCGATGCTTAGCGACATCGAGAGATCGAGGATTCCCGGCGTTTCTGAGATTTTGGCTTGGTGTACGGGTGTGAAAATTCGTTATTTCATGCAACTACACACTCTCAATACGATAAAACTGGTATCGCAGTTCTGCAGCGATTGATACGTCGAAGCCTAGCGAAATCGAAAGATCGAGGATTCCCGGCGTTTCTGAGAGTTTGGCTGGGCGTACGGGTGTCAAACTGGTATCGCAGTTCTGCAGCGATTGATACGTCGAAGCCTAGCGAAATCGAAAGATCGAGGATTCCCGGCGTTTCTGAGAGTTTGGCTGGGCGTACGGGTGTCAAAATTCTTTATTTCATGCAACTACACACTTGCAATACGATAAAACGGGTATCGTGGTGCTGCGGCGATTGATACGTTGATGGTTAGCGAAATCGAGAGATCGAGGATTCCCGCCGTTTCTGAGACTTTGGCTGGCTGTACGCGTGTCAAAATCCTTCATTCTATGTAACTACACACTCTCAATACGATATAACTGGTATCGCAGTTCTGCAGCGATTGATACATCGATGCTCAGCGAAATCGAGAGATCGAGGATTCCCGGCGTTTCTGAGAGTTTGGCTGGGTGTACGGGTGTGAAAATTCGTTATTTCATGCAACTACACAATCTCAATACGATAAAACTGGTATCGCAGTTCTGCGGCGATTGATACGTCGAAGCCTAGCGAAATCGAAAGATCGAGGATTCCCGGCGTTTCTGAGAGTTTGGCTGGGTGTACGGGTGTCAAAATTCTTCTATGTAACTACACACTCTTAATACGATAAAACTGGTATCGTGGTGCTGCAGCGATTGATACGTCGAAGCTTAGCGAAATCGATAGATCGAGGATTCCCGGCGTTTCTGAGAGTTGGGCTGGCTGTACGGGTGTCAAAATCCTTTATTCTATGTAACTACACACTCTCAATACGATAAAACTGGTATCGTGGTGCTGCAGCGATTGATACATCGATGCTTAGCGAAATCGAGAGATCGAGGATTCCCGGCGTTTCTTAGTGTTTGGCTGGGTGTACGCATGTCAAAATTCTTTATTTCATGCAACTACACACTTTCAATACGATAAAACGGGTTTCGTGGTGCTGCAGCGATTGATACGTCGATGCTTAGCGAAATAGAGAGATCGTGGATTCCCGCCGTTTCTGAGACTTTGGCTGGCTGTACGGGTGTCAAAATTCTTCATTCTATGTAACTACACACTCTCAATACGTTAAATCTGGTATCGTGGTGCTGCAGCGATTGATACGTCGATGCTTAGCGACATCGAGAGATCGAGGATTCCCGGCGTTTCTGAGAGTTTGGCTGGGCGTACGGGTGTCAAAATTCTTTATTTCATGCAACTATACACTCTTAATACGATAAAACGGGTATCGTGGTGCTGCAGCGTCTGATACATCGATGCTTAGCGAAATCGAGAGATCGAGGTTTCCCGGCGTTTCTGAGAGTTTGGCTGGGTGTACGGGTGTGAAAATTCGTATTTTTATGCAACTACACACTATCAAACGATAAAACGGGTATCGTGGTGCTGCGGCGATTGATACGTCGATGCTTCGCGACATCGAGAGATCGAGGATTCCCGGCGTTTCTGAGAGTTTGGCTGGCTGTACTTGTGTGAAAATTCTTCATTTCATGCAACTACACACTTGCAATACGATAAAACGGGTATCATGGTGCTGCGGCGATTGACACGTCGATCCTTAGCGACATCGAGAGATCGAGGATTCCCGGCGTTTCTTAGTGTTTGGCTGGGTGTACGCATGTCAAAATTCTTCATTTCATGCAACTGCACACTTACAATACGATAAAAAAGGTATCGTGGTGCTGCAGCGATTGATACATCGATGCTTAGCGAAATCGAGAGATCGAGGATTCCCGGCGTTTCTGAGAGTTTGGCTGGCTGTACTTGTGTGAAAAGTCTTTATTTCATGCAGCTACACACTTGCAATTCGATAAAACGGGTATCGTGGTGCTGCGGCGATTGATACGTCGATCCTTAGCGACATCGAGAGATCGAGGATTCCCGGCGTTTCTGAGAGTTTGGCTGGGCGTACGGGTGTGAAAATTCGTTATTTCATGCAACTACACATTTGCAATACGATAAAACGGGTATCGTGGTGCTGCGGCGATTGATACGTCGATGCTTAGCGACATCGAGAGATCGAGGACTCCCGGCGTTTCTGAGAGTTTGGCTGGGCGTACGGGTGCCAAAATTCTTCATTTCATGCAACTACACACTCTCAATACGATAAAACTGGTATCGCAGTTCTGCAGCGATTGATACGTCGATGCTTAGCGAAATCGAGAGATCGAGGATTCCCGCCGTTTCTGAGACTTTGACTGGCAGTACGGGTGTCAAAATTCTTCATTCTATGTAACTACTCACTCTAAATACGATAAAACTGGTATCGTGGTGGTGCAGCGATTGATACGTCGAAGCTTAGCGACATCAAGAGATCGAGTATTCCCGGCGTTTCTGAGAGTTTCGCTGGGCGTACGGGTGTCAAAATTCTTTATTTCATGCAACTACACACTCTCAATACGATAAAACTGGTATCGCAGTTCTGCAGCGATTGATATGTCGAAGCTTAGCGAAATCGAAAGATTGAGGATTCCCGGCGTTTCTGAGAGTTTGGCTGGGTGTACGGGTGTCAAAATTCTTCTATGTAACTACACACTCTCAATACGATAAAACTGGTATCGCAGTTCTGCAGCGATTGATACATCGATGCTTAGCGAAATCGAGAGATCGAGGATTCCCGGCGTTTCTGAGAGTTTGGCTGGGTGTACGAATGTGAAAATTCGTTATTTCATGCAACTACACATTTGCAATACGATAAAACGGGCATCGTGGTGCTGCGGCGATTGATACGTCGATGCTAAGCGACATCGAGAGATCGAGGATTCCCGGCGTTTCTGAGAGTTTGGCTGGGCGTACGGGTGTCAAAATTCTTTATTTCATGCAACTACACACTTTCAATACGATAAAACTGGTATCGCAGTTCTGCAGCGATTGAAACGTCGATGCTTAGCGAAATCGAGAGATCGAGGATTCCCGCCGTTTCTGAGACTTTGGCTGGGCGTACGGGTGTCAAAATTCTTTATTTCATGCAACTTCACACTCTCAATACGATAAAACTGGTATCGCAGTTCTGCAGCGATTGATACGTCGATGCTTAGCGAAATCGAGAGATCGAGGATTCCCGCCGTTTCTGAGACTTTGGCTGGCTGTATGCGTGTCAAAATCCTTCATTCTATGTAACTACACACTCTCAATACGATAAAACTGGTATCGCAGTTCTGCAGCGATTGATACATCGATGCTTAGCGAAATCGAGAGATCGAGGATTCCCGGCGTTTCTGAGAGTTTGGCTGGGTGTACGGGTGTGAAAATTCGTTATTTCATGCAACTACACACTTGCAATACGATAAAACGGATATCGTGGTGCTGCGGCGATTGATACGTCGGTGCTTAGCGACATCGAGTGATCGTGGATTCCCGCCGTTCCTGAGACTTTGGCTGTCTGTACGGGTGTCAAAATTCTTCATTCTATGTAACTACACACTCTCAATACGATCAAACTAGTATCGTTGTGCTGCAGCGATTGATACGTCGATGCTTAGCGACATCGAGAGCGAAGAATCCCGGCGTTTCTGAGAGTTTGGCTGGGCGTACGGGTGTCAAAATTCTTTATTTCATGCAACTATACATTCTTAATACGATAAAACTGGTATCGCAGTTCTGCAGCGATTGATACGTCGAAGCTTAGCGGAATCGAAAGATCGAGGATTCCCGCCGTTTCTGAGACTTTGGCTGGTTGTACGGGTGTCAAAATCCCTTATTCTATGTAACTACACACTTGCAATACGATAAAACGGGTATCGTGGTGCTGCGGCGATAAGTCGATGCTTAGCGATATCGAGAGATCGAGGATTCCCGCCGTTTCTGAGAGTTTGGCTGGGTGTACGGGTGTCAAAATTCTTTATTTCATGCAACTACACACTCTTAATACGTTAAAACTGGTATCGTGGTGCTGCAGCGATTGATACGTCGATGCTTAGCGACATCGAGAGATCGAGGATTCCCGGCGTTTCTGAGAGTTTGGCTGGGCGTACGGGTGTCAAAATTCTTCATTTCATGCAACTACAGACTTGCAATACGATAAAACGGGTATCGTGGTGCTGCGGCGATTGATACGTCGATGGTTAGCGACATCGAGAGATCGAGGATTCCCGGCGTTTCTGAGAGTTTGGCTGGGCGTACGGGTGTCAAAATTCTTTATTTCATGCAACTACACACTCTCAATACGATAAAACTGGTATCGCAGTTCTGCAGCGATTGATACGTCGATGCTTAGCGAAATCGAGAGATCGAGGATTCCCGCCGTTTCTGAGACTTTGGCTGGGCGTACGGGTGCCAGAATCCTTCATTCTATGTAACTACACACACTCAATACGATAAAACCGGTATCGCAGTTCTGCAGCGATTGATACATCGATGCTTAGCGAAATCGAGAGATCGAGGATTCCCGGCGTTTCTTAGTGTTTGGCTGGGTGTACGCATGTCAAAATTTTTTATTTCATGCAACTACACACTTTCAATACGATAAAACGGGTTTCGTGGTGGTGCAACGATTGATACATCGATGCTTAGCGAAATCGAGAGATCGAGGATTCCCGGCGTTTGTGAGAGTTTGGCTGGGTCTACGAATGTGAAAATTCGTTATTTTATGCAACTACACATTTGCAATACGATAAAACGGGCATCGTGGTGCTGCGGCGATTGATACGTCGATGCTTAGCGACATCGAGAGATCGAGGATTCCCGGCATTTCTGAGAGTCTGGCTGGGCGTACGGGTGTCAAAATTCTTTATTTCATGCAACTACACACTCTCAATACGATAAAAGTGGTATCGCAGTTCTGCAGCGATTGATACGTCGATGCTTAGCGAAATCGAGAGATCGAGGATTCCCGCCGTTTCTGAGACTTTGGCTGGGCGTACGGGTGTCAAAATTCTTTATTTCATGCAACTACACACTCTCAATACGATAAAACTGGTATCGCAGTTCTGCAGCGATTGATACGTCGATGCTTAGCGAAATCGAGAGATCGAGGATTCCCGGCGTTTCTGAGAGTTTGGCTGGGTGTACGGGTGTGAAAATTCGTTATTTCATGCAACTACACACTTGCAATACGATAAAACGGGTATCGTAGTGCTGCGGCGATTGATACGTCGATGCATAGCGACATCGAGAGATCGAGGATTCCCGGCGTTTCTGAGAGTTTGGCTGGGCGTACGGGTGCCAAAATTCTTTATTTCATGCAACTACACACTCTCAATACGATAAAACTGGTATCGCAGTTCTGCAGCGATTGATACGTCGATGCTTAGCGAAATCGAGAGATCGAGGATTCCCGCCGTTTCTGAGACTTTGACTAGCTGTACGGGTGTCAAAATTCTTCATTCTATGTAACTACACACTCTCAATACGTTAAAACTGGTATCGTGGTGCTGCAGCGATTGATACGTCGATGCTTAGCGACATCGAGAGATCGAGGATTCCCGGCGTTTCTGAGAGTTTGGCTGGGCGTACGGGTGTCAACATTCTTTATTTCATGCAACTATACACTCTTAATACGATAAAACGGGTATCGTGGTGCTGCAGCGATTGATACATCGATGCTTAGCGAAATCGAGAGATCGAGGTTTCCCGGCGTTTCTGAGAGTTTGGCTGGGTGTACGGGTGTGAAAATTCGTTATTTCATGCAACTACACATTTGCAATACGATAAAATGGGTATCGTGGTGCTGCGGCGATTGATACGTCGATGCTTAGCGACATCGAGAGATCGAGGATTCCCGGCGTTTCTGAGAGTTTGGCTAGGCGTACGGGTGTCAAAATTCTTTATTTCATGCAACTACACACTTGCAATACGATAAAACGGGTATCGTGGTGCTGCGGCGATTGATACATCGATGCTCAGCGAAATCGAGAGATCGAGGATTCCCAGCGTTTCTGAGAGTTTGGCTGGGTGTACGGGTGTGAAAATTCGTTATTTCATGCAACTACACACTTGCAATACGATAAAACGGATATCGTGGTGCTGCGGCGATTGATACGTCGGTGCTTAGCGACATCGAGAGATCGTGGATTCCCGCCGTTTCTGAGACTTTGGCTGGCTGTACGGGTGTCAAAATTCTTCATTCTATGTAACTACACACTCTCAATACGATAAAACTGGTATCGTGGTGCTGCAGCGATTGATACGTCGAAGCTTAGCGGAATCGAAAGATCGAGGATTCCCGCCGTTTCTGAGACTTTGGCTGGCTGTACGGGTGTCAAAATTCTTCATTCTATGTAACTACATACTCTCAATACGATAAAACTGGTATCGCAGTTCTGCAGCGATTGATACATCGATGCTTAGCGAAATCGAGAGATCGAGGATTCCCGGCGTTTCTGAGAGTTTGGCTGGGTGTACGGGTGTCAAAATTCTTTATTTCATGCAACTACACACTCTCAATACGTTAAAACTGGTATCGTGGTGCTGCAGCGATTGATACGTCGATGCTTAGCGACATCGAGAGATCGAGGATTCCCGGCGTTTCTGAGAGTTTGGCTGGGCGTACGGGTGTCACAATTCTTTATTTCATGCAACTATACACTCTTAATACGATAAAACGGGTATCGTGGTGCTGTAGCGATTGATACATCGATGCTTAGCGAAATCGAGAGATCGAGGTTTCCCGGCGTTTCTGAGAGTTTGGCTGGGTGTACGGCTGTGAAAATTCGTTTTTTCATGGAACTACACACTTGCAATACGATAAAACGGGTATCGTGGTGCTGCGGCGATTGATACGTCGATGCTTCGCGACATCGAGAGATCGAGGATTCCCGGCGTTTCTGAGAGTTTGGCTGGCTGTACTTGTGTGAAAATTCTTCATTTCATGCAACTACACACTTGCAATACGATAAAACGGGTATCATGGTGCTGCGGCGATTGACACGTCGATCCTTAGCGACATCGAGAGATCGAGGATTCCCGGCGTTTCTGAAAGTTTGGCTGGGCGTACGGGTGTGAAAATTCGTTATTTCATGCAACTACACATTTGCAATACGATAAAACGGGTATCGTGGTGCTGCGGCAATTGATACGTCGATATTTAGCGACATCGAGAGATCGAGGATTCCCGGCGTTTCTGAGAGTTTGGCTAGGCGTACGGGTGTCAAAATTCTTTATTTCATGCAACTACACACTTGCAATACGATAAAACAGGTATCGTGGTGCTGCGGCGATTGATACGTCGATGCTTAGCGAAATCGAGAGATCGAGGATTCCCGGCGTTTCTTAGTGTTTGGCTGGGTGTACGCATGTCAAAATTCTTTATTTCATGCAACTACACACTTACAATACGATAAAACGGGTATCGTGGTGCTGCAGCGATTGATACATCGAAGCTTAGCGAAATCGAGAGATCGAGGATTCCCGGCGTTTCTGAGAGTTTGGCTGGTTGTACTTGTGTGAAAAGTCTTTATTTCATGCAGCTACACACTTGCAATACGATAAAACGGGTATCGTGGTGCTGCGGCGATTGATACGTCGATCCTTAGCGACATCGAAAGATCGAGGATTCCCGGCGTTTCTGAGAGTTTGGCTGGGTGTACGGGTGTGAAAATTCGTTATTTCATGCAACTACACATTTGCAATACGATAAAACGGGTATCGTGGTGCTGCGGCGATTGATACGTCGATGCTTAACGACATCGAGAGATCGAGGATTCCCGGCGTTTCTGAGAGTTTGGCTGGGCGTACGGGTGCCAAAATTCTTCATTTCATGCAACTACACACTCTCAATACGATAAAACTGGTATCGCAGTTCTGCAGCGATTGATACGTCGATGCTTAGCGAAATCGAGAGATCGAGGATTCCCGGCGTTTCTGAGAGTTTGGCTGGTTGTACTTGTGTGAAAAGTCTTTATTTCATGTAGCTACACACTTGCAATACGATAAAATGGGTATCGTGGTGCTGCGGCGATTGATACGTCGATCCTTAGCGACATCGAGAGATCGAGGATTCCCGGCGTTCCTGAGTGTTTGGCTGGGTGTACGGGTGTGAAAATTCGTTATTTCATGCAACTACACATTTGCAATACGATAAAACGGGTATCGTGGTGCTGCGGCGATTGATACGTCGATGCTTAGCGACATCGAGAGATCGAGGATTCCCGGCGTTTCTGAGAGTTTGGCTAGGCGTACGGGTGTCAAAATTCTTTATTTCATGCAACTACACACTTGCAATACGATAAAACGGGTATCGTGGTGCTGCGGCGATTGATACGTCGATGCTTAGCGACATCGAGAGATCGAGGATTCCCGGCGTTTCTGAGTGTTTGGCTGGGTGTACGGGTGTGAAAATTCGTTATTTCATGCAACTACACATTTGCAATACGATAAAACGGGTATCGTGGTGCTGCGGCGATTGATACGTCGATGCTTAGCGACATCGAGAGATCGAGGATTCCCGGCGTTTCTGAGAGTTTGGCTGGGCGTACGGGTGCCAAAATTCTTCATTTCATGCAACTACACACTCTCAATACGATAAAACTGGTATCGCAGTTCTGCAGCGATTGATACGTCGATGCTTAGCGAAATCGAGAGATCGAGGATTCCCGCCGTTTCTGAGACTTTGACTGGCAGTACGGGTGTCAAAATTCTTCATTCTATGTAACTACACACTCTCAATACGATAAAACTGGTATCGCAGTTCTGCAGCGATTGATACGTCGAAGCTTAGCGAAATCGAAAGATCGAGGATTCCCGGCGTTTCTGAGAGTTGGGCTGGGTGTACGGGTGTCAACATTCTTTATTTCATGCCACTACACACTTGCAATACGATAAACCGGGTATCGTGGTGCTGCGGCGATTGATACGTCGATGCTTAGCGATATCGATAGATCGAGGATTCCCGCCGTTTCTGAAACTTTGGCTGGCTGTACGGGTGTCAAAATCCTTTATTCTATGTAACTACACACTCTCAATACGATAAAACTGGTATCGTGGTGCTGCAGCGATTGATACATCGATGCTTAGCGAAATCGAGAGATCGAAGATTCCCGGCGTTTCTGAGAGTTTGGCTGGCTGTACTTGTGTGAAAAGTCTTCATTTCATGCAGCTACACACTTGCAATACGATAACACGGGTATCGTGGTACTGCAGCGATTGATACATCGATGCTTAGCGAAATCGAGAGATCGAGGATTCCCGGCGTTTTTGAGAGTTTGGCTGGCTGTACTTGTGTGAAAAGTCTTCATTTCATGCAGCTACACACTTGCAATACGATAAAACGGGTATCGTGGTGCTGCGGCGATTGATACGTCGATCCTTAGCGACATCGAGAGATCGAGGATTCCCGGCGTTTCTGAGAGTTTGGCTTTGCGTACGGGTGTCAAAATCCTTTATTCTATGTAACTACACACTCTCAATACGATAAACCGGGTATCGTGGTGCTGCGGCGATTGATACGTCGATGCTTAGCGAAATCGGGAGATCGAGGATTCCCGGCGTTTCTTAGTGTTTGGCTTGCTGTACGCATGTCAAAATTCTGTATTTCATGAAACTACACACTTACAATACGATAAGACGGGTATCGTGGTACTGCAGCGATTGATACATCGATGCTTAGCGAAATCGAGAGATCGAGGATTCCCGGCGTTTCTGAGAGTTTGGCTGGCTGTACTTGTGTGAAAAGTCTTCATTTCATGCAGCTACACACTTGCAATACGATAAAACGGGTATCGTGGTGCTGCGGCGATTGATACGTCGATCCTTAGCGACATCGAGAGATCGAGGATTCCCGGCGTTTCTGAGAGTTTGGCTGGGCGTACGGGTGTGAAAATTCGTTATTTCATGCAACTACACATTTGCAATACGATAAAACGGGTATCGTGGTGCTGCGGCGATTGATACGTTGATGGTTAGCGAAATCGAGAGATCGAGGATTCCCGCCGTTTCTGAGACTTTGCCTGGCTGTACGCGTGTCAAAATCCTTCATTCTATGTAACTACACACTCTCAATACGATAAAACTGGAATCGCAGTTCTGCAGCGATTGATACATCGATGCTTAGCGAAATCGAGAGATCGAGGATTCCCGCCGTTTCTGAGAGTTTGGCTGGATGTACGGGTGTGAAAATTCGTTATTTCATGCAACTACACACTTCCAATACGATAAAACGGATATCGTGGTGCTGCGGCGATTGATACGTCGGTGCTTAGCGACATCGAGAGATCGTGGATTCCCGCCGTTTCTGAGACTTTGGCTGGCTGTACGGGTGTCAAAATTCTTCATTCTATGTAACTACACACTCTCAATACGATAAAACTGGTATCGTGGTGCTGCAGCGATTGATACGTCGATGCTTAGCGACATCGAGAGCGAGGATTCCCGGCGTTTCTGAGAGTTTGGCTGGGCGTACGGGTGTCAAAATTCTTTATTTCATTCAACTATACACTCTTAATACGATAAAACTGGTATCGCAGTTCTGCAGCGATTGATACGTCGAAGCTTAGCGAAATCGAAAGATCGCGGATTCCCGCCGTTTCTGAGACTTTGGCTGGTTGTACGGGTGTCAAAATCCGTTAGTCTATGTAACTACACACTTGCAATACGATAAAACGGGTATCGTGGTGCTGCGGCGATAAGTCGATGCTTAGCGACATCGAGAGATCGAGGATTCCCGCCGTTTCTGAGACTTTGGCTGGCTGTACGGGTGTCAAAATTCTTCATTCTATGTAACTACATACTCTAAATACGATAAAACTGGTATCGCAGTTCTGCAGCGATTGATGCATCGATGCTTAGCGACATCGAGAGATCGAGGATTCCCGGCGTTTGAGAGTTTGGCTGGGCGTACGGGTGTCACAATTCTTTATTTCATGCAACTATACACTCTTAATACGATAAAATGGGTATCGTGGTGCTGCGGCGATTGATACGTCGATCCTTAGCGACATCGAGAGATCGAGGATTCCCGGCGTTCCTGAGTGTTTGGCTGGGTGTACGGGTGTGAAAATTCGTTATTTCATGCAACTACACATTTGCAATACGATAAAACGGGTATCGTGGTGCTGCGGCGATTGATACGTCGATGCTTAGCGACATCGAGAGATCGAGGATTCCCGGCGTTTCTGAGAGTTTGGCTAGGCGTACGGGTGTCAAAATTCTTTATTTCATGCAACTACACACTTGCAATACGATAAAACGGGTATCGTGGTGCTGCGGCGATTGATACGTCGATGCTTAGCGACATCGAGAGATCGAGGATTCCCGGCGTTTCTGAGTGTTTGGCTGGGTGTACGGGTGTGAAAATTCGTTATTTCATGCAACTACACATTTGCAATACGATAAAACGGGTATCGTGGTGCTGCGGCGATTGATACGTCGATGCTTAGCGACATCGAGAGATCGAGGATTCCCGGCGTTTCTGAGAGTTTGGCTGGGCGTACGGGTGCCAAAATTCTTCATTCCATGCAACTACACACTCTCAATACGATAAAACTGGTATCGCAGTTCTGCAGCGATTGATACGTCGATGCTTAGCGAACTCGAGAGATCGAGGATTCCCGCCGTTTCTGAGACTTTGACTGGCAGTACGGGTGTCAAAATTCTTCATTCTATGTAACTACACACTCTCAATACGATAAAACTGGTATCGCAGTTCTGCAGCGATTGATACGTCGAAGCTTAGCGAAATCGAAAGATCGAGGATTCCCGGCGTTTCTGAGAGTTTGGCTGGGTGTACGGGTGTCAAAATTCTTCTATGTAACTACACACTCTTAATACGATAAAACTGGTATCGTGGTGCTGCAGCGATTGATACGTCGAAGCTTAGCGAAATCGAAAGATCGAGGATTCCCGGCGTTTCTGAGAGTTGGGCTGGGTGTACAGGTGTCAACATTCTTTATTTCATGCCACTACACACTTGCAATACGATAAACCGGGTATCGTGGTGCTGCGGGGATTGATACGTCGATGCTTAGCGATATCGATAGATCGAGGATTCCCGCCGTTTCTGAGACTTTGGCTGGGCGTACGGGTGTCAAACATCTTTATTTCATGCAACTACACACTCTCAATACGATAAAACTGGTATCGCAGTTCTGCTGCGATTGATACATCGATGCTTAGCGAAATCGACAGATCGATGATTCCCGGCGTTTCCAAGTGTTTGTCTGGGTGTACGCATGTCAAAATTCTTTATTTCGTCCAACTACAGACTCTCAATACAATAAAACTGGTATCGCAGTTCTGCAGCGATTGATACGTCGATGCTTAGCGACATCGAGAGATCGAGGATTCCCGGCGTTTCTGCGAGTTTGGCTGGGCGTACGGGTGTCAAAATTCTATATTTCATGCAAGTACACACTCTCAATACGATAAAACGGGTATCGTGGTACTGCGGCGATTGATACGTCGATGCTTAGCGAAATCGAGAGATCGAGGATTCCCGCCGTTTCTGAGACTTTGGCTGGCTGTACAAGTGTCAAAATCGTTCATTCTATGTAACCACATACTCTTAATACGATGAAACTGGTATCGCAGGTCTGCAGCGATTGATACATCGATGCTTAGCGAAATCGAGAGATCGAGGATTCTCGGCGTTTCCTAGTGTTTGGCTGGGTGTACGCATGTCAAAATTCTTCATTTCATGCAACTACACACTTACAATACGATAAAACGGGTATCGTGGTGCTGATGCGATTGATACATCGATGCTTAGCGAAATCGAGAGATCGAGGATTCCCGCCGTTTCTGAGACTTTGGCTGGGCGTACGGGTGTCAAAATTCTTTATTTCATGCAACTACACACTCTCAATACGATAAAACTGGTATCGCAGTTCTGCTGCGATTGATACATCGATGCTTAGCGAAATCGACAGATCGATGATTCCCGGCGTTTCTAAGTGTTTGTCTGGGTGTACGCATGTCAAAATTCTTTATTTCGTCCAACTACAGACTCTCAATACAATAAAACTGGTATCGCAGTTCTGCAGCGATTGATACGTCGATGCTTAGCGACATCGAGAGATCGAGGATTCCCGGCGTTTCTGCGAGTTTGGCTGGGCGTACGGGTGTCAAAATTCTATATTTCATGCAAGTACACACTCTCAATACGATAAAACGGGTATCGTGGTACTGCGGCGATTGATACGTCGATGCTTAGCGAAATCGAGAGATCGAGGATTCCCGCCGTTTCTGAGACTTTGGCTGGCTGTACAAGTATCAAAATCGTTCATTCTATGTAACCACATACTCTTAATACGATAAAACTGGTATCGCAGTTCTGCAGCGATTGATACATCGATGCTTAGCGAAATCGAGAGATCGAGGATTCTCGGCGTTTCCTAGTGTTTGGCTGGGTGTACGCATGTCAAAATTCTTTATTTCATGGAACTACACACTTACAATACGATAAAACGGGTATCATGGTGCTGATGCGATTGATACGTCGATGCTTAGCGACATCGAAAGATCGAGGATTCCCGCCGTTTCTGGGACTTTGGCTACGCCTACCGGTGTCAAAATTCTTTATTTAATGCAACTACACACTCTCATTAAGATAAAACTGGTATCGCAGTTCTGCAGCGATTAATACGTCGATGCTTAGCGAAATCGAGAGATCGAGGATTCCCGGCGTTTCTTAGTGTTTGGCTGGGTGTACGCATGTCAAAATTCTTTATTTTATGCAACTACACACTTACAATACGATAAAACGGGTATCGTGGTGCTGCAGCGATTGAAACATCGATGCTTAGCGAAATCGAGAGATCGAGGATTCCCGCCGTTTCTGAGAATTTGGCTGGGCGTACGGATGTCAAAATTCTTTATTTCATGCAACTACACACTCTCAATACGATAAAACTAGTATCGCAGTTCTGCAGCGATTGATACGTCGATGCTTAGCGAAATCGAGAGATCGAGGATTCCCGCCGTTTCTGAGACTTTGGCTGGCTGTACGGGTGTCAAAATCGTTCATTCTATGTAACCACATACTCTCAATACGATAAAACTGGTATCGCAGTTCTGCAGCGATTGATACATCGATGCTTAGCGAATTCGAGAGATCGAGGATTCTCGGCGTTTCTTAGTGTTTGTCTGGGTGTACGCATGTCAAAATTCTTTATTTCATGGAACTACACACTTTCAATACGATAAAACGGGTATCGTGGTGCTGCAGCGATTGATACGTCGATGCTTAGCGAAATCGAGAGATCGAGGATTCCCGGCGTTTCTGAGAGTTTGACTGGCTGTACTTGTGTGAAAATTCTTCATTTCATGTAACTACACACTTGCAATACGATAAAACGGGTATCGTGGTGCTGCGGCGATTTATACGTCGATCCTTAGCGACATCGAGAGATCGAGGATTGCCGGCGTTTCTGAGAGTTTGGCTGGGCGTACGGGTGTCAAAATTCTTTATTCCATGCAACTACACACTCTCAATACGATAAAACTGGTATCGCAGTTCTGCTGCGATTGATACATCGATGCTTAGCGAAATCGAGAGATCGATGATTCCCGGCGTTTCTTAGTGTTTGGCTGGGTGTACGCATGTCAAAATTCTTTATTACATGCATCTACACACTCTCAATACGATAAAACTGGTATCGCAGTTCTGCAGCGATTGATACGTCGATGCTTAGCGAAATCGAGAGATCGAGGATTCCCGGCGTTTCTGCGAGTTTGGCTGGCTGTACTTGTGTGAAAATTCTTCATTTCATGCATCTACACACTTTCAATACGATAAAACTGGTATCGCAGTTCTGCAGCGATTGATACGTCGATGCTTAGCGAAATCGAGAGATCGAGGATTCCCGCCGTTTCTGAGACTTTGGCTGGCTGTACAAGTATCAAAATCCTTCATTCTATGTAACCACATACTCTTAATACGATAAAACTGGTATCGCAGTTCTGCAGCGATTGATACATCGATGCTTAGCGAAATCGAGAGATCGAGGATTCTCGGCGTTTCCTAGTGTTTGGCTGGGTGTACGCATGTCAAAATTCTTTATTTCATGGAACTACACACTTACAATACGATAAAACGGGTATCATGGTGCTGATGCGATTGATACGTCGATGCTTAGCGACATCGAAAGATCGAGGATTCCCGCCGTTTCTGGGACTTTGGCTACGCCTACCGGTGTCAAAATTCTTTATTTAATGCAACTACACACTCTCATTATGATAAAACTGGTATCGCAGTTCTGCAGCGATTAATACGTCGATGCTTAGCGAAATCGAGAGATCGAGGATTCCCGGCGTTTCTTAGTGTTTGGCTGGGTGTACGCATGTCAAAATTCTTTATTACATGCATCTACACACTCTCAATACGATAAAACTGGTATCGCAGTTCTGCAGCGATTGATACGTCGATGCTTAGCGAAATCGAGAGATCGAGGATTCCCGGCGTTTCTGCGAGTTTGGCTGGCTGTACTTGTGTGAAAATTCTTCATTTCATGCATCTACACACTTTCAATACGATAAAACTGGTATCGCAGTTCTGCAGCGATTGATACGTCGATGCTTAGCGAAATCGAGAGATCAAGGATTCCCGCCGTTTCTGAGACTTTGGCTGGCTGTACGGGTGTCAAAATAGTTCATTCTATGTAACTACACACTCTCAATCCGATAAAACGGGTATCGTGGTGCTGCGGCGATTGATACGTCGATGCTTAGCGACATCGAGAGATCGAGGATTCCCGGCGTTTCTGCGAGTTTGGCTGGGCGTACGGGTGTCAAAATTCTATATTTCATGCAACTACAGACTCTCAATGGGATAAAACGGGTATCGTGGTGCTGCGGCGATTGATACGTCGATGCTTAGCGAAATCGAGAGATCGAGGATTCCCGCCGTTTCTGAGACTTTGGCTGGGCGTACGGGTGTCAAAATTCTTTATTTCATGGAACTACACACTTTCAATACGATAAAACGGGTATCGTGGTGCTGCAGCGATTGATACGTCGATTCTTAGCGAAATCGAGAGATCGAGGATTCCCGCCGTTTCTGAGAGTTTGGCTGGGTGTACAGGTGTGAAAATTCGTTATTTCATGCAACTACACATTTGCAATACGATAAAACGGGTATCGTGGTGCTGCGGCGATTGATACGTTGATGCTTAGCGACATCGAGAGATCGAGGATTCCCGGCGTTTCTGAGAGTTTGGCTGGGCGTACGGATGTCAAAATTCTTTATTTCATGCAACTACACACTCCCAATACGAAAAAACTAGTATCGCAGTTCTGCAGCGATTGATACGTCGATGCTTAGCGAAATCGAGAGATCGAGGATTCCCGCCGTTTCTGAGACTTTGGCTGGCTGTACGGGTGTCAAAATTGTTCATTCTATGTAACCACATACTCTCAATACGATAAAACTGGTATCGCAGTTCTGCAGCGATTGATACATCGATGCTTAGCGAATTCGAGAGATCGAGGATTCTCGGCGTTTCTTAGTGTTTGGCTCGGTGTACGCATGTCAAAATTCTTTATTTCATGCAACTACACACTTGCAATACGATAAAACGGGTATCGTGGTGCTGCGGCGATTGATACGTCGATGCTTAGCGACATCGAGAGATCAAGGATTCCCGGCGTTTCTGAGAGTTTGGCTGGGCGTACGGGTGTCAAAATTCTTTATTTCATGCAACTACACACTCTCAATACGATAAAACTTGTATCGCAGTTCTGCAGCGATTGATACGTCGATGCTTAGCGAAATCGAGAGATCGAGGATTCCCGCCGTTTCTGAGACTTTGGCTGGCTGTACAAGTGTCAAAATCGTTCATTCTATGTAACCACATACTCTCAATACGATAAAACTGGTATCGCAGTTCTGCAGCGATTAATACGTCGATGCTTAGCGAAATCGAGAGATCGAGGATTCCCGGCGTTTCTTAGTGTTTGGCTGGGTGTACGCATGTCAAAATTCTTTATTTCATGCAACTACACACTCTCAATACGATAAAACTGGTATCGCAGTTCTGCAGCGATTGATACGTCGATGCTTAGCGAAATCGAGAGATCGAGGATTCCCGGTGTTTCTTAGTGTTTGGCTGGGTGTACGCATATCAAAATTCTTTATTTCACGCAACTATACACTTTCAATACGATAAAACGGGTATCGTGGTGCTGCAGCGATTGATACATCGATACTTAGCGAAATCGAGAGATCGAGGATTCCCGGCGTTTCTGAGAGTTTGGCTGGATGTACGGGTGTGAAAATTCGTTATTTCATGCAAGTACACATTTGCAATACCATAAAACGGGTATCGTGGTGCTGCGGCGATTGATACGTCGATGCTGAGCGAAATCGAGAGATCGAGGATTCCCGCCGTTTCTGAGACTTTGGCTACGCGTACGGGTGTCAAAATTCCTTATTTCATGCAACTACACACTCTCAGAACGATAAAACTGGTATCGCAGTTCTGCAGCGATTGATACGTCGATGCTTAGCGAAATCGAGAGATCGAGGATTCCCGGCGTTTCTGAGAGTTTGACTGGCTGTACTTGTGTGAAAATTCTTCATTTCATGTAACTACACACTTGCAATACGATAAAACGGGTATCGTGGTGCTGCGGCGATTTATACGTCGATCCTTAGCGACATCGAGAGATCGAGGATTGCCGGCGTTTCTGAGAGTTTGGCTGGGCGTACGGGTGTCAAAATTCTTCATTTCATGTAACTACACACTTGCAATACGATAAAACGGGTATCGTGGTGCTGCAGCGATATATACGTCGATCCTTAGCGACATCGAGAGATCGAGGATTGCCGCCGTTTCTGAGACTTTGGCTGGGCGTACGGGTTTCAAAATTCTTTATTTTAAGCAACTACACACTCTCAATACGATAAAACGGGTATCGCAGTTCTGCAGCGATTGAGACGTCGATGCTTAGCGAAATCGAGAGATCGAGGATTGCCGCCGTTTCTGAGACTTTGGCTGGGCGTACGGGTTTCAAAATTCTTTATTTCAAGCAACTACACACTCTCAATACGATAAAACTGGTATCGCAGTTCTGCAGCGATTAATACGTCGATGCTTAGCGAAATCGAGAGATCGAGGATTCCCGGCGTTTCTTAGTGTCTGGCTGGGTGTACGCATGTCAAAATTCTTTATTTCATGCAACTACACACTTTCAATAGGATAAAACGGGTATCGTGGTCCTGCGGCGATTGATACGTCGATGCTTAGCGACATCGAGAGATCGAGGATTCCCGGCGTTTCTGCGAGTTTGGCTGGCTGTACTTGTGTGAAAATTCTTCATTCCATGCATCTACACACTTGCAATACGATAAAACGAGTATCGTGGTGCTGCGGCGATTGATACGTCGATCCGTAGCGACATCGAGAGATCGAGGATTCCCGCCGTTTCTGAGAGTTTGGCTGGGCGTACGGGTGTCAAAATTCTTTATTTCATGCAACTACACACTTTCAATACGATAAAACGGGTATCGTGGTGCTGCAGCGATTGATACGTCGATTCTTAGCGAAATCGAAAGATCGAGGATTCCCGGCGTTTCTGAGAGTTGGGCTGGGTGTACGGGTGTCAAAATTCTTTATTTCATGCCACTACACACTTGCAATACGATAAACCGGGTATCGTGTTGCTGCGGCGATTGATACGTCGATGCTTAGCGAAATCGAGAGATCGAGGATTCCCGCCGTTTCTGAGACTTTGGCTAGCTGTACGGGTGTCAAAATCCTTTATTCTATGTAACTACACACTCTCAATACGATAAAACTGGTATCGCAGTTCTGCAGCGATTGATACATCGATGCTTAGCGAAATCGAGAGATCGAGGATTCCCGGCGTTTCTGAGAGTTTGGCTGGGTGTACGAATGTGGAAATTCGTTATTTCATGCAACTACACATTTGCAATACGATAAAACGGGCATCGTGGTGCTGCGGCGATTGATACGTCGATGCTAAGCGACATCGAGAGATCGAGGATTCCCGGCGTTTCTGAGAGTTTGGCTGGGCGTACGGGTGTCAAAATTCTTTATTTCATGCAACTACACACTTTCAATACGATAAAACTGGTATCGCAGTTCTGCAGCGATTGAAACGTCGATGCTTAGCGAAATCGAGAGATCGAGGATTCCCGCCGTTTCTGAGACTTTGGCTGGGCGTACGGGTGTCAAAATTCTTTATTTCATGCAACTTCACACTCTCAATACGATAAAACTGGTATCGCAGTTCTGCAGCGATTGATACGTCGATGCTTAGCGAAATCGAGAGATCGAGGATTCCCGCCGTTTCTGAGACTTTGGCTGGCTGTATGCGTGTCAAAATCCTTCATTCTATGTAACTACACACTCTCAATACGATAAAACTGGTATCGCAGTTCTGCAGCGATTGATACATCGATGCTTAGCGAAATCGAGAGATCGAGGATTCCCGGCGTTTCTGAGAGTTTGGCTGGGTGTACGGGTGTGAAAATTCGTTATTTCATGCAACTACACACTTGCAATACGATAAAACGGATATCGTGGTGCTGCGGCGATTGATACGTCGGTGCTTAGCGACATCGAGTGATCGTGGATTCCCGCCGTTCCTGAGACTTTGGCTGTCTGTACGGGTGTCAAAATTCTTCATTCTATGTAACTACACACTCTCAATACGATCAAACTAGTATCGTTGTGCTGCAGCGATTGATACGTCGATGCTTAGCGACATCGAGAGCGAAGAATCCCGGCGTTTCTGAGAGTTTGGCTGGGCGTACGGGTGTCAAAATTCTTTATTTCATGCAACTATACATTCTTAATACGATAAAACTGGTATCGCAGTTCTGCAGCGATTGATACGTCGAAGCTTAGCGGAATCGAAAGATCGAGGATTCCCGCCGTTTCTGAGACTTTGGCTGGTTGTACGGGTGTCAAAATCCCTTATTCTATGTAACTACACACTTGCAATACGATAAAACGGGTATCGTGGTGCTGCGGCGATAAGTCGATGCTTAGCGATATCGAGAGATCGAGGATTCCCGCCGTTTCTGAGAGTTTGGCTGGGTGTACGGGTGTCAAAATTCTTTATTTCATGCAACTACACACTCTTAATACGTTAAAACTGGTATCGTGGTGCTGCAGCGATTGATACGTCGATGCTTAGCGACATCGAGAGATCGAGGATTCCCGGCGTTTCTGAGAGTTTGGCTGGGCGTACGGGTGTCAAAATTCTTCATTTCATGCAACTACAGACTTGCAATACGATAAAACGGGTATCGTGGTGCTGCGGCGATTGATACGTCGATGGTTAGCGACATCGAGAGATCGAGGATTCCCGGCGTTTCTGAGAGTTTGGCTGGGCGTACGGGTGTCAAAATTCTTTATTTCATGCAACTACACACTCTCAATACGATAAAACTGGTATCGCAGTTCTGCAGCGATTGATACGTCGATGCTTAGCGAAATCGAGAGATCGAGGATTCCCGCCGTTTCTGAGACTTTGGCTGGGCGTACGGGTGCCAGAATCCTTCATTCTATGTAACTACACACACTCAATACGATAAAACCGGTATCGCAGTTCTGCAGCGATTGATACATCGATGCTTAGCGAAATCGAGAGATCGAGGATTCCCGGCGTTTCTTAGTGTTTGGCTGGGTGTACGCATGTCAAAATTTTTTATTTCATGCAACTACACACTTTCAATACGATAAAACGGGTTTCGTGGTGGTGCAACGATTGATACATCGATGCTTAGCGAAATCGAGAGATCGAGGATTCCCGGCGTTTGTGAGAGTTTGGCTGGGTCTACGAATGTGAAAATTCGTTATTTTATGCAACTACACATTTGCAATACGATAAAACGGGCATCGTGGTGCTGCGGCGATTGATACGTCGATGCTTAGCGACATCGAGAGATCGAGGATTCCCGGCATTTCTGAGAGTCTGGCTGGGCGTACGGGTGTCAAAATTCTTTATTTCATGCAACTACACACTCTCAATACGATAAAAGTGGTATCGCAGTTCTGCAGCGATTGATACGTCGATGCTTAGCGAAATCGAGAGATCGAGGATTCCCGCCGTTTCTGAGACTTTGGCTGGGCGTACGGGTGTCAAAATTCTTTATTTCATGCAACTACACACTCTCAATACGATAAAACTGGTATCGCAGTTCTGCAGCGATTGATACGTCGATGCTTAGCGAAATCGAGAGATCGAGGATTCCCGGCGTTTCTGAGAGTTTGGCTGGGTGTACGGGTGTGAAAATTCGTTATTTCATGCAACTACACACTTGCAATACGATAAAACGGGTATCGTAGTGCTGCGGCGATTGATACGTCGATGCATAGCGACATCGAGAGATCGAGGATTCCCGGCGTTTCTGAGAGTTTGGCTGGGCGTACGGGTGCCAAAATTCTTTATTTCATGCAACTACACACTCTCAATACGATAAAACTGGTATCGCAGTTCTGCAGCGATTGATACGTCGATGCTTAGCGAAATCGAGAGATCGAGGATTCCCGCCGTTTCTGAGACTTTGACTAGCTGTACGGGTGTCAAAATTCTTCATTCTATGTAACTACACACTCTCAATACGTTAAAACTGGTATCGTGGTGCTGCAGCGATTGATACGTCGATGCTTAGCGACATCGAGAGATCGAGGATTCCCGGCGTTTCTGAGAGTTTGGCTGGGCGTACGGGTGTCAACATTCTTTATTTCATGCAACTATACACTCTTAATACGATAAAACGGGTATCGTGGTGCTGCAGCGATTGATACATCGATGCTTAGCGAAATCGAGAGATCGAGGTTTCCCGGCGTTTCTGAGAGTTTGGCTGGGTGTACGGGTGTGAAAATTCGTTATTTCATGCAACTACACATTTGCAATACGATAAAATGGGTATCGTGGTGCTGCGGCGATTGATACGTCGATGCTTAGCGAAATCGAGAGATCGAGGATTCCCGGCGTTTCTGAGAGTTTGGCTGGGTGTACGGGTGTGAAAATTCGTTATTTCATGCAACTACACACTTGCAATACGATAAAACGGGTATCGTAGTGCTGCGGCGATTGATACGTCGATGCATAGCGACATCGAGAGATCGAGGATTCCCGGCGTTTCTGAGAGTTTGGCTGGGCGTACGGGTGCCAAAATTCTTTATTTCATGCAACTACACACTCTCAATACGATAAAACTGGTATCGCAGTTCTGCAGCGATTGATACGTCGATGCTTAGCGAAATCGAGAGATCGAGGATTCCCGCCGTTTCTGAGACTTTGACTAGCTGTACGGGTGTCAAAATTCTTCATTCTATGTAACTACACACTCTCAATACGTTAAAACTGGTATCGTGGTGCTGCAGCGATTGATACGTCGATGCTTAGCGACATCGAGAGATCGAGGATTCCCGGCGTTTCTGAGAGTTTGGCTGGGCGTACGGGTGTCAACATTCTTTATTTCATGCAACTATACACTCTTAATACGATAAAACGGGTATCGTGGTGCTGCAGCGATTGATACATCGATGCTTAGCGAAATCGAGAGATCGAGGTTTCCCGGCGTTTCTGAGAGTTTGGCTGGGTGTACGGGTGTGAAAATTCGTTATTTCATGCAACTACACATTTGCAATACGATAAAATGGGTATCGTGGTGCTGCGGCGATTGATACGTCGATGCTTAGCGACATCGAGAGATCGAGGATTCCCGGCGTTTCTGAGAGTTTGGCTAGGCGTACGGGTGTCAAAATTCTTTATTTCATGCAACTACACACTTGCAATACGATAAAACGGGTATCGTGGTGCTGCGGCGATTGATACATCGATGCTCAGCGAAATCGAGAGATCGAGGATTCCCAGCGTTTCTGAGAGTTTGGCTGGGTGTACGGGTGTGAAAATTCGTTATTTCATGCAACTACACACTTGCAATACGATAAAACGGATATCGTGGTGCTGCGGCGATTGATACGTCGGTGCTTAGCGACATCGAGAGATCGTGGATTCCCGCCGTTTCTGAGACTTTGGCTGGCTGTACGGGTGTCAAAATTCTTCATTCTATGTAACTACACACTCTCAATACGATAAAACTGGTATCGTGGTGCTGCAGCGATTGATACGTCGAAGCTTAGCGGAATCGAAAGATCGAGGATTCCCGCCGTTTCTGAGACTTTGGCTGGCTGTACGGGTGTCAAAATTCTTCATTCTATGTAACTACATACTCTCAATACGATAAAACTGGTATCGCAGTTCTGCAGCGATTGATACATCGATGCTTAGCGAAATCGAGAGATCGAGGATTCCCGGCGTTTCTGAGAGTTTGGCTGGGTGTACGGGTGTCAAAATTCTTTATTTCATGCAACTACACACTCTCAATACGTTAAAACTGGTATCGTGGTGCTGCAGCGATTGATAAGTCGATGCTTAGCGACATCGAGAGATCGAGGATTCCCGGCGTTTCTGAGAGTTTGGCTGGGCGTACGGGTGTCACAATTCTTTATTTCATGCAACTATACACTCTTAATACGATAAAACGGGTATCGTGGTGCTGTAGCGATTGATACATCGATGCTTAGCGAAATCGAGAGATCGAGGTTTCCCGGCGTTTCTGAGAGTTTGGCTGGGTGTACGGCTGTGAAAATTCGTTTTTTCATGGAACTACACACTTGCAATACGATAAAACGGGTATCGTGGTGCTGCGGCGATTGATACGTCGATGCTTCGCGACATCGAGAGATCGAGGATTCCCGGCGTTTCTGAGAGTTTGGCTGGCTGTACTTGTGTGAAAATTCTTCATTTCATGCAACTACACACTTGCAATACGATAAAACGGGTATCATGGTGCTGCGGCGATTGACACGTCGATCCTTAGCGACATCGAGAGATCGAGGATTCCCGGCGTTTCTGAAAGTTTGGCTGGGCGTACGGGTGTGAAAATTCGTTATTTCATGCAACTACACATTTGCAATACGATAAAACGGGTATCGTGGTGCTGCGGCAATTGATACGTCGATATTTAGCGACATCGAGAGATCGAGGATTCCCGGCGTTTCTGAGAGTTTGGCTAGGCGTACGGGTGTCAAAATTCTTTATTTCATGCAACTACACACTTGCAATACGATAAAACAGGTATCGTGGTGCTGCGGCGATTGATACGTCGATGCTTAGCGAAATCGAGAGATCGAGGATTCCCGGCGTTTCTTAGTGTTTGGCTGGGTGTACGCATGTCAAAATTCTTTATTTCATGCAACTACACACTTACAATACGATAAAACGGGTATCGTGGTGCTGCAGCGATTGATACATCGAAGCTTAGCGAAATCGAGAGATCGAGGATTCCCGGCGTTTCTGAGAGTTTGGCTGGTTGTACTTGTGTGAAAAGTCTTTATTTCATGCAGCTACACACTTGCAATACGATAAAACGGGTATCGTGGTGCTGCGGCGATTGATACGTCGATCCTTAGCGACATCGAAAGATCGAGGATTCCCGGCGTTTCTGAGAGTTTGGCTGGGTGTACGGGTGTGAAAATTCGTTATTTCATGCAACTACACATTTGCAATACGATAAAACGGGTATCGTGGTGCTGCGGCGATTGATACGTCGATGCTTAACGACATCGAGAGATCGAGGATTCCCGGCGTTTCTGAGAGTTTGGCTGGGCGTACGGGTGCCAAAATTCTTCATTTCATGCAACTACACACTCTCAATACGATAAAACTGGTATCGCAGTTCTGCAGCGATTGATACGTCGATGCTTAGCGAAATCGAGAGATCGAGGATTCCCGGCGTTTCTGAGAGTTTGGCTGGTTGTACTTGTGTGAAAAGTCTTTATTTCATGTAGCTACACACTTGCAATACGATAAAATGGGTATCGTGGTGCTGCGGCGATTGATACGTCGATCCTTAGCGACATCGAGAGATCGAGGACTCCCGGCGTTCCTGAGTGTTTGGCTGGGTGTACGGGTGTGAAAATTCGTTATTTCATGCAACTACACATTTGCAATACGATAAAACGGGTATCGTGGAACTGCGGCGATTGATACGTCGATGCTTAGCGACATCGAGAGATCGAGGATTCCCGGCGTTTCTGAGAGTTTGGCTAGGCGTACGGGTGTCAAAATTCTTTATTTCATGCAACTACACACTTGCAATACGATAAAACGGGTATCGTGGTGCTGCGGCGATTGATACGTCGATGCTTAGCGACATCGAGGAATCGAGGATTCCCGGCGTTTCTGAGTGTTTGGCTGGGTGTACGGGTGTGAAAATTCGTTATTTCATGCAACTACACATTTGCAATACGATAAAACGGGTATCGTGGTACTGCGGCGATTGATACGTCGATGCTTAGCGAAATCGAGAGATCGAGGATTCCCGCCGTTTCTGAGACTTTGACTGGCAGTACGGGTGTCAAAATTCTTCATTCTATGTAACTACACACTCTCAATACGATAAAACTGGTATCGCAGTTCTGCAGCGATTGATACGTCGAAGCTTAGCGAAATCGAAAGATCGAGGATTCCCGGCGTTTCTGAGAGTTGGGCTGGGTGTACGGGTGTCAACATTCTTTATTTCATGCCACTACACACTTGCAATACGATAAACCGGGTATCGTGGTGCTGCGGCGATTGATACGTCGATGCTTAGCGATAACGATAGATCGAGGATTCCCGCCGTTTCTGAAACTTTGGCTGGCTGTACGGGTGTCAAAATCCTTTATTCTATGTAACTACACACTCTCAATACGATAAAACTGGTATCGTGGTGCTGCAGCGATTGATACATCGATGCTTAGCGAAATCGAGAGATCGAAGATTCCCGGCGTTTCTGAGAGTTTGGCTGGCTGTACTTGTGTGAAAAGTCTTCATTTCATGCAGCTACACACTTGCAATACGATAACACGGGTATCGTGGTACTGCAGCGATTGATACATCGATGCTTAGCGAAATCGAAAGATCGAGGATTCCCGGCGTTCCTGAGTGTTTGGCTGGGTGTACGGGTGTGAAAATTCGTTATTTCATGCAACTACACATTTGCAATACGATAAAACGGGTATCGTGGAACTGCGGCGATTGATACGTCGATGCTTAGCGACATCGAGAGATCGAGGATTCCCGGCGTTTCTGAGAGTTTGGCTAGGCGTACGGGTGTCAAAATTCTTTATTTCATGCAACTACACACTTGCAATACGATAAAACGGGTATCGTGGTGCTGCGGCGATTGATACGTCGATGCTTAGCGACATCGAGGAATCGAGGATTCCCGGCGTTTCTGAGTGTTTGGCTGGGTGTACGGGTGTGAAAATTCGTTATTTCATGCAACTACACATTTGCAATACGATAAAACGGGTATCGTGGTGCTGCGGCGATTGATACGTCGATGCTTAGCGAAATCGAGAGATCGAGGATTCCCGCCGTTTCTGAGACTTTGACTGGCAGTACGGGTGTCAAAATTCTTCATTCTATGTAACTACACACTCTCAATACGATAAAACTGGTATCGCAGTTCTGCAGCGATTGATACGTCGAAGCTTAGCGAAATCGAAAGATCGAGGATTCCCGGCGTTTCTGAGAGTTGGGCTGGGTGTACGGGTGTCAACATTCTTTATTTCATGCCACTACACACTTGCAATACGATAAACCGGGTATCGTGGTGCTGCGGCGATTGATACGTCGATGCTTAGCGATATCGATAGATCGAGGATTCCCGCCGTTTCTGAAACTTTGGCTGGCTGTACGGGTGTCAAAATCCTTTATTCTATGTAACTACACACTCTCAATACGATAAAACTGGTATCGTGGTGCTGCAGCGATTGATACATCGATGCTTAGCGAAATCGAGAGATCGAAGATTCCCGGCGTTTCTGAGAGTTTGGCTGGCTGTACTTGTGTGAAAAGTCTTCATTTCATGCAGCTACACACTTGCAATACGATAACACGGGTATCGTGGTACTGCAGCGATTGATACGTCGATCCTTAGCGACATCGAGAGATCGAGGATTCCCGGCGTTTCTGAGAGTTTGGCTTTGCGTACGGGTGTCAAAATCCTTTATTCTATGTAACTACACACTCTCAATACGATAAACCGGGTATCGTGGTGCTGCGGCGATTGATACGTCGATGCTTAGCGAAATCGGGAGATCGAGGATTCCCGGCGTTTCTTAGTGTTTGGCTTGCTGTACGCATGTCAAAATTCTGTATTTCATGCAACTACACACTTACAATACGATAACACGGGTATCGTGGTACTGCAGCGATTGATACATCGATGCTTAGCGAAATCGAGAGATCGAGGATTCCCGGCGTTTCTGAGAGTTTGGCTGGCTGTACTTGTGTGAAAAGTCTTCATTTCATGCAGCTACACACTTGCAATACGATAAAACGGGTATCGTGGTGCTGCGGCGATTGATACGTCGATCCTTAGCGACATCGAGAGATCGAGGATTCCCGGCGTTTCTGAGAGTTTGGCTGGGCGTACGGGTGTGAAAATTCGTTATTTCATGCAACTACACATTTGCAATACGATAAAACGGGTATCGTGGTGCTGCGGCGATTGATACGTTGATGGTCAGCGAAATCGAGAGATCGAGGATTCCCGCCGTTTCTGAGACTTTGCCTGGCTGTACGCGTGTCAAAATCCTTCATTCTATGTAACTACACACTCTCAATACGATAAAACTGGAATCGCAGTTCTGCAGCGATTGATACATCGATGCTTAGCGAAATCGAGAGATCGAGGATTCCCGCCGTTTCTGAGAGTTTGGCTGGATGTACGGGTGTGAAAATTCGTTATTTCATGCAACTACACACTTCCAATACGATAAAACGGATATCGTGGTGCTGCGGCGATTGATACGTCGGTGCTTAGCGACATCGAGAGATCGTGGATTCCCGCCGTTTCTGAGACTTTGGCTGGCTGTACGGGTGTCAAAATTCTTCATTCTATGTAACTACACACTCTCAATACGATAAAACTGGTATCGTGGTGCTGCAGCGATTGATACGTCGATGCTTAGCGACATCGAGACCGAGGATTCCCGGCGTTTCTGAGAGTTTGGCTGGGCGTATGGGTGTCAAAATTCTTTATTTCATGCAACTATACACTCTTAATACGATAAAACTGGTATCGCAGTTCTGCAGCGATTGATACGTCGAAGCTTAGCGAAATCGAAAGATCGCGGATTCCCGCCGTTTCTGAGACTTTGGCTGGTTGTACGGGTGTCAAAATCCGTTAGTCTATGTAACTACACACTTGCAATACGATAAAACGGGTATCGTGGTGCTGCGGCGATAAGTCGATGCTTAGCGACATCGAGAGATCGAGGATTTCCGCCGTTTCTGAGACTTTGGCTGGCTGTACGGGTGTCAAAATTCTTCATTCTATGTAACTACATACTCTAAATACGATAAAACTGGTATCGCAGTTCTGCAGCGATTGATGCATCGATGCTTAGCGACATCGAGTGATCGAGGATTCCCGGCGTTTGAGAGTTTGGCTGGGCGTACGGGTGTCACAATTCTTTATTTCATGCAACTATACACTCTTAATACGATAAAATGGGTATCGTGGTGCTGCGGCGATTGATACGTCGATCCTTAGCGACATCGAGAGATCGAGGATTCCCGGCGTTCCTGAGTGTTTGGCTGGGTGTACGGGTGTGAAAATTCGTTATTTCATGCAACTACACATTTGCAATACGATAAAACGGGTATCGTGGTGCTGCGGCGATTGATACGTCGATGCTTAGCGACATCGAGAGATCGAGGATTCCCGGCGTTTCTGAGAGTTTGGCTAGGCGTACGGGTGTCAAAATTCTTTATTTCATGCAACTACACACTTGCAATACGATAAAACGGGTATCGTGGTGCTGCGGCGATTGATACGTCGATGCTTAGCGACATCGAGAGATCGAGGATTCCCGGCGTTTCTGAGAGTTTGGCTGGGCGTACGGGTGCCAAAATTCTTCATTCCATGCAACTACACACTCTCAATACGATAAAACTGGTATCGCAGTTCTGCAGCGATTGATACGTCGATGCTTAGCGAAATCGAGAGATCGAGGATTCCCGCCGTTTCTGAGACTTTGACTGGCAGTACGGGTGTCAAAATTCTTCATTCTATGTAACTACACACTCTCAATACGATAAAACTGGTATCGCAGTTCTGCAGCGATTGATACGTCGAAGCTTAGCGAAATCGAAAGATCGAGGATTCCCGGCGTTTCTGAGAGTTTGGCTGGGTGTACGGGTGTCAAAATTCTTCTATGTAACTACACACTCTTAATACGATAAAACTGGTATCGTGGTGCTGCAGCGATTGATACGTCGAAGCTTAGCGAAATCGAAAGATCGAGGATTCCCGGCGTTTCTGAGAGTTGGGCTGGGTGTACGGGTGTCAACATTCTTTATTTCATGCCACTACACACTTGCAATACGATAAACCGGGTATCGTGGTGCTGCGGGGATTGATACGTCGATGCTTAGCGATATCGATAGATCGAGGATTCCCGCCGTTTCTGAGACTTTGGCTGGGCGTACGGGTGTCAAAATTCTTTATTTCATGCAACTACACACTCTCAATACGATAAAACTGGTATCGCAGTTCTGCTGCGATTGATACATCGATGCTTAGCGAAATCGACAGATCGATGATTCCCGGCGTTTCTAAGTGTTTGTCTGGGTGTACGCATGTCAAAATTCTTTATTTCGTCCAACTACAGACTCTCAATACAATAAAACTGGTATCGCAGTTCTGCAGCGATTGATACGTCGATGCTTAGCGACATCGAGAGATCGAGGATTCCCGGCGTTTCTGCGAGTTTGGCTGGGCGTACGGGTGTCAAAATTCTATATTTCATGCAAGTACACACTCTCAATACGATAAAACGGGTATCGTGGTACTGCGGCGATTGATACGTCGATGCTTAGCGAAATCGAGAGATCGAGGATTCCCGCCGTTTCTGAGACTTTGGCTGGCTGTACAAGTGTCAAAATCGTTCATTCTATGTAACCACATACTCTTAATACGATGAAACTGGTATCGCAGGTCTGCAGCGATTGATACATCGATGCTTAGCGAAATCGAGAGATCGAGGATTCTCGGCGTTTCCTAGTGTTTGGCTGGGTGTACGCATGTCAAAATTCTTCATTTCATGCAACTACACACTTACAATACGATAAAACGGGTATCGTGGTGCTGATGCGATTGATACATCGATGCTTAGCGAAATCGAGAGATCGAGGATTCCCGCCGTTTCTGAGACTTTGGCTGGGCGTACGGGTGTCAAAATTCTTTATTTCATGCAACTACACACTCTCAATACGATAAAACTGGTATCGCAATTCTGCTGCGATTGATACATCGATGCTTAGCGAAATCGACAGATCGATGATTCCCGGCGTTTCTAAGTGTTTGTCTGGGTGTACGCATGTCAAAATTCTTTATTTCGTCCAACTACAGACTCTCAATACAATAAAACTGGTATCGCAGTTCTGCAGCGATTGATACGTCGATGCTTAGCGACATCGAGAGATCGAGGATTCCCGGCGTTTCTGCGAGTTTGGCTGGGCGTACGGGTGTCAAAATTCTATATTTCATGCAAGTACACACTCTCAATACGATAAAACGGGTATCGTGGTACTGCGGCGATTGATACGTCGATGCTTAGCGAAATCGAGAGATCGAGGATTCCCGCCGTTTCTGAGACTTTGGCTGGCTGTACAAGTATCAAAATCGTTCATTCTATGTAACCACATACTCTTAATACGATAAAACTGGTATCGCAGTTCTGCAGCGATTGATACATCGATGCTTAGCGAAATCGAGAGATCGAGGATTCTCGGCGTTTCCTAGTGTTTGGCTGGGTGTACGCATGTCAAAATTCTTTATTTCATGGAACTACACACTTACAATACGATAAAACGGGTATCATGGTGCTGATGCGATTGATACGTCGATGCTTAGCGACATCGAAAGATCGAGGATTCCCGCCGTTTCTGGGACTTTGGCTACGCCTACCGGTGTCAAAATTCTTTATTTAATGCAACTACACACTCTCATTACGATAAAACTGGTATCGCAGTTCTGCAGCGATTAATACGTCGATGCTTAGCGAAATCGAGAGATCGAGGATTCCCGGCGTTTCTTAGTGTTTGGCTGGGTGTACGCATGTCAAAATTCTTTATTTTATGCAACTACACACTTACAATACGATAAAACGGGTATCGTGGTGCTGCAGCGATTGAAACATCGATGCTTAGCGAAATCGAGAGATCGAGGATTCCCGCCGTTTCTGAGAATTTGGCTGGGCGTACGGATGTCAAAATTCTTTATTTCATGCAACTACACACTCTCAATACGATAAAACTAGTATCGCAGTTCTGCAGCGATTGATACGTCGATGCTTAGCGAAATCGAGAGATCGAGGATTCCCGCCGTTTCTGAGACTTTGGCTGGCTGTACGGGTGTCAAAATCGTTCATTCTATGTAACCACATACTCTCAATACGATAAAACTGGTATCGCAGTTCTGCAGCGATTGATACATCGATGCTTAGCGAATTCGAGAGATCGAGGATTCTCGGCGTTTCTTAGTGTTTGGCTGGGTGTACGCATGTCAAAATTCTTTATTTCATGGAACTACACACTTTCAATACGATAAAACGGGTATCGTGGTGCTGCAGCGATTGATACGTCGATGCTTAGCGAAATCGAGAGATCGAGGATTCCCGGCGTTTCTGAGAGTTTGACTGGCTGTACTTGTGTGAAAATTCTTCATTTCATGTAACTACACACTTGCAATACGATAAAACGGGTATCGTGGTGCTGCGGCGATTTATACGTCGATCCTTAGCGACATCGAGAGATCGAGGATTGCCGGCGTTTCTGAGAGTTTGGCTGGGCGTACGGGTGTCAAAATTCTTTATTCCATGCAACTACACACTCTCAATACGATAAAACTGGTATCGCAGTTCTGCAGCGATTGATACGTCGATGCTTAGCGAAATCGAGAGATCGAGGATTCCCGGCGTTTCTGCGAGTTTGGCTGGCTGTACTTGTGTGAAAATTCTTCATTTCATGCATCTACACACTTTCAATACGATAAAACTGGTATCGCAATTCTGCAGCGATTGATACGTCGATGCTTAGCGAAATCGAGAGATCGAGGATTCCCGCCGTTTCTGAGACTTTGGCTGGCTGTACAAGTATCAAAATCCTTCATTCTATGTAACCACATACTCTTAATACGATAAAACTGGTATCGCAGTTCTGCAGCGATTGATACATCGATGCTTAGCGAAATCGACAGATCGAGGATTCTCGGCGTTTCCTAGTGTTTGGCTGGGTGTACGCATGTCAAAATTCTTTATTTCATGGAACTACACACTTACAATACGATAAAACGGGTATCATGGTGCTGATGCGATTGATACGTCGATGCTTAGCGACATCGAAAGATCGAGGATTCCCGCCGTTTCTGGGACTTTGGCTACGCCTACCGGTGTCAAAATTCTTTATTTAATGCAACTACACACTCTCATTACGATAAAACTGGTATCGCAGTTCTGCAGCGATTAATACGTCGATGCTTAGCGAAATCGAGAGATCGAGGATTCCCGGCGTTTCTTAGTGTTTGGCTGGGTGTACGCATGTCAAAATTCTTTATTACATGCATCTACACACTCTCAATACGATAAAACTGGTATCGCAGTTCTGCAGCGATTGATACGTCGATGCTTAGCGAAATCGAGAGATCGAGGATTCCCGGCGTTTCTGCGAGTTTGGCTGGCTGTACTTGTGTGAAAATTCTTCATTTCATGCATCTACACACTTTCAATATGATAAAACTGGTATCGCAGTTCTGCAGCGATTGATACGTCGATGCTTAGCGAAATCGAGAGATCGAGGATTCCCGCCGTTTCTGAGACTTTGGCTGGCTGTACGGGTGTCAAAATAGTTCATTCTATGTAACTACACACTCTCAATCCGATAAAACGGGTATCGTGGTGCTGCGGCGATTGATACGTCGATGCTTAGCGACATCGAGAGATCGAGGATTCCCGGCGTTTCTGCGAGTTTGGCTGGGCGTACGGGTGTCAAAATTCTATATTTCATGCAACTACACACTCTCAATGGGATAAAACGGTTATCGTGGTGCTGCGGCGATTGATACGTCGATGCTTAGCGAAATCGAGAGATCGAGGATTCCCGCCGTTTCTGAGACTTTGGCTGGGCGTACGGGTGTCAAAATTCTTTATTTCATGGAACTACACACTTTCAATACGATAAAACGGGTATCGTGGTGCTGCAGCGATTGATACGTCGATTCTTAGCGAAATCGAGAGATCGAGGATTCCCGCCGTTTCTGAGAGTTTGGCTGGGTGTACAGGTGTGAAAATTCGTTATTTCATGCAACTACACATTTGCAATACGATAAAACGGGTATCGTGGTGCTGCGGCGATTGATACGTTGATGCTTAGCGACATCGAGAGATCGAGGATTCCCGGCGTTTCTGAGAGTTTGGCTGGGCGTACGGATGTCAAAATTCTTTATTTCATGCAACTACACACTCCCAATACGAAAAAACTAGTATCGCAGTTCTGCAGCGATTGATACGTCTATGCTTAGCGAAATCGAGAGATCGAGGATTCCCGCCGTTTCTGAGACTTTGGCTGGCTGTACGGGTGTCAAAATTGTTCATTCTATGTAACCACATACTCTCAATACGATAAAACTGGTATCGCAGTTCTGCAGCGATTGATACATCGATGCTTAGCGAATTCGAGAGATCGAGGATTCTCGGCGTTTCTTAGTGTTTGGCTCGGTGTACGCATGTCAAAATTCTTTATTTCATGCAACTACATACTTGCAATACGATAAAACGGGTATCGTGGTGCTGCGGCGATTGATACGTCGATGCTTAGCGACATCGAGAGATCAAGGATTCCCGGCGTTTCTGAGAGTTTGGCTGGGCGTACGGGTGTCAAAATTCTTTATTTCATGCAACTACACACTCTCAATACGATAAAACTTGTATCGCAGTTCTGCAGCGATTGATACGTCGATGCTTAGCGAAATCGAGAGATCGAGGATTCCCGCCGTTTCTGAGACATTGGCTACGCGTACGGGTGTCAAAATTCTTTATTTCATGCAACTACACACTCTCAATACGATAAAACTGGTATCGCTGTTCTGCAGCGATTGATACATCGATGCTTAGCGAAATCGTGAGATCGAGGATTCCAGGAGTTTCATAATGTTTGGCTGGGTGTACGCATGTCAAAATTCTTTATTTCATGCAACTACACACTCTCAATACGATAAAACTAGTATCGCAGTTCTGCAGCGATTGATACGTCGATGCTTAGCGAAATCGAGAGATCGAGGATTCCCGCCCTTTCTGAGACTTTGGCTGGCTGTACGGGTGTCAAAATCGTTCATTCTATGTAACTACACACTCTCAATACGATAAAACTGGTATCGCAGTTCTGCAGCGATTGATACATCGATGCTTAGCGAAATCGAGAGATCGAGGATTCCCGGCGTTTCTTAGTGTTTGGCTGGGTGTACGCATGTCAAAATTCTTTATTTCATGCAACTACACACTTTCAATACGACAAAACGGGTATCGTGGTGCTGCGGCGATTGATACGTCGATGCTTAGCGACATCGAGAGATCGAGGATTCCCGGCGTTTCTGCGAGTTTGGCTGGCTGTACTCGTGTGAAAATTCTTTATTTCATGCATCTACACACTTGCAATACGATAAAACGGGTGTCGTGGTGCTGCGGCGATTGATACGTCGATCCTTAGCGACATCGAGAGATCGAGGATTCCCGCCGTTTCTGAGAGTTTGGCTGGGCGTACAGGTGTCAAAATTCTTTATTTCATGCAACTACACACTCTCAATACGATAAAACTTGTATCGCAGTTCTGCAGCGATTGATACGTCGATGCTTAGCGAAATCGAGCGATCGAGGATTCCCGCCGTTTCTGAGACTTTGGCCGGCTGTACGCGTGTCAAAATCCTTCATTCTATGTAACTACACACTCTCAATACGATGAAACTGGTATCGCAGTTCTGCAGCGATTGATACGTCGATGCTTAGCGAAATTGAGAGATCGAGGATTCCCGCCGTTTCTGAGACTTTGGCTGGCTGTACGGGTGTCAAAATTTTTCTTTCTATGTAACTACAAACTCTCAATACGATAAAACTGGTATCGCAGTTCTGCAGCGATTGATACGTCGATGCTTAGCGAAATCGAGAGATCGACGATTCCCGGCGTTTCTGAGACTTTGGCTACGCGTACGGGTGTCGAAATTCTTTATTTCATGCAACTACGCACTCTCAATACGATAAAACTTGTATCGCAGTTCCGCAGCGATTGATACGTCGATGCTTAGCGAATTCGAGAGATCGAGGATTCCCGGTGTTTCTGAGACTTTGGCTGAGCGTACGTGTGTCAAAATTCTTTATTTTATGCAACTTCACACTCTCAATACGATAAAACTGGTATCGCAGTTCTGCAGCGATTGATACATCGATGCTTAGCGAAATCGAGAGATCGAGGATTCCCGGCGTTTCTGAGAGTTTGGCTGGGTGTACGGGTGTGAAAATTCGTTATTTCATGCAACTACACACTTGCAATACGATAAAACGGATATCGTGGTGCTGCGGCGATTGGTACGTCGGTGCTTAGCGACATCGAGAGATCGTGGATTCCCGCCGTTTCTGAGACTTTGGCTGGCTGTACGGGTGTCAAAATTTTTCATTCTATGTAACTACACACTCTCAATACGATCAAACTGGTATCATTGTGCTGCAGCGATTGATACGTCGATGCTTAGCGACATCGAGAGCGAGGATTCCCGGCGTTTCTGAGAGTTTGGCTGGGCGTACGGGTGTCAAAATTCTTTATTTCATGCAACTATACATTCTTAATACGATAAAACTTGTATCACAGTTCTGCAGCGATTGATACGTCGAAGCTTAGCGGAATCGAAAGATCGAGGATTCCCGCCGTTTCTGAGACTTTGGCTGGTTGTACGGGTGTCAAAATCCCTTATTCTATGTAACTACACACTTGCAATACGATAAAACGCGTATCGTGGTGCTGCGGCGATAAGTCGATGCTTAGCGACATCGAGAGATCGAGGATTCCCGCCGTTTCTGAGACTTTGGCTGGCTGTACAGGTGTCAAAAATCTTCATTCTATGTAACTACATACTCTCAATACGATAAAACTGGTATCGCAGTTCTGCAGCGATTGATACATCGATGCTTAGCGAAATCGAGAGATCGAGGATTCCCGGCGTTTCTAAGAGTTTGGCTGGGTGTACGTGTGTCAAAATTCTTTATTTCATGCAACTACACACTCTCAATACGTTAAAACTGGTATCGTGGTGCTGCAGCGATTGATACGTCGATGCTTAGCGACATCGAGAGATCGAGGATTCCCGGCGTTTCTGAGAGTTTGGCTGGGCGTACGGGTGCCGGAATCCTTCATTCTATGTAACTACACACTCTCAATACGATAAAACCGGTATCGCAGTTCTGCAGCGATTGATACATCGATGCTTAGCGAAATCGAGAGATCAAGGATTCCCGGCGTTTCTTAGTGTTTGGCTTGCTGTACGCATGTCAAAATTTTTTATTTCATGCAACTACACACTTACAATACGATAACACGGGTATCGTGGTGCTGCGGCGATTGATACGTCGATCCTTAGCGACATCGAGAGATCGAGGATTCCTGGCGTTTCTTAGTGTTTGGCTGGGTGTACGCATGTCAAAATTCTTTATTTCATGCAACTACACACTTTCAATACGATAAAACGGGTTTCGTGGTGCTGCAACGATTGATACATCGATGCTTAGCGAAATCGATAGATCGAGGATTCCCGGCGTTTCTGAGAGTTTAACTGGGTGTACGAATGTGAAAATTCGTTATTTCATGCAACTACACATTTGCAATACGATAAAACGGGTATCGTGGTGCTGCGGCGATTGATACGTCGATGCTTAGCGACATCGAGAGATCAAGGATTCCCGGCGTTTCTGAGAGTTTGGCTGGGCGTACGGGTGTCAAAATTCTTTATTTCATGCAACTACACACTCTCAATACGATAAAACTTGTATCGCAGTTCTGCAGCGATTGATACGTCGATGCTTAGCGAAATCGAGAGATCGAGGATTCCCGCCGTTTCTGAGACATTGGCTACGCGTACGGGTGTCAAAATTCTTTATTTCATGCAACTACACACTCTCAATACGATAAAACTGGTATCGCTGTTCTGCAGCGATTGATACATCGATGCTTAGCGAAATCGTGAGATCGAGGATTCCAGGAGTTTCATAATGTTTGGCTGGGTGTACGCATGTCAAAATTCTTTATTTCATGCAACTACACACTCTCAATACGATAAAACTAGTATCGCAGTTCTGCAGCGATTGATACGTCGATGCTTAGCGAAATCGAGAGATCGAGGATTCCCGCCCTTTCTGAGACTTTGGCTGGCTGTACGGGTGTCAAAATCGTTCATTCTATGTAACTACACACTCTCAATACGATAAAACTGGTATCGCAGTTCTGCAGCGATTGATACATCGATGCTTAGCGAAATCGAGAGATCGAGGATTCCCGGCGTTTCTTAGTGTTTGGCTGGGTGTACGCATGTCAAAATTCTTTATTTCATGCAACTACACACTTTCAATACGACAAAACGGGTATCGTGGTGCTGCGGCGATTGATACGTCGATGCTTAGCGACATCGAGAGATCGAGGATTCCCGGCGTTTCTGCGAGTTTGGCTGGCTGTACTCGTGTGAAAATTCTTTATTTCATGCATCTACACACTTGCAATACGATAAAACGGGTGTCGTGGTGCTGCGGCGATTGATACGTCGATCCTTAGCGACATCGAGAGATCGAGGATTCCCGCCGTTTCTGAGAGTTTGGCTGGGCGTACAGGTGTCAAAATTCTTTATTTCATGCAACTACACACTCTCAATACGATAAAACTTGTATCGCAGTTCTGCAGCGATTGATACGTCGATGCTTAGCGAAATCGAGCGATCGAGGATTCCCGCCGTTTCTGAGACTTTGGCCGGCTGTACGCGTGTCAAAATCCTTCATTCTATGTAACTACACACTCTCAATACGATGAAACTGGTATCGCAGTTCTGCAGCGATTGATACGTCGATGCTTAGCGAAATTGAGAGATCGAGGATTCCCGCCGTTTCTGAGACTTTGGCTGGCTGTACGGGTGTCAAAATTTTTCTTTCTATGTAACTACACACTCTCAATACGATAAAACTGGTATCGCAGTTCTGCAGCGATTGATACGTCGATGCTTAGCGAAATCGAGAGATCGACGATTCCCGGCGTTTCTGAGACTTTGGCTACGCGTACGGGTGTCGAAATTCTTTATTTCATGCAACTACGCACTCTCAATACGATAAAACTTGTATCGCAGTTCCGCAGCGATTGATACGTCGATGCTTAGCGAATTCGAGAGATCGAGGATTCCCGGTGTTTCTGAGACTTTGGCTGAGCGTACGTGTGTCAAAATTCTTTATTTTATGCAACTTCACACTCTCAATACGATAAAACTGGTATCGCAGTTCTGCAGCGATTGATACATCGATGCTTAGCGAAATCGAGAGATCGAGGATTCCCGGCGTTTCTGAGAGTTTGGCTGGGTGTACGGGTGTGAAAATTCGTTATTTCATGCAACTACACACTTGCAATACGATAAAACGGATATCGTGGTGCTGCGGCGATTGGTACGTCGGTGCTTAGCGACATCGAGAGATCGTGGATTCCCGCCGTTTCTGAGACTTTGGCTGGCTGTACGGGTGTCAAAATTTTTCATTCTATGTAACTACACACTCTCAATACGATCAAACTGGTATCATTGTGCTGCAGCGATTGATACGTCGATGCTTAGCGACATCGAGAGCGAGGATTCCCGGCGTTTCTGAGAGTTTGGCTGGGCGTACGGGTGTCAAAATTCTTTATTTCATGCAACTATACATTCTTAATACGATAAAACTGGTATCACAGTTCTGCAGCGATTGATACGTCGAAGCTTAGCGGAATCGAAAGATCGAGGATTCCCGCCGTTTCTGAGACTTTGGCTGGTTGTACGGGTGTCAAAATCCCTTATTCTATGTAACTACACACTTGCAATACGATAAAACGCGTATCGTGGTGCTGCGGCGATAAGTCGATGCTTAGCGACATCGAGAGATCGAGGATTCCCGCCGTTTCTGAGACTTTGGCTGGCTGTACAGGTGTCAAAAATCTTCATTCTATGTAACTACATACTCTCAATACGATAAAACTGGTATCGCAGTTCTGCAGCGATTGATAAATCGATGCTTAGCGAAATCGAGAGATCGAGGATTCCCGGCGTTTCTAAGAGTTTGGCTGGGTGTACGTGTGTCAAAATTCTTTATTTCATGCAACTACACACTCTCAATACGTTAAAACTGGTATCGTGGTGCTGCAGCGATTGATACGTCGATGCTTAGCGACATCGAGAGATCGAGGATTCCCGGCGTTTCTGAGAGTTTGGCTGGGCGTACGGGTGCCAGAATCCTTCATTCTATGTAACTACACACTCTCAATACGATAAAACCGGTATCGCAGTTCTGCAGCGATTGATACATCGATGCTTAGCGAAATCGAGAGATCAAGGATTCCCGGCGTTTCTTAGTGTTTGGCTTGCTGTACGCATGTCAAAATTTTTTATTTCATGCAACTACACACTTACAATACGATAACACGGGTATCGTGGTGCTGCGGCGATTGATACGTCGATCCTTAGCGACATCGAGAGATCGAGGATTCCTGGCGTTTCTTAGTGTTTGGCTGGGTGTACGCATGTCAAAATTCTTTATTTCATGCAACTACACACTTTCAATACGATAAAACGGGTTTCGTGGTGCTGCAACGATTGATACATCGATGCTTAGCGAAATCGATAGATCGAGGATTCCCGGCGTTTCTGAGAGTTTAACTGGGTGTACGAATGTGAAAATTCGTTATTTCATGCAACTACACATTTGCAATACGATAAAACGGGTATCGTGGTGCTGCGGCGATTGATACGTCGATGCTTAGCGAAATCGAAAGATCGAGGATTCCCGGCGTTTCTTAGTGTTTGGCTTGCTGTACGCATGTCAAAATTTTTTATTTCATGCAACTACACACTTACAATACGATAACACGGGTATCGTGGTGCTGCGGCGATTGATACGTCGATCCTTAGCGACATCGAGAGATCGAGGATTCCTGGCGTTTCTGAGAGTTTGGCTGGGCGTACGGGTGTGTACATTCGTTATTTCATGCAACTACACATTTGCAATACGATAAAACGGGTATCGTGGTGCTGCGGCGATTGATACGTCGATGCTTAGCGACATCGAGAGATCGAGGATTCCCGGCGTTTCTGAGAGTTTGGCTTGGTGTACGGGTGTGAAAATTCGTTATTTCATGCAACTACACACTCTCAATACGATAAAACTGGTATCGCAGTTCTGCAGCGATTGATACGTCGAAGCCTAGCGAAATCGAAAGATCGAGGATTCCCGGCGTTTCTGAGAGTTTGGCTGGGCGTACGGGTGTCAAACTGGTATCGCAGTTCTGCAGCGATTGATACGTCGAAGCCTAGCGAAATCGAAAGATCGAGGATTCCCGGCGTTTCTGAGAGTTTGGCTGGGCGTACGGGTGTCAAAATTCTTTATTTCATGCAACTACACACTTGCAATACGATAAAACGGGTATCGTGGTGCTGCGGCGATTGATACGTTGATGGTTAGCGAAATCGAGAGATCGAGGATTCCCGCCGTTTCTGAGACTTTGGCTGGCTGTACGCGTGTCAAAATCCTTCATTCTATGTAACTACACACTCTCAATACGATATAACTGGTATCGCAGTTCTGCAGCGATTGATACATCGATGCTCAGCGAAATCGAGAGATCGAGGATTCCCGGCGTTTCTGAGAGTTTGGCTGGGTGTACGGGTGTGAAAATTCGTTATTTCATGCAACTACACAATCTCAATACGATAAAACTGGTATCGCAGTTCTGCGGCGATTGATACGTCGAAGCCTAGCGAAATCGGAAGATCGAGGATTCCCGGCGTTTCTGAGAGTTTGGCTGGGTGTACGGGTGTCAAAATTCTTCTATGTAACTACACACTCTTAATACGATAAAACTGGTATCGTGGTGCTGCAGCGATTGATACGTCGAAGCTTAGCGAAATCGATAGATCGAGGATTCCCGGCGTTTCTGAGAGTTGGGCTGGCTGTACGGGTGTCAAAATCCTTTATTCTATGTAACTACACACTCTCAATACGATAAAACTGGTATCGTGGTGCTGCAGCGATTGATACATCGATGCTTAGCGAAATCGAGAGATCGAGGATTCCCGGCGTTTCTTAGTGTTTGGCTGGGTGTACGCATGTCAAAATTCTTTATTTCATGCAACTACACACTTTCAATACGATAAAACGGGTTTCGTGGTGCTGCAGCGATTGATACGTCGATGCTTAGCGAAATCGAGAGATCGAGGATTCCCGGCGTTTCTGAGAGTTTGGCTGGTTGTACTTGTGTGAAAAGTCTTTATTTCATGCAGCTACACACTTGCAATACGATAAAACGGGTATCGTGGTGCTGCGGCGATTGATACGTCGATCCTTAGCGACATCGAAAGATCGAGGATTCCCGGCGTTTCTGAGAGTTTGGCTGGGTGTACGGGTGTGAAAATTCGTTATTTCATGCAACTACACATTTGCAATACGATAAAACGGGTATCGTGGTGCTGCGGCGATTGATACGTCGATGCTTAACGACATCGAGAGATCGAGGATTCCCGGCGTTTCTGAGAGTTTGGCTGGGCGTACGGGTGCCAAAATTCTTCATTTCATGCAACTACACACTCTCAATACGATAAAACTGGTATCGCAGTTCTGCAGCGATTGATACGTCGATGCTTAGCGAAATCGAGAGATCGAGGATTCCCGGCGTTTCTGAGAGTTTGGCTGGTTGTACTTGTGTGAAAAGTCTTTATTTCATGTAGCTACACACTTGCAATACGATAAAATGGGTATCGTGGTGCTGCGGCGATTGATACGTCGATCCTTAGCGACATCGAGAGATCGAGGATTCCCGGCGTTCCTGAGTGTTTGGCTGGGTGTACGGGTGTGAAAATTCGTTATTTCATGCAACTACACATTTGCAATACGATAAAACGGGTATCGTGGTGCTGCGGCGATTGATACGTCGATGCTTAGCGACATCGAGAGATCGAGGATTCCCGGCGTTTCTGAGAGTTTGGCTAGGCGTACGGGTGTCAAAATTCTTTATTTCATGCAACTACACACTTGCAATACGATAAAACGGGTATCGTGGTGCTGCGGCGATTGATACGTCGATGCTTAGCGACATCGAGAGATCGAGGATTCCCGGCGTTTCTGAGTGTTTGGCTGGGTGTACGGGTGTGAAAATTCGTTATTTCATGCAACTACACATTTGCAATACGATAAAACGGGTATCGTGGTGCTGCGGCGATTGATACGTCGATGCTTAGCGACATCGAGAGATCGAGGATTCCCGGCGTTTCTGAGAGTTTGGCTGGGCGTACGGGTGCCAAAATTCTTCATTTCATGCAACTACACACTCTCAATACGATAAAACTGGTATCGCAGTTCTGCAGCGATTGATACGTCGATGCTTAGCGAAATCGAGAGATCGAGGATTCCCGCCGTTTCTGAGACTTTGACTGGCAGTACGGGTGTCAAAATTCTTCATTCTATGTAACTACACACTCTCAATACGATAAAACTGGTATCGCAGTTCTGCAGCGATTGATACGTCGAAGCTTAGCGAAATCGAAAGATCGAGGATTCCCGGCGTTTCTGAGAGTTGGGCTGGGTGTACGGGTGTCAACATTCTTTATTTCATGCCACTACACACTTGCAATACGATAAACCGGGTATCGTGGTGCTGCGGCGATTGATACGTCGATGCTTAGCGATATCGATAGATCGAGGATTCCCGCCGTTTCTGAAACTTTGGCTGGCTGTACGGGTGTCAAAATCCTTTATTCTATGTAACTACACACTCTCAATACGATAAAACTGGTATCGTGGTGCTGCAGCGATTGATACATCGATGCTTAGCGAAATCGAGAGATCGAAGATTCCCGGCGTTTCTGAGAGTTTGGCTGGCTGTACTTGTGTGAAAAGTCTTCATTTCATGCAGCTACACACTTGCAATACGATAACACGGGTATCGTGGTACTGCAGCGATTGATACATCGATGCTTAGCGAAATCGAGAGATCGAGGATTCCCGGCGTTTTTGAGAGTTTGGCTGGCTGTACTTGTGTGAAAAGTCTTCTTTTGATGCAGCTACACACTTGCAATACGATAAAACGGGTATCGTGGTGCTGCGGCGATTGATACGTCGATCCTTAGCGACATCGAGAGATCGAGGATTCCCGGCGTTTCTGAGAGTTTGGCTGGGCGTACGGGTGTGAAAATTCGTTATTTCATGCAACTACACATTTGCAATACGATAAAACGGGTATCGTGGTGCTGCGGCGATTGATACGTTGATGGTTAGCGAAATCGAGAGATCGAGGATTCCCGCCGTTTCTGAGACTTTGCCTGGCTGTACGCGTGTCAAAATCCTTCATTCTATGTAACTACACACTCTCAATACGATAAAACTGGTATCGCAGTTCTGCAGCGATTGATACATCGATGCTTAGCGAAATCGAGAGATCGAGGATTCCCGCCGTTTCTGAGAGTTTGGCTGGATGTACGGGTGTGAAAATTCGTTATTTCATGCAACTACACACTTCCAATACGATAAAACGGATATCGTGGTGCTGCGGCGATTGATACGTCGATGCTTAGCGACATCGAGAGCGAGGATTCCCGGCGTTTCTGAGAGTTTGGCTGGGCGTACGGGTGTCAAAATTCTTTATTTCATGCAACTATACACTCTTAATACGATAAAACTGGTATCGCAGTTCTGCAGCGATTGATACGTCGAAGCTTAGCGAAATCGAAAGATCGCGGATTCCCGCCGTTTCTGAGACTTTGGCTGGTTGTACGGGTGTCAAAATCCGTTAGTCTATGTAACTACACACTTGCAATACGATAAAACGGGTAGCGTGGTGCTGCGGCGATAAGTCGATGCTTAGCGACATCGAGAGATCGAGGATTCCCGCCGTTTCTGAGACTTTGGCTGGCTGTACGGGTGTCAAAATTCTTCATTCTATGTAACTACATACTCTAAATACGATAAAACTGGTATCGCAGTTCTGCAGCGATTGATGCATCGATGCTTAGCGACATCGAGAGATCGAGGATTCCCGGCGTTTGAGAGTTTGGCTGGGCGTACGGGTGTCACAATTCTTTATTTCATGCAACTATACACTCTTAATACGATAAAACGGGTATCGTGGTGCTGCAGCGATTGATACATCGATGCTTAGCGAAATCGAGAGATCGAGGTTTCCCGGCGTTTCTGAGAGTTTGGCTGGGTGTACGGGTGTGAAAATTCGTATTTTCATGCAACTACACACTTGCAATACGATAAAACGGGTATCGTGGTGCTGCGGCGATTGATACGTCGATGCTTCGCGACATCGAGAGATCGAGGATTCCCGGCGTTTCTGAGTGTTTGGCTGGCTGTACTTGTGTGAAAATTCTTCATTTCATGCAACTACACACTTGCAATACGATAAAACGGGTATCATGGTGCGGCGGCGATTGATACGTCGATGCTTAGCGACATCGAGAGATCGAGGATTCCCGGCGTTTCTGAGAGTTTAGCTAGGCGTACGGGTATCAAAATTCTTTATTCCATGCAACTACACACTTGCAATACGATAAAACGGGTATCGTGGTGCTGCGGCGATTGATACGTCGATGGTTAGCGACATCGAGAGATCGAGGATTCCCGGCGTTTCTGAGAGTTTGGCTGGGCGTACGGGTGTCAGAATCCTTCATTCTATGTAACTACACACTCTCAATACGATAAAACTGGTATCGTGGTGCTGCAGCGATTGATACATCGATGCTTAGCGACATCGAAAGATCGAGGATTCCCGGCGTTTCTGAGCGTTTGGCTGGACGTACGGGTGTCAAAATTCGTTATTTCATGCAACTACACACTCTCACTACGATAAAACTGGTATCGCAGTTCTGCAGCGATTGATACGTCGATGCTTAGCGAAATCGAGAGATCGAGGATTCCCGCCGTTTCTGAGACTTTGGCTGGCTGTACGGGTGTCAAAATCCTTCATTCTATGTAACTACACACTCTCAATACGATAAAACTGGTATCGTGGTGCTGCAGCGATTGATACATCGAAGCTTAGCGAAATCGAAAGATCGCGGATTCCCGCCGTTTCTGAGAGTTTGGCTGGGTGTACGAGTGTCAAAATTCTTCATTTCATGCAACTACACACTCTCAATACGATAAAACTGCTATCGGAGTTTTGCAGCAATTGATACGTCGAAGCTTAGCGAAATCGAAAGATCGAGGATTCCCGGCGTTTCTGAGACGTTGACTGCGTGTACTCGTGTCTAAACCCTTCATTCAATGCAACTACACACTCCCAATACGATAAAACTGGTATCGCAGAACAGCAGCGATTATTACGTCGTAGCTTAGCAAAATCGAAAGATTGAGGATTCCCGGCGTTTCTAAGGCATTCGCTGGATGTACGGGTATTAAAAACCGTTATTCTATGCAACGACACACCCTTAATATGAAAATACTCGTATCGCAGTTCAGCAGCGATTCCTACGTCGAAGCTTAGCGAAATCGAACGATCGAGGATTCCGAACGTTTCTGAGATTTTGGCTGGGTGTACTAATGTCTAAAACCTTTATTCTATGCAATTTTACACTCTCAATACGATAAAACTCGTATCGCAGTTCACCAGCGATTATTACGACGAAGTTTGGCGAAATCGAAAGATCGAGGATTCCGAGTTTTTCCCAGACTTTGGCTTGTGTACGGGTGTTACAAACCTTCATTGTATGCAACTAGAAACCCTCCATACGATAGAACACATATCGCAGTTCGACAGCGATTGAGACGTCGAAGCTTAACGTAATCGGTAGATCGAGGATTCCCGGCTTTTCTGAGACATTCGCTGGGTGTACGGGAGTTAAAAACCGTTATTGTATGCAATTACACACCCTCAAAATAATAAAACTAGTGTCGCAGTTCGGCAGCGATTACTACGTCCAAGCTTAGCGAAATCGAAACATCGGAGATTCCGAGCGTTTCTGTGACTTTGACTGGGTGTACGGATATTTAAACCCTTTATTCTATGGAACTACACACCCTCAATAGGGTGAAACAAGTTTTGCAGTTTTGCAGTGATTGATACGTCGTAGCTTAGCGATATCAAAAGACCGAGGATTCCCGGCGTTTCTGAGACTTTGACTGTGTGTACGGGTGTGACAAACCTTTATTCTATGCAACTAGAAACCTTCAATACAATAGAACAAATATCGCAGTTCGACAGCGATTGAGACGTCGAAGCTTAACGAAATCGAAAGATCGAGGCTTCCCGGCCTTTCTGAGACATTCGCTGGGTATACGGGTGTTAAAACTTTCTATGCTATACAACTACACACACTTAATTTGATAAAACAAGTATCGTATTTCAGCAGCGATTGATACGTCGAAACTTAACGAAATCGAACGATCAGGGATTCCCGGCGTTTCTGAGACATTCGCCGTGTACGGTTGTTAAAAACCGTTATTCTATGCAACTACACACCCCCAATTTGATCAAACAAGTATCGCATTTCAGCAGCGAATGATACGTCGCAGCTTGGCGAAATCGAAAGATCGGGAATTCCGAGTTTTTCCCAGACTTTGGCTGGGTGTACGGGTGTTACAAACCTTCATTCTATGCAACTAGAAACCCTCAATACGATAGAACAAATATCGCAGTTCGACAGCGATTAAGACGTCGAAGCTTAACGTAATCGAAAGACCGAGGATTCCCGGCATTTCTGAGACATGCGCTGGGTGTACGTGTGTTAAAAACCGTTATTCTATGCAATTATACACCCTTAAAATAATAAAACTAGTGTCGCAGTTCGGCAGCGATTACTACGTCGAAGCTTAGCGAAATCGAAACATCGGAGATTCCGAGCGTTTCTGTGACTTTGACTGGGTGTACGGATATTTAAACCCTTTATTCTATGGATGTACACACCCTCAATAGGGTGAAACAAGTTTTGCAGTTTTGCAGTGATTGATACGTCGTAGCTTAGCGAAATCAAAAGATCGAGGATTCTCGGCGTTTCCGAGACTTTGACTGTGTGTACGGGTGTGACAAACCTTTATTCTATGCAACTACAGACCCTCAATCTGATAACAGAAGTATCGCATTTCGACAGCGATTGAAACGTCGAAGCTTAGCAAAATCGAAAGATCGAGGATTCCCGGCGTTTCTAAGACATTCGCTGGGTTTACGGGTGTTAAAAACGGTTATTCTATGCAATTACATTCCCTTATTATGATAGAACTAGTATCGCATTTCAGCAGCGATGTCTGCGTCGAAGCATAGCCTAATTGAAAGTTCGATGATTCCCGCAGATTCTGAGACTTTGACTGGGTGTATGGGTGTTAAAAACCTCAGATCTATGCAACTAGTAACCCTCGATACGATAGAACAAATATGGCAGTTCGACAGCGATTGAGACGTCGAAGCTTAACGAAATCTAAAGATCGAGGATTCCCGGAGTTTCTGAGACTTTGTCAGGGTTTACGGATATTAAAAACCTTGATTCTATGCAATTACACACCCTCAATATGATGAAACAAGTTTCGCAGTTTTGCAGTGATTGATACTTTGAAGCTTATCAAAATCGAAAGATCGAGGATTCCCGGCGTTTCTAAAATTTTGACTGGGTGTACTGGTGTCTAAACCCTTCATTCTATGCAACTACACACTCTGAATTCGATAAAACTGGTATCACAGATTGTCACGGCAGCATTATGATGCCGTCACCTTAGTTCGTGGGATTGCTTAGGTCAGCAATCCCACAGTAACCCTTATCGCACAAAGCGCGGTCCGAGGGCTTGCGCGACGCCCGAGGACTCGTCAGTTCTTTACTACATCTCTAACGACCAACATCCACCTATAATTACTGTGCTCTCTCCCGTATTATAATAAAGACATTTACGATACTAACAAGTCCATTCATTACATTGGTGTCAGAAGTGGTGCGAATATACAAACCACGCGCACCGAAAGAAAAAACAAAAAGTGATACCAATCAATCAAAGTGAAAAGTTTAGTGGAAAATACATCATTTAAAACCACATCAACTCGAAGAACACCATCAGCCAAACAACATATTAAGGAGAACACCAGATAGAAGGAAGGAAGGAATTCAACAAGAAAACTTCTCAAAATATATACAAGAAGGAAGGAAGGAAGACAATTACCACAAATCTGCAAATTTTGTAAAATCAGACCATTTTAATGCAAAAAGCATTACTACTTTTGTTGGCACTGTGAGTAGAATTTAATTTATCATTTTTTATAATTATTTGGCATGACGCTTCACGCATAAAGCATTCGGCTATTCATTTCTTTGTAACGCGTGGCTAGCGCTATCCTTGTCACCGAAGCGCGAAGTGTAAGCACACAGCTAGCGCAACTACACACTCTTCACACTCACGCGCATAGCCATATACCCTTCGCAGTCATATGTACAGCCACATATATTCCCACACACACATGAAGCACAACATAAAGAACTGATAACTCGAATTCCTTTTGAAACAATGTAACACTCCAAACCTACAGTACCTACCCTCAATAGTTTTCAATCACATTTAAAGAGAAAAGGTTTAACAAGTCAATGTTCGAAAAGTCATCCAATTTAATTCATTTTGTTATCGAAAAATATCTGCTCGTCAAAACCCCATAAATTCCAAATGGTTATTGAATACAAAGAAAAAAAAAATTATTAATTTTTGCTAATTCTCCCTATCGCTCGATTATCATCACACAAGAATACACATTTTTACAGGATTCGGTCATTTAAACAAAAACATACGTCAAACTTCGTCTAGTCAAATACATTGCTAAGTCCAAAATTCGAATATTTAAATTAATTTACAAGTTGGAAAAAATAAATAAATAAATAAATAAATAAATAAAATAAAATAAAATAAAAACAAATTTGTTTATTCCATTAAATTAACAAACGTCAATTTATTTAATCCCATCTCATTAATAAACGTGAATTTGTTTTTCCGATTAATTAATAAATTCAAGGATCGAGTATTTGAATAAATTAATAAACCCAACATTTTTACTACCTTTTAAATTGACAAATCCGAAGTTTCTTTTTCAAAGCGAAAAGTAAAATAAATAGTAAATTCAAACGTCTCAGTAAAAATTTGTGAATGTAAAGATCGATCATTTTTATAAACTCATAAATTTAAAATTCGAACATTTTTATTAAAAAATTTACAAATACAGAGCTCGCTATTCTTTTTATTGAATTGAAGCATTTTTAGTCGAAGGATGATAATTTCATAAGAACAATAAGTCCAGGATTCAATTATCCAACTGGAATAATACCGCAAAATTGTCTATTTATACTATAATAACAAAGCCAAAACGCAATTACTAAAAAATAAACCAACTCAAAACCCAGTCATCTCAATGATTTATTGAAACCAGAATTCGATGATGTTGGTAATTGTAAAAACTAAACTCTGACTATTGAGCAACATTTATGCAATAATACATAGATTATACACTTTTATACACATAAAGAGCAAAATACCATTGTTCATGTACTGTAACGTTGTAAAATTCGAATGCTTTATGCCCGCTCCTCGCGATACGACGACTCCCGACAGATCCGTAGGGCCTCACGAAAATGACGAACATTTTTATTAATTTCCGTTTATTTTATTTCATTTTATTTTATGTACGAGAGACGAGGGGTTATCGACGAACATACTTCGATCTTTCTCTACCGGATTCCCTTAAAGAAGCGAGGTCGAGTACGTTCACGAGATGTCGTCCATTCCCGAAAGTATCATCGCTGTATCACCCGTCTACGCCATCGTCGATTGCGCTGCGCTACGAATTCCCGTTTTGGGCTCCGCGCGCCAGAAGCGCAAACTATTAGAATAAGTGACGGATTGCGAGAAATTAGAGTTGGTCGCCTGATTGTTCGCCGACGAAATAATTAGAGTAGGGATTCGAAGGCTCGTGCTTTCGTGAGCGACGTTTCTCGTGGCTGTTCCGTGGGAGTGTTCGTGACGCGAGGATCTATTGGCATAATTGGAGAAAATTCCAGCGTCCCGCTATCAATATTCCCGCAGGAGTGATAATTACTGAAGGGGATCCTCTATTGATACTTTGGCCGAGGTAAGCCCGTCTCTCTAAAAATCTGATACTTATGATTTTGCGCGACGGTATTTTGCGCGTGGTCGAGCTCGCGAGCTTTGTTATTTGGGAAATTGTTAAGTGGAAGTCCCGCGTAGCTTTACGGTGGAATTATCGGTCGCGCGAATATTCTAACATAATTGCATCGTATAAAGTCGCACTGTTGGGAGTATTGCCCGGAATAAGCCATTATTTCATTTTGTCGTTTCCCTCGAATTCGGGAATTGTTGTTTTATGCGCGGGAACGATAGTGTTGTCCAGTGTGAGAGTGATCCGCGATATAATTGAATATTGTGAACAGTGGATTGAGTAGCTGTTTTTCATTTTCGGGGAGAGCATGAGTGTCGCGAAAAGTATGTAAGATTGTATGTTGCGAGAATAGAAATCGTTCCCGCGGCATTGGTTGAGTGAGTGAGAGAGAGAGAGTCAGTCGAGAACGCGTCGCTTAACGTTGATACGAGAGAAGCGCGCGATCTCTTTTTCTTCCCCTCGAGTCAAACTTGATAATAAATTTTATTTTGGAAAGTCAGGTGGGTCCACGGAGCCATCCTGAAATTATTGGTAATTGTATCTTTTTTTATCTACTCCCGTAATCTATTTCTGCTCTCTCTCTCGTGCGTCTTGTATGTTATGTAGTGTGTGTGAGTGTGAGTGCTGAGAGCCACGGCGTGCGATAATTCGCAAAGGTCACTGAGACAAACGCTTGATTATTTTATATGAGGATTTATTTTGTTTGTCGTCCTCTCATTTTGTTAAATCTAAATAAAGGGGTATCTTCGGATACTTTAAAACTTCCTTAAAACATTGTCTCACGATAAATTAATTCAATAATAGAGAAAAGCTCCAAAGAATCCCGCCACTCTACAATTTTTGACGGCTGCAGCTAGTTCGGCAATAGCAGCTTGGTCCTGAATAGCCAACAGAGTTTTTCCCGGCGCGAAAGCGCCTGGCGCCCTAATAAAATAAAGGGAAAGACTCTTGGGGACTTTAGCTTTGTGGTGTTTCAGGGATTTTGGAAATATACACTACAGTACGAACTTGTGCAAACAGCAAAAATTGAATTAAAGAAATAAATAAATAACAATTACACCAATTCATTAAAATAACAATATTCCACAAATGGTATATTGATTTAAATTTTATATATATATAGATTTAAACAAATTGGTCATATTATTTATAAAATTAAATAATAAACAGATACATAAATGAATCAATAAACAAATTTTGTTATATTCTCCGCATTAAAATAACAATATTCCACAAATGGTATATTGATTTAACCTTTATATATATATAGATTTAAACAAATTGTTCATATTATTTATAAAATTAAATAATAAACAGATACATAAATGAATCAGTAAACAAATTTTGTTATATTCTCCGCATTGTTCTTTAAAAAAAAAAACTTTAAACCAGCTTATTTTCCAAAGCTGTTGCTCTCGTTACAGTACCAATAAATTTGCACTTTGACCTGTTGACATTATAAATTGTTTATTCTTGCAAAAAACACATAAACAAATATATTGATCTTAAAAAAAAATTGATTTGAAAAGCAGATAAGCATTGCTCATTAACAATACGTACAAAATAATTTAAATATATATAAAAAAAAAAAAAAAATTCGCCGGTTTTCTGCTCTTTATTGTTTGTTGTATAATTTTGCTTATTTCTTTTACCTGTACTATAAACGTCTTTAGCGCAAATCAAGGATCATCGTCAGCCCTGGTAAGTGAGTTTAACATATTTGGACAACTTCTATTTAAGAAATTATTATTTTTCTTTCGTTTTGACAAATACTGCCAATATAATACCATCACGGCCACCGCGGCGTTCACGCCAACGCGTACCCCACCGACATTTTATGAATAACGACGACATTTCAGACAATTAAATAGCAAACAATAACAGTAACAATAGCGTAACGTTTCGCGACGTATATAACGCGATACCCACATTTGACGGGAAAAACATGCCTGTCGAACAGTTCACACGCGATTGCGAAAAAGCAAGAAGAATCTTGCCAGAAACGGATCACTCTCGTTTTCTGGAAATGGTGCAATTCAAACTATCGGGTAACGCATTAGACCTCGTAGATTCAAAAATATATGTAACAATAGCCGCACTTTTATAAGACCTTAAAGAAAATTTTGGTAACCAAGTAGAACTTCTTGACCTGGAACTAGAATTAAAATCGATATTTCAAAAGCGCGATGAAACGATAAGCGATTACGCAGCACGCGCTGGAACTTTACAAAAACGCGTCATCGACCGACTGAAAGAAGTCTACAACACCGTAGCCCAAGCACCGTACTGTACGGACAGAATTTCGGAAATCCGAAAAGCAGTAGTTAGAGCGTTCATCAGAGGCCTACACGGCCGAATTGGACACCTTTTAATCGTCAGCAGCTGGACACCCTCGAAGACGCAATAAAGGAAGCCAAGAGAACCGAACGCGAAATCGGAAAAAGCAATTCAGTACACCGGAATCGTCAAGAATCAGAGGACTCCGATACACCACAAACAGCTAGAGTACGATTCGCCGAAACAAGAAACGAACAACGAAGCTACGTTTTCTGCGACTACCACAAAAGCCGTTCCCACTCAACTACGGATTGTATAACTTTGCAAAACGACCAAGAGTACAACCACCGTCCGAACACACAAGGCACCTTCGACAAATACCGCAACAACTCACGTGACCGTTTCCAAAACAACTATCGCAACGATTGTCGAGACAGATACAAAAATAACTATCGCAGCGATTCGCGCGACAGGTATCAAAACAAGTATCGCAACGACTCTCGAGAAAGATACAAAAATAACTATCGCAGCGATTCGCGCGACAGGCATCAAAACAACTATCGCAACGACTCTCGAGACAGATACCAAAATAATTATAACAACAATTCGCGCGACCGGTACCAGAACAATTACCGCAATAATTCTCGCGATCGGTATCAAAATAATTATCGTAGCGATTCGCGCGATCAGTATCAAAACAACTACCGCAGCGACTCGCGCGACCGACATCAAAACAACTACCGAAGCGATTCGCGCGATCAATATCGAAACAACCAACGCAGCGACTCACGCGACCGGTATCAGAATGATACACGTTACAACGCTCAGAATAGACCATCCCGCGACAGATACCGCGAAGATTCGCGCGACCGGCGCTATGACTCGAGAGATAGATTCCAGAGTGGCAGGAATCTTGACGACTCTAGAAACAACAGGTACTCCAACGCAGCCTCAAATGAACCACGAGACAATGCTATTGAGAACATCACAAATACAATAACAAACATGAATCTAAAAAACTCCACACCAGCCCCGCGGGATAGCGCGACGCGAGGCAGATCTCAAGAGCGCACGATGACGAACTAAATATTCAAAATCACGCAGTGATAACAATAATCAGGAAAGCAACAATTTCACTGGGACTCACAAAAAGGCATAAACCTCCAACTGTAATAATCAATTCTCATGACCTTCAAAACAACAGCGCTAAATTTCTCGTAGACACTGGATCGCAAATAAATCTAATGAAGAAAGAAGTCGTCTCAAGCCACGTACAAATGGAAAAGTTATCTACGATTTTTCAGGCATTACAAATGGTACCATTTTCACACTGGGTATGGTCATAATCAGCATCGAAAATCTTTTTGTCGAATTTCATGTAGTCAACAATAATTTTCCAATCTCTCAAGTAGCAGTTCTAGGGGATGCCTTCTTCAAAGGAACCCCAGCTGACATTCTGTACACGGAATCATGTATTTCATTTGGCAACTATAGTATTCCCTTCGAAACGCACGAAAAACTTCATATCCCGGCCCGATTAAAATGCGTAATTCACGTCCGTGTAAATAGCACGCTCTCCGAGGGATACATCCTAAGACTAAAATTCGAAGATCCTCACCTCTACATCGGTGATGCGATTGTAAAGAACAACAACGGGATCGTATACTGTAACGAGTTAAAAATTTGAGGCGAGATAAGCTCGCAAAAATCTCGATGGCTCCTCGCAGTGCAACGATTCCCAACAGATCCATAGGGCTCGACATAGGTTAATTTCGTTCATTAATTCTAACTCTCGACGATTTTGTTTTATTTATTTATGTATGCCGAGAAATGATGGGGAATTCCGCTACTATTTCTCTTCGTTCACTCAACACACCACCAACAACGAGACTCCCGAGATGTCATCTGTCCCGAGAGCATACTGGTTGCAACGACAGGCATAGAGGACTCGACGTTCCCTCCGAATCACGAGACGAACACCGGTCTACGCTTCGGCCCTTGCGCGGCGCTGCGCCGTCCTCATTCGCACTTCGCGCGCCAGGAGCGCCAACTATTATTCACGACAAATAGATCACGAAAAGTTAGGGTTGGCCACTTGACCGATCGCCGATGAAGACAATGAGGGTAGGGATGAGTAGCATCGTGCTCCCGGGAGCGACAAATCTCGAGGCATTTTCCGAGGATCCGCGGCACTGCGAGGACGAGAGAGAGAGAGAGCAACCGCGAGAAATTCCCGAAAAGATTTGAGAGGACAATACGGGCCATATATTTATTTTGACCTCGAGGTAAGCCCCGTCACTAGGCCTTTCTTATTCTTTAGTTTTTTTAAGATTTTGTGGAAGCGTGCGCGGCGACGGTATCCTGCGCGTGGTTGAGTCCGCGAGCTCTGTGTTTGATCTTTGTTGGTTGCAGAGTCCCGCGAGGCTTTACGGTGGGCCGTTGCCAATTTGTGACCGTTGGTTAAAAGAAATAATATTAGAATTAGAAGGAGTTGTCGGGAATTATCTTCGGGAAATCGCCATTAATCGTGTGTTAGTTGTTGTGCGTGCGGGAATGATCGAGAAACGATAGAGTGTGAGAAGTTCCGCGTTAATTTCCGTTTATGCCGGTGAACTGAGTAACCGGATTTCGTTTCCGAGGGAGAGTTGAATGTCGCGAAAAGTGTCGGTAATACGAAAATTCCGTTCGAGTATGTACTAGTTCCCGTGCGGTGCGAATGTATGCGTATGTGTGTGTAGAGAATCGCGGTTGAGCGAGAACGAGGGAAATCCCGTCTCGTAGGTAATAAACGACTTTTCACTAATTTGTTCAAAGTCTCCCGAATATTGGTCGTTATTTTTTTTTGTTGTGTTTGTGAGAACCTGGCCTCCGAATCCCGCCACTCTACAAGACTTTGACGGCTGCGGCTAGCCCGGCAAAAGCAGCTTGGCCCCGAATAGCTAACAGAGTTTTTCCCGGCGCGAAAGCGCCTGGCGCCCTAATAAAATAAAGGGAAAAATTCTTGGGGGCCTTAGCTTTGTAGTTGGGTTAGGGAAAATAGGAAAATTCCACTACAATACTTAGCCGCAATTGTATTTCACGCCTCTTCCTCGAGATCAGAGTGTAGTGCCTTCACTATGCACCGATGTCGCCACAATCTTTTAGTTAATTATTTTTTCCTTCCGGTCCGTTCCTGTGCTGCCAACGGCCCGAAGTTCATTCTTCTTCTTTGTGCTGATCTCGTCACACGTATTATACAGAAATTCCGGGATAAAATGGAAAAAAGGAGACATAAACATCGTTCGTCGAACGACGAGGACCGAAGACAGCAGGAAAAATGAACAATGGCGGTCTCGCCTCATCGCTCGAGTATTTAGCTTGGCGTTTCAAGCACTAGAGGCGAGGAATGGTTTATTTGGTCCAACCAATTAACCATGAAGGTTGTCACGTCGACGTTCAACGTCGATTGTGCACATAACCCCGCATATTACGACGTTAATGTTCCTTCCGCGATCGTCCAACGATTGCGGGAAAAAGAATAGTCGATAGCTGTGACACTTCGCGCGGAGGTACAACCACCGCGCGAGGCATAAGAATACGACACTTCGCGCGGCGGTTCAACCGTCGCGCGAGAGACATAACCTAACAATGCTTCGCACGGCGGTACAACCGACGCACGAGAGCGAATAACCTTTACGGATATGCAATCAAGAAACAGAAATGTAAATGAGTTACTTTTCGTCAAAACAGGTGAGAGAAACTATTATTCGAGGAGACCATTGACACGCAGTCGATCTCGCAGTCGATCGCGCAGTCGTCGTCGCAGTCAGTCTCGCAGTCGAACTCGCAGTAGATCACGCAGCCAGGTTTCAAGGAGGAGCGAGTCAAGGAGAGCTGATAAACGTCGGTATCGTAGAAGTCAGGATTACGACAAAAAAAGTCGAGACGAACACTCGAGTTATATGAACGACAGTAGACGCAGTTGTTCCATTCGACGAGAGCACAGTCTCTTGCCTTCAGAAGATGAAACAAACGCAGCCGTTATGATCGACAAGACTGTAGTCCGTGAAATAAAGCCGACAGAAGCTTCGTCGACTGAAATTCAAAAAATTAACGAGGCTGCGGTCCGCGAAAATCAGCCGACAGAAATCTCGCTGACTGGAGTTAAAGAAACTGGCGAGGCTGCAGCCCGTGAAAAACAAGCGATGGAAATTCAAGAAATTGAATTAGAAGCGGACGTTTTAGAAGTGTTCGGAGAACGCCTAAGGCCCGATCGTGCACTCGCACCTGCGATTCACAGTCATCTTGCAACACTTTGGTGTAAAATAATCCAAAAAGGTCTCCCGGCAGAAGAGAAGATGAAGACGTAAGGCCTTCTTGAAAAAGCTTCCGCCGCCTCAGAATTGCGTTATCATTGATCCACCAAAGTTAAATTTTGAGGTTAAAGCGGCGTTGGACAGTAATATCGTAAAATGAGACGAAAGGATTTTTGAGAAGCAAGAGAAGATCGCGGCTTCACTAGCTGGCGTAGGAAAAGCTATAGACTTGCTGTTAAAGTCAAATTCCACCGATAAAAAACAATATCTGGAACCGCTTAACGGCGTTGCACAGCTTCTGGCTGATCTGCAGCATGAAGAAACATCGATTCGAAGAAGTTTAATCCTTAAAAATATCAAGGCACCATTTAAGGATACACTTAAGGATGCACAACCGGATGAGTGGCTTTTTGGCAAGGATCTTCCAGAGAAAATCAAGGCTGCAAAGGTTTTGCAGCAGTCATCAAAGGACTTATAGCCGACGACGAAACAGTCGTCTGATCAAGCAAAAAATTCAAAAAACTTGAAGGGCCCGCCTCACCTAGGCCTCTACAAGTCGAATGCTTATGCGGGGGGGGGGGGGGGGGGGGGCGGGTATCGACAGAGTTATCACGGTCGCAGCAGCAACCAAAGTCAACAGCGAGGCAGCAAGTCAAATTTTCGAGGACGGAATTATTACCAGAAATAGGAGCAATCTTCGTCGAAAAAGACCAACTAAACGTAGGTAGATTTGCTGGTCGTTTGGCTCTCTTTAAAAATAGGTGGTCCGAGATTACGTCGGACGAAACCATATTGAGCTGGATTGCAGGTTATAAAATACCGTTCTCGTCTGAAGTGCGGCAAGAGACTCCGCCTACTGAGCCTCAATGGACAAGTCATAAAAGATATTTAATTCGCAATGAAATCAAAGCATTAATCTCTAAGGGCGCGATACAGAGTTGTAATTTTGAACCGGGTCAATTCATTTCGAAAATTTTTCTCGTACCGAAGCCGGATGGTTCATATCGCTTCATACTGAATTTAAAGCAACTTAATGAATTCATACGGACCGAACACTTCAAGTTAGAAGACGGAAAAACCGTGAAACAAGTAATATCTCGTGGTTGTTTTATGGCTTCCATCGATTTAAAAGATGCCTATTATTTGATATCGATAGCAAAATCGGATCGAAAATTTCTCCGATTTATTTTTGAAAGGGTTTTGTATGAATTTTCATGTTTGCCTTTCGGATTGAACAGAGCTCCTTACACGTTTACTAAGCTGCTGAAACCTGTAGTATTACATCTTAGAGAACGCGGCTATTTATCGGTAGTATACTTGGACGATTTACTAATTCTGAGGAATTCGTATAAAGAATGTTCAGAAATCGTCAAAGTAACTAAACGATTGTTCGAGAGTTTGGGATTCGTTATCAACGAAAAGAAAAGCCAATTAATCCCGTCTCAAAGATGTAAATTTCACGGGTTTACCTATGATTCAGAAAAAATGAGTATTGAGCTTCCAGTGGAGAAAGTCACGAAAAATGAAGAGATGATCGAAAAATTTCGAAAAATGCAGCATTGCAGTATTCGCGAGTTTGCAGGGTTGATAGGCACGTTAGGATCAAGTTGCACAGCAGTAAAATACGGCTGGGTACATATGAAAGCGTTGGAGAGAGTAGAATTTCTAGCACTGAAGGCAAATAACGGAAATTTTGAAGCAAAAATGTCTGTTCCTGATGATTTGCGAATAGATTTTGAATGGTGGAGTAGAAACATTAAAAAAGCTATTCGTTCCCTAGAACCGTTCAAAGCAGTTCTCGGAATTTCCTCAGACGCATCGCGTTCAGGTTGGGGAGCGTACTGTAACGGTAATCGAGCTCACGGCCATTGGAATCAAGAGGAAAGAAATTATCACATTAACTATTTAGAGTTACTGTCAGCGTTTTTCGCGCTGAAATGCTTTGCAGAAAATCTCAAGAACTGCGACGTGTTATTACGGATTGATAATACCACCGCTATTGCTTACATCAATAAAATGGGCGGTATTCAATTTGCGGTATTGAGTAAGTTGTCGAAAGAAATTTGGACTTGGTGCGAGGAAAAGAATCTTTGGATTTTTGCATCATATATTTCATCTCGAGAAAACTTTGAAGCAGATTTTGAATCTAGACGCCTGGAGCCGGAAACGGAATATACCTTGTCAAGCTCAGCCTTCCGCGAGATAGAGAACAGACTCGGCAAGCCTTCGATAGATTTATTCGCAACGCGAACTAACAAAAAATGCAAGCGCTACGTCTCCTGGTCGAATTATCCGGATTCTATCGCTGTTGACGCGTTCACGCTCGATTGGAGCTCGTGGTTTTTTTATGCCTTTCCGCCATTCGCAATAATTTTGCGCGTATTAAAGAAAATAAGAGACGACGCGGCAAAGGGAATAGTGGTAGTACCACATTGGCCGGCTCACGCTTGGTTTCCCTTTTTTATTGCTATGTTAGATTGCGAACCAATTTATTTCAAGCTGAATGTGAACCATCTACGTTCTTTGAACAGGCAGCCACACCCGATTTGGCCGAGGATTACCCTGGTTGCAGGAGTGTTGACCGGGAGGCGTTGAAAAAGAAATAAGTGCCACAGGAGGAGCGCTTAACATCATGCTGTCGTCCCTCTCGGATGCGTCAATCAAGCAATATGACTGCTGCCTCAAGAAATGGTGGATATTTTGCCGTGGAAAATCCATTGATCCATACAGATGCGACATCTCCGAAATTATAAGTTTTCTATCGAAAGAATTTGAAAAAGGCGCCTCACACGGCTCTTTAAACAGTTGCCGATCTGCAATTGCGTTGCTTCATGGGCCAGATTTAGGAGAAAACGCTCAAATAAGAAGATTATTCAACGGTTTTGCGAGACTTAGACCTGGAAAACCAAAATACGAGTCTACGTGGGACCCGAGTCTTGTTTTGAACCACGTTTCGCAATGGGGTTCAAATCATGCGATCTCTCTAGAAAAGCTTACTCTTAAGCTAGTCACATTATTAGCCCTAGTGACAGCGCAGCGTATGCAGACACTCGCTGCGATTGATATTACAAATATAGAGAAATCTACGGATTTGATACAGATCAAAATTCCAGATAGATTGAAAACTTCAAGGAAAAATAAGCCGCAGCCTGTTTTTAATATTCCTTTCTACACAGAAAATGTTAATATCTGTGCGGCGTTAACATTGGAGGAATATTTAAATAGAACGAAAGATTTGCGAGGGTCGGGTACCAAACTATTTATAGCGTTGAAAAAACCGCACAAAAGTGTGTCCAGTCAGACCCTAAGTAGATGGATAAAAAAGACCCTGAAGGAAAGCGGAGTAGATACGAACTTATTCGACGCTTACAGCACGCGTCACGCGTCGACTTCGACAGCGAAACGGAGCGGAGTTAATATAGACGCTATCAAAAAAACCGCGGGTTGGACCGATAAATCGGGTACCTTCGCCAAGTTCTACGATAGAAATGTGATTGTAAAGAAAGGAACGTTTGCGAAGGGAATTTTAGACAAGTGTGTCAAATAAGATTATCTTACATTGTTTTATATCCCTTGATAACTTTTGATAAACAAATACAAAAACATAAACGATCTCCAGAATTTCTGATGATTAAATAATTGCCGTAACAGACTCTGAATAACTACACTCTGATCTCGAGGAAGAGGCGCGAAATACAATTGTATGATTAAACGAACTTACCTTAAGTGAAGTTCTATCACAATTGTATGAAGCGCCTCTTCCGAAGAGATCAGTCCCACCCAACAAAGTTTCCCCTTTTTTTCTAATGATGTGCATATTAGAAGCCCTAGTGGTTACGGCAGCACTTTGAATAAATGAACTTTGGGGCGTTGGCAGCACAGGAACGGACCGGAAGGAAAAAAGAATTAACTGAAAAGATTGTGGCGACATCGGTGCATAGTGGAGGCACTACACTTTCATCTCTTCGGAAGAGGCGCTTCATACAATTGTGATAGAACTTCACTTAAGGTAAGTTCGTTTAATCATACAATTAACGACAACGACTTCATCATTCGCTTCACAATCCCGACGGTAGAATTGGAACCAATCGAAAAAATCTGGGAAATTCCACTACCCGAAATGGAGCCAATACACCAAAACTGGGAATGGCCAGCAAACCTCCAGGCAAACGATTCTCATGAAATTCAGTCCGAATATCGTGTAGCAATTCGTACTATGGCAGCAAAGGAAGACAGGTTTGAAGTTATAAAACCGCTCTTACAACTAGACGATCTAGACGACAAAGAAAGGGATCATGCTCTCGACCTCGTCCAAAAACACTCACACTTGTTTGCCCTGCCTGGAGGACTGTTGGGCCACACAACTCTAGTCAAACATGAAATTCACACAACAGATGATAAGCCGATCAACATAAAACAATATCGATTTCCGCCAATACACAGAGAAGAAATTCACAAGCAAGTCAATAATCTTTTAAGCAACGGCATCATTCAACCTTCCTTATCACCATTCAACTCACTGGTCTGGATTGTCTCCAAAAAACTCGACAACCAAGGGAACAAGAGATGGCGAATGGTCGTAGATTTTCGCAAATTAAATGATAAGAGAACTCCGGATGCGTACCCGCTACCTAACATCGCAGAAATCCTTGACCAACTAAGCAACTCACGTTATTTTACGGTGTTGGACTTAGCGTCAGGTTTTCACCAAGTCGAGATGCACCCGGACGACAAGGAGAAAACAGCATTCTCCACTCCCAACGGTCATTACGAGTTTAACCGAATGCCGTTTGGGTTGAAAAATGGCCCAGCAACATTTTAGCGCCTAACGGACGTCGCGTTGACTGGTCTCCAAGGCACAGACTTATTTGTCTATTTAGACGACATAGTATTTTACGCCTCAACTCTTGTCGATCACGGACGGAAATTCGATAGGTTGGCACAAAGATTGACCAACGCTGGGTTAACGCTCCAAAAAGAAAAATGCCAATTCCTTCGCAAAGAAGTCACATATTTGGGACATCTCATAACGCAGGACGGCGTAAAACCCAATCCAGCTTTAGTCGAATCAATAGACAATTTTCCAGTTCCAACAACCAGGAAGAACATTGCACAGTTTCACGCTCTTGCAAATTTTTACAGACGTTTTATCCGCAACTTTGCAACAATAGCCATTCCATTGACAAAACAATTGAAAAAAGAGGCAAAATTTGAATGGACGGATGAATGCCAAAAAGCTTTCGACTGCCTAAAAAGCAAAATCATGGAACATCCCATTTTGCGTTATCCAGATCTCACAAAACGATTCAAACTTACAACCGACGCATCGGATTACGCCATTGGCGCAGTGGTAAGCCAGGAACACGACCGATTTGACCACCCTGTCGGATTTTACTCGCAAGCCCTGAAAAGAGCAGAACTATCATACGATGCGATGCGAAAAGAGCTTTTAGCAATTGTCAGTGCATTGGAGCATTTCCAATACTACCTCTACGGACGTAACTTCGACCTCGTCACAGACAACAGAGCTCTCACCTATCTGGTCAAAAAGCCTAATCCGCCACAACAACTGCAACAATGGCAAGCGGTGTTAAACAACTACACCTACGAAAACTGAACGTCGTCGCAGACGCTCTCTCTAGAAACCCCGTATCTGTACTTCCAATAAGACCACGTGAAATATCATCAAGCGATTCAGCAGGCCATAACGACAAGAAACAGAAAACATATCAACAACTGTCACCACTAATTCGCAGCCACTCAACAACGGACGAAGCCTCAGGAAACCCAACACCGAAGAAAAAACAACGTGCAAACGAACAAACTACTGAATCGGAGAACGACACCGAACAAGAGCAAACTGACGTAGAATTGGAAGAAGTACCAAGAACATCGGATACACAATCAAAAACCGGCTTAATGAAACATAAAACGCCGAATAAAGCATCAAACCACCAACTAACAACAAACAAAAAAGAGGAGAGTGCACAACTAAAAACAAATTCATCAGTCGATGACGATAACTACGAATCTCCACCAACAGAAGATGAAGAACTCACATCAACAAGGATAACGACCAAGCGAACGAAAAAGGAATATTCTCAGAATCCAGTCACACGAAGAAAGATGATCAAGCAAACTCAAGAAGGTACATCGAACGAAAGAAATATTGACCAAGGCGACAAATCAAGGATATTATCGAGAACGAAATACAAGTTCGAAAAAGGAGAAAGCCCAACGAGGCGCGACAAAACGAGCCCAACGAGGCCAAACGAAACTAGCCCAACGAGGCCAAACGAAACTAGCCCAACGAGGCATCACACAACGAGCCCAACGAGGCCAAACCAAACTAGCCCAACGAGGCACAAATAAACGATTCCAAAACTAAACGACGACGTACAGGCTCAACGAAACGAAAAAGAATTGGCAAACGAGACAGCAACCAAAGATGGAGAAACCGCCAACCTTGGAAGCATACTATCACCAGCACTGATCGGAGAAGCGCCTGGTGATCAAAACGCAAACGAACCGGCAGTACGCCCAACATTCAGGTCACCGCCAACACAACAAAAACACAAAAACATGAATAGAAGCAAAAATGACCTTGCGCGACAAACCATTGAACCAAACTTCCGCTCACCTCCAACAACAACAACGATACCAAAGAAATGGCAAGAAGATATTGATAATCCAGGACATATACGGCTTGAGAGAATGCAACTACCAGGAAAACAGTCATGCGGAAAAGCAGTAGAGATCAAAGGTGATCCAGGATATTTTTCACCGGAAATGACACCAGAATATTGGAATGAACAAGCAGCAAAAATCAAAGACAATTCCAGTCATCTCTCTCCACAAACAACACCACAATGCTCATCACTACAACCGCAATGCTCACCACGACAACCTCTACCGCCAATGGTACAACACTCACCAAACACCTCAGAAGTGCTACCGCGTTATCCACCATCGCCGATAATACAATACCGATCAAGAACCCCAGAAGTTAAACCGCAATGCCGATCACTACCACCACATACTCAGTGGCAAACACCAGAACACCATCCAGAAAAGTAAAGAAGTCCAGAAAAACAACGAAATCCATACAACAACCCAGAATCATTCAGGAATATAGACAGCAATACCATATGGTTATTAACATCAGAAGAAGAGTCTTCAGAAAACACCTCAAGCAACGAGAAGTACCACCAGGTACAACAACAACATCTACGACGAAGGACAACAATCTCACTGACAACATCACGATCACTCAAATCAATATATTGGCCTACAAAGACAATATAGCATACTTTCAGTCAGCTGATTGCAGGAACCACACAATGATCGCAAAATTATTATTTGAAAAAGGAGGATTCGATCAACAATTACTTTTGGTAGAAGATCCGAAAAACGAACAAATTGTCATCACACGCTTAAAAGCCAGGAGATATATTACAATGTTCTGTAAAGAAAAATCAACCGACAGCACGAGTTGGACAACAGTAAGAGAATTAATAAGAGGTCTCATAGAAGTATTGGAACACGAAAACCTTACATCATGCATCATCCCAAAAGAACCAAAAATCATTGACTCATTTTTGTGGAATAATATAAAAAGAGAACTACAGTTGCTTACATCCGGATAAAATATAGAAATCAATCTCTGCGAAGGACTTCTGAGCGTTCCACCAACGGAACAAAGACAACAAATAATTAAGGAACTCCATGGATCAACAATAGGCGGTCATAAAGGCATCGAAAAGACACACAAACGAATTCTTTCACAATACTACTGGAAAAACATGAAGGACAACATCCGAAATTTCATCAAATACTGCATTGATTGTCAGAAAAACAAGCTCGTTCGTGTCAAAAACAAAGCACCAATGATAATAACCGATTCACCCGCCGAACCCTTCGATAAAACAGCAATAGATATCGTTGGTCCATTACCCAAAAGGAAGAACGGAAACGAATACATCCTAACAATCCTCGACCTTTTTAGTAAATTTAGCATTGCCGTTCCGTTAAAGCAACAAAGAGCACAAAACGTTCCGAAAGTACTCGCTACGACACTCATATCTACATTCGGCGCTCCTAGAGCAATCCTTTCAGACCAAGGCACAAATTTAATGTCTGAGTTGTTCAACGACTTTACAGAACTCTTCCAAATTCGCCGCTACAAAACATCAGCATATCATCCTCAGTCTAATGGTGCGATTGAACGAAGTCATTACATTTTAGCTGAATATCTCAAGCACTTTATTGATGACAAACGCGAAACGGATGAACTTTTAAATTTCGCGACCCTCTCTTACAATACGAGCGTTCACAAGAGTACAGGATTCACACCGTACGAACTGGTTTTTGGCAGACTAGCACGCACGCCATCGGAATTTCCACCTCCCGAAAAAGATATCACATATGACGATTACATGTCTACCCTTAACACAAACCTACGAAAAGTCCAAGAAAAAGCACTACAGAAACACTTACAATATAAAGAACGGACGAAACCATACTACGACAAACGCACGAAAATACCGGAATTTCAAGCAGGTCAATTGGTATTTCTGATTAAAGAACCGCGAAAAGGAAAACTCGACAGTAATTACTGTGGCCCCTATGAAATCCTAAAAGTTTTAGACAAGCACAACGTAAAAATACAAATTGACGATAATAAACCGAAAACCGTACATGTCGATGACATAAAAACGGCATATGTTACAGATGCCACGCACACACACTGAACAGGGACGACATAACGAAGATTACTCCACTCGACTGCAACCCTGGATTATACTCGGAACAAATTGCCACACTTCGTCCGTATCATACGACATGGACACTTGTAACATATACCAACACGCATGGAATTTCAACACGACGTACGCAACTTCAAGAAAACCTGCAATCCGTAAAAGCATACTATAATAAACTCCTCCCAACATGTCTTATCAGTGGATAACTATCAACAGCGCAAAACCGTTTGGATTCCATCGAAAACACAGAATCAATTTCAAACCAGAAGATACCACCTTTCCTTCACAATAGGAAAAAGCGACCACCATTCGAATTTGTAGGAAAAATCAACAAAGTCTTATTTGGCACCATGGATAGTGAAGATGCGAGACGAATCTCGACACAGATAGAATCACTTGGGAATGGCACCATAGAATTAGCAGCCATCGTCCAAAATCAAACGCACATTGTAAGATCAGGATTCGACGTAACGCAAAAGCAAATAAAATCATTACCAAAATTATTGGACGTGGAGTCGAATAAAATACAAGTAAACCTTTTGGCACTTAAAAAAGAAACGCACATCAATGAACGTAACCAAAAAGTCATACAATTCATGACGCAGATCGAAGAAGACCTTACGGAATTGGAAATCGACATCGAGACACTAATCAACGCAGTCCTCTTCGCAAAAACCGGTCGAATCCAGCCAAAAATCATAACGAGCGAAGCAATAATCTCAAGTGCTGAAACCATCATAAAATCGTCTCCAAATACAGAGTTTCCGATTCAGTTAGATGCAAAATATGTTCCTGAACTTCTAACACTCATAGAACTAGCTGTTTTCCACGATGGAGAAAAACTGATTTACGTTATTAAAATCCCACTATTAGACTTAACAACGTATAAACTATACCAACATCTGTCAGTACCTGTACGACAAATCACCACAATCTCGAAGTTTGCATTTATGAAACCAATGTACCAATTCACAGCGATTTCCGAAGTCTTCGAAAGTTACACCTACCTAAAATCGTTGGAAAAATGTAAATTTTCATCATTTCGTTATATATGCGAACAAATTAACCCAATTCAACGCGTTAACAGTGCATCTAGTTGTGAAATTCAACTCATTTCAAACCCACAGTTTAAAGATATTGAAATTTGCGACATTAGATTAAAAATACTTCGTCAAACTTATTGGTTCAGAATTCCAAACTCTGACGCATAGCTTTTCGCAGCACCAGAACCCGAAAACTTGTACGTAAATTGTAACACTGACCTGAGTATCAAAATCATTAAAAACTCAGGTATTCTTCAAATCACTCCACCATGTCGAGCAAGAACGAAAACTACTCAGTTAACACCATCAATAGAGACAACTTCGTCGATCAATCTTACTTTCTCAAACAAATTGGTCCTTAACATTACAGAATTAGTTTAAAAATCCATTGAAGCTGCAGAACCGTTAAATATCACACAAGCTCTTATCGAGACGGAATCATTTGCACGCCTTATTGAACCCAACAATATTGACAATGACCTTGTTAAAAACGAAATATCGCTAAAAACTGTTCTCGCAAGAGCTAAAGATATGGTACAAACGCAACACACTAACAACCGATTAGCAACCATGGAATCTTTTATGAAGTACGCTGGCATTTCAACTATTGCAACCGTAATAATGGCTATTTTAGGATGGAAATTTTCTATGTTAGGGAGGTTGTCCAAATTGTTTAAACTTTTCTCTTGTATAACTAAGCGCTCAAAACCCAATATTACCCAAAACAATGAAAACATCGAATTACGCGAAATACCTACACAATCACATTGTCGACCAATACGAATCCGAGAAACCACCGTAGTTCCATCATGCCCACAAGTAACCATTATGAATGAACTACCCCGCAACTCACCGAGACCACAACCCGCCATAACATTCCCAGACGAAATCCCATAACGACACACATACCAAAACACAGCCACATTACAAGTACACAACACACAAAACAACACATATAACACAGTATAAAACTTCAATCGCTTTATGCTTCACCATTTGTCGAGCAACAACAGCCAAAAGAGGGAAACCCACAGGAGGAGCAGAGCATGAAGCGACCCTTGAGAGGGAAACCCATAAGACCTAAAATAAATTATTTAGTGTCTAAATTTTTTCAGATATAAAATAAAGTGATTTTTCCAAACACACACACACACACACACACACACACACACACACACATACAGATACAAAACACAATAATACACAACCATTACCAATATTATCACACGATACAACTTACAGAAACACGACACAAACAGCAACAACATACAAAAATCATCTATACAACTACATTATATACCTCATATATATAAATAACATAAGCTACATATATATATCACTAACCTTATTGTTATCACAAAAAAAAACTACATTATATAAATTATAAACGCATAAATAACACAGTCCTATATTATCAACATACTTAAAGTTAACACATTATAACCATGCTTAATAAACAAAAAAAATTAAATACACGCTTTGCTTTTATAATCATAGTTATTTCGTGTCTTTATTTTCACGTACAAGCCACGTGTTTAGCACAGCCTGATCCAACCACTTCCAAATAACAGGTCTCTACTACTGACCCCCACCTGAAGTAAGCAAAATAGATTTTTCTTTTTCAGAAGCTGTAATCTCTCGAACAACAAACTGTATGGACATAAAACAGTTACAAATTATAATGAACATATACCAGAAAAATTCAATATTGGAAATTGATGGGATATCGAGAATACAGATACAAGACCAACAGCATAAAACCTACAAGGAAGATGCTAACAGGAAAATACCTCAAATCTATTTTTACATATTTTTAATACATGAAACCGAAACCTGACCTAATCCACTTAACAAACCTCACCCACTAACACGAAAACTAATGCACAGTCAGTTTCAGATTACCAACATTCAAATAAACTCAGGAAGAACGGGAAAAGCAAACGTTTTTGGATACTCAATTGGATACGTAATGACAAATAAACCAACATCCCATACCGAAATCTGCTCCACACCTTTTCGGGAACCAATCAACAACCAACAATCAACGATCAACACCCATTGACACACGCATATATTCATCACGGCCCTGACAAAATCGTTAAATACCGACCTATTAACCCCAACAATTATATTGCGATCTAAAATCAAAGCTCCAACAACGAACGCCATTTTTAAATTACTTTTGAAAAACTCGAAATATTTAACATTGTATTGAGTTATAATCTTAAAATTTTTATGTTATATAACGTCAAAAGTTACACATGATTCGGAGCAACGTTTAAAAAAAACCATGAGAGTAACTATCCGTCAATAACAAATTATTATTGTAGAGAGCCAACTCAAGAAAATCAAGTTGTAAAAAATTACTATACGATGCGGAGCATCGTTCAGCAACAGGGGGAGTGTAACGGCAGCATTATGATGCCGTCACCTTAGTTCGTGGGATTGCTTAGGTCAGCAATCCCACAGTAACCCTTATCGCACTAAGCGCGGTCCGAGGGCCTGCGCGACGCCCGAGGACTCGTTAGTTCTATACCACATCTCTAACAAACAACATCCACCTATAATTAATGTGCACTCTCCCGTATTATAATAAAGACATTTATGAGACAAACAAGTCCATTCATTACAGTATTAAGAGTGTGTAGTTGCATGAAATAAAGAAATTTGACACCGATATACGCAGTCAATGTCCTAGAAACGCCGGGAATCCTCGATCTCTCGATTTTGCTAAGCTTCGACGTATCAATCGCTGCAGAACTGTAATACCAGTTTTATCGTATTGAGAGTGTGTAGTTGCATAAAATAAAGGCTTTTGACACTCGTACATTCAGCCAAAGCCTCAGAGACGCCGGGAATCCTCGATCTTTCGATTTCGACGTGTTAATCGACGACTAAGCTTCGACGTGTCAATCGCTGCAGAACTGCGATACCAGTTTTATCGTATTGAGAGTGTGTAGTTCCATAAAATGAAGAGTTTTGACACCCGTACCCCTAGCGAATGTCTCAGATCCGCCAAGAATCCTCGATCTTTCGATTTCGCTAAGCTTCGACGTATCAATCGCTGCAGAACTGCGATATCAGTTTTATCTTATTGAGAGTGTGTGGTTGCATCTAATAAGGGATTTTAGTCACCCGTACGCCCAGCGAATGTCCCAGAACCACCGAGAATCCTCGATCTTACGATTTCGCTAAGCTTCGGCGTATCAATCGCTGCAGCACCACGATACCAGTTTTATCGTATTGAGAGTGTGTAGTTGCAGAGAATAAAGGATTTCGACATCTGTACACCCCGCGAATGTCTCAAAAACGCTCGGAATCCTCGATCTTTCGATTTCGCTAAGCTTCGATATATCAATCACGCAGAACTGCGATACCAGTTTTATCGTATTAAGAATGTGTAGTTGCATGAAATAAAGAATTTTGACACCGATATACGCAGTCAATGTCCTAGAAACGCCGAGAATCCTCGATCTCACGATTTCGCTAATCTTCGGCGTATCGTTCGCTGCAGCACCACGATACCAGTTTTATCGTATTGAGAGTATGTAGTGTGACGTATTTTTCGGTAACAGACCGATTAATCGGTTTTCTGGTTGAGAGCACAAAACACGAAAAGAAAAGAAAAATCGGGAACCGTCACCTTCGGCCCTCCACCCTCGCTCGCGCATCCGCAAATCCGGTGGGCGCCAGTTAATTTATGTTTCATCGGTATTAACGAACCGGTATGTCCGAGGGATCGAGTGGGCGGCTCAATCCCCAAACTCCAAATCGAAGGTTTGGGGTAAAACTGACGATCGGGATCAAAACCGAACGAATCGATAACTTAGTTAATTTTTGAGGTCGCGTAAAATTTACAAACGCAACTGGATGCACTCGCGGGATCGAACGGTTACGGAATAGCACGGCCGCTCAGTCTGCTAGATTTGGTAGAGATTTGGTAGTTCTTCGCGGAGCCGTCATCGTCATCCGCTGGATCATTGGTTAACTTGCAACCAGGTGTCAGTGGTGTCGACACGGGCTTGCAGTCGCTCATGCAGAAGCGTGACAGTACTTCCTCGACGTAGCCTCTCTGCGACAGGGTGATCCCATCCTTTCCTTGATGAATCTCGATTCCCAGACAGTACTTTGCCTCTCTTAAATCCTTGACCTTGAAGGAGCTGGACAAGTTACGCTGGATTCGGGATCTCAAGGCATCGTCAATGGAGATGATGAGGATGTCACCTACGTAGACGAGGACGTACGTACACTTCGGTGAATCGACGTAAACGCACGCGTCCGATGCTGTGGGAGTGAGTCCGTCGCGTCGCAGTTCTCGGTCTAACGTCAGGTTCCACATCCGGCCGGCTTGTTTAAGGCCGTAAAGAGCCTTTAAGAGTTTGCATACCGGGTCGGATGTTTTTAAGGACTCCAAAAGAACATGAGCCTTCCGGGAAATCGAACTGTCCCCCTCTTGTTCGATCATCCGGGTGAGCATGGAGCGTAGCAAGTCTGGCAACTCCATGTAGACATCGGTGTCAATATCCCCGTGGAGATATGCGCACTCGACGTCCAGTTGAGATATCTTCATCCCGTTTTTAGCTGCCAAGGCCACGAGCGTCCTCAACGATCCTAGACGGACGACGGGAGCAAAGGTGTCGAAGAAGTTTACTCCCGGTCGTTGGGAAAATCCCTTTGCTACGACTCGGGCCTTGCGTCGAGTTATCACTCCATTGGCGTCGTGTTTGTTCCGCAGGATCGTTCGACACTTGATGACCTGTTGGTCCTTGGGCCTGGAGACAATCTCGAATGTGTCGTTGGACACGAGGCTGCGGATCTCCGTGTAGATCTCATTCCATTTGGACTTGTCTGGACCAGTGGTAGCTTCAAGAAACGGGACTTCGCCGGCACTCATGGCGACGCAGCCGAGATCCGACGCAGGAAACCCGAGAAAATCTTCACCTTCATCCTCTGATGATTCTTCTCGTGACCGCCGCGTAGCTGGGACCATGTGGTACTCCTTCGCAGAGCGTCCAGGTTTTCCCGTTTTGATCTTGCGTTGTCGGCCAGGTCCTCGATGTACTTCGGTGACAGGATCCGGAACTTGCGTTGGCCTGTCTGCGGCGGCGATGTCTCGAGATGTGTCATCTTGCGAACCTTGGGACTCGGTGAAGCTATTTCTCGTCAAAGCTGGAGGATCTTTGCTTGGTGGAGGTTGGTAGACCTTGGGATCTGGTGAAGGATTAGGAGGTTTGACGTCTGGCGAAGGATGTTCGATGATGACATCGCGGTACTCACACTCCCGATCAGGAATTGGAAAGAACCTTATGTCGCGAGCAACATGCACTCTCCTGTCAGCAGGTACGTAAATCCGGTAGGCCTTGGCAGTCTCGGAGATGCCAATCAGGACTCCCTCGATCGCCTTGGGCGAAAGTTTGTCGTGGTTGTGCGTTTTGTCCAAGAAGAAGACTTTGGATCCGAAGGGACGGAGATGACCAACCCTAGGCTTCCTGCCGGTCCAGACCTCGTAGGACGTCTTGGCTCCGAGGATCTTGGTGACACATCGGTTTCGGATGTGGTTTGCCATCCCGATAGCCTCGGCCCAGAAAGATGGCGGAAGACCCGACTCAGCCAGCATGCAGCGTGCCGATTCGACTAGCGTCCGGTTCTTGCGCTCAGCAATCCCGTTTTGCTGAGGCGTATGAGGGACTGTCAAACGACGCTGGATACCGGATTTCGCCAAGATGCTGTCCATGGTCGAGTTGCAGTACTCGGTCCCGTTGTCTGACTGCAGCTTCTTGATCTTATGGCCGGTTTGATTCTCGGCCATGGTCTTGAACTCCACGAACTTTTCAGCGACGTCGGATTTTTTCCTCAAGAAGAAGACTTCTGTCCAGCGAGAGTGTTCGTCGGTGAAGGTAAGGAGGTACCTCGCTCCACCTTGTGACTCGGTTCGAATGGGACCGCACACGTCCGTGGACCACTTCCAGGAGCTTGCACGCCCGTTCCTCTCGTTTGTTGAAAGGTAGGGTCGTCATCTTCTCGGCTGCGCACGTCTTACACGGGGGTAGTTCATCGTTGAGGTTGAAGTCGAGTCCCAGCACCGAACCACTCTTGGACATCATCTTCATATCCTGCCAATTGAGGTGCCCCAGACGTTTGTGCCAATCCGTGGCCCTGTCATCGGCGTTGAGTGAAGCAGCACAGGCTTCGTCGCTGCCCTGGCGCAAGAAGAACAGGTCTCCCTGGCGATCAGCAATCAACTTGATGTTGCCCCTCAGATCCTTGACGAGTGCCGCATCCTTGGTGAAAAGAACGGTGTGGTTCTTGTCGACTATCTTCGCAACGGACATCAAGTTGGTGCGTAGCTCGGGGACGTGAAGGGTGTCCTGGAGGATGATCGACTTCTCCTTGGCTCCATCTGAGGCCGACAGCAGCACGTTGCTCTTGCTGAATACGGTGGCTGTAGCGTCGCTTGCCATTCGTACGCCGCTGCTGTACGGAGTCAGGTTTTCGAAAGAATCCGTATCCTTGCAAAGGTGGGACGTGCAGCCGCTGTCGAGACACCACCTTGGGTTTGTGACCTGTTTGCTGGACGTGGTTGAGTTGGCACAGAAGATTTCACTCAAACAGAACAAGTCCTCGGTGATGTTCGCCTTCTGTTCGTCTCTCTTTTTCTTCCGGCAAACGTCAGCGGAGTGTCCCATCTTTTTGCAGTATGTGCACTTGACCTTGGGTTCCTGCGACGAAGAATTGTCTGGTTTTGACTGGTTACCTGGATTCCGTCTCTGCTGCGTCCTGGCGTTGCCCAACTTCTTCGAGTAGAAACCCTGCTGTCGTGAGTAAATAGCGTCAGTACCACTGTCACCGACCTTGAGGATTTTGCTCTCGTACTCCTCGATGATTTTGGTTGTCAGAGTGTCGATGTTCGGTAGAGCGTCACGAGACTTGATGGCGCAGCAAAAGTTCTCGAAGCTTGGGGGCAAGCTATGGAGAAGCATTATCGCCAGCAGGTCACCGTTGATATTGATGTTCATCGACTTGAGTTTGTCGACGGTTTCCATGAACCTGGTGAGGCGGTCTCGGACGTCATCGTTTTCGCGCATCTTTTCCAAGAGGAGTTTCTCGAGAAGATTGGCTTTCCTCATTGGACCCTGAGAAACAAAGACTGCCTTCAGCTTTTCCCAAACATCTTTGGAGGTGGCGCAGTTTTTGGTGTGGTGTAGTTGACTTGGGCTGACCGACAGGACGATCTTGCTTTTGGCTCTACGATCTTGGGTTGACCACGTGGCGATGGCAGCGAGTTCGGCGGCATTGGCTTCCGCGGCTGCGGGAACTGGTTTGGTCAATTCGCCGGTTACGTACCCCCATAAGTCGTGTTCGCTCAGAAGGGCTTCGACGTGAATGCACCAGGTGTCGTAGTTTGTCTTGCTGAGCGTGTCGATGCGTACCGAGTAACTCGTTGAATCAGCCATTTCAAAACTTTAAAACGCGTGGACACAATGCGGTTCGGAATTTTGAGGTTAGAATTTGAAAAACGTGATTTTGTTCGTCACTCGCGTGAGTTCTGGGCCCATAACCTGATGGAGTGAACGTGGGTGATTGACGAACAAATAAAATGCGTGACTACAATTGCAATCGAACCTTTGTGTTTATTTTATATACTTAATACGAGTGAGTCTTTTGTTAAACGAAACGACGCGTACAATCTGGAAAGAAGGAAAGAAAAATGCGCTCGCGGTAAAAATAAAAGAAAAATGGAAATAGGTTATGCCAGGTGTAAGGCGCGAGATGTTCGAATTACAACAAAGACTGATTATTTCAAGTATTCACCGAGAACGATTCATTATTATTATTCTGGTAACTCAAATTCCCTTACCCGAGAACTACTGCCCTCTCCTTCGAATGAGTTCGTAGCGATAACGGGAACGCAACTTGTGCCGGTAACATAGCAGAGATCTGTACGGTCGCCTCCCTTAGCTCATTGCGTGGAAACGGGCCTTTACTTTGAAAAAAAAAAGAAAAACAATTGCGCTAGGATAGCCCATCCTAGGCCAGACCTAACATAACTCCACCCGTTTACCAACGCAATGCACTGTCACCGTAGGGCGCCGGATTTGCACCGGTCTGCAACTAACCACCAAAAACTCATATCGGTGACTCTCATCTGCCGGGCTGCTCGATTCGTTGAGCTCTCGTCCTCGCGACAGATTTGAGTGCACCAATCTCCCGTCTTCTCTCAACACCAACAACAAAAACAAAAATCGCCAACAACTTTCCATAGCCAAACGGTAGAATTCGAGGGTAGGAACGTCGAAATCGCTAGACATAGCTAACTCGGTAACATTAGACATTGTGATCGTCATTTTGTAGAAAATCACATCACAGTAGTTACAAAAAATAAAGAATTTTGACAAACGTACACCCAGCGAATCTCTCAGAACCGCCGAGAATCCTCGGTCTTTCGATTTCGCTAAGCCTCGACGTATCAATCGCTGCAGCACCACGATACCAGTTTAATCGTATTGAGAGTGTGTAGTTGCATAAAATAAAGGCTTTTGACACTCGTACACCAGGCCACAGTCTCAGAGACGCCGGGAATCCTCGATCTTTCGATTTCGATAAGCTTCGACGTATCAATCGCTGCAGAATGGGTTACCAGGTTTATCGTATTGAAAGTATGTAGTTGCATAGAATAAAAGATTCTGACACCCGTATACCCCGCGAATGTCTCAGAACCGCTCGGAATCCTCGATCTCTCGATTTCGCTAAGCTTCGACGTATCAATCGCTGCAGCAGCTCGATACCAGTTTTATCGTCTTGAGAGTATGTAGTTGCAGATAATCAAGAATTCGGACACCCGTACACCCAGCGAATCTCTTAGAACCGCCGAGAATCCTCGAACTTTCGATTTCGCTAAGCTTCAATGTATCAATCGCTGCAGCACCACGATACCAGCTTTATCGTATTAAGAGCGTGTAGTTGCATGAAATAAAGGATTTTGATACCAATAAACCCAGCCAATGTCCTAGAAACGCCGGGAATCCTCGATTTCTCGATCTTGCTAAGCTTCGACGTATGAATCGCTGCAGAACTGCGATACCAGTTTTATAGTATTAAGAGTGTGTAGTTGCATAGAATAAAGGATTCTGACACCCGTATACCACGCGAATGTCTCAGAACCGCTCGGAATCCTCGATCTTTCGATTTCGCTAAGCTTCGACGTATCAATCGCTGCAGCACCTCGATACCAGTTTTATCGTCTTGAGACTATGTAGTTGCATATAATAAAGAATTCGGACACCCGTACATCCAGCGAATCTCTTAGAACCGCCGAGAATCCTCGATCTTTCGATTTTGCTAAGCTCCGACGTATCAATCGCTGCAAAACTGCGATATTAGTTTTGTCGTATTGTAAGTGTTGTAACGTGGTGTTTTTTCTGCACACCCCGTTACTGCTGCTGTCGAATATCGTAGGTTAAGATCTGGCACACCGTCCGCTGTCGAGCTCTCTCCAGGGCAACGAATTAGAATTAAGTTAGTTTAAGAAACAATTTTGTGTCGTATTTGTGTGCTTGTGTGTTAGTTATAAGGAAGATTTTGTAAGGTCCGACCTCACTGGGTTCTCAACGTCTCGACCATCGTCGGAATGAGCCTGAGGGGTCTGCGTCTCCGTTCGCTGTCGAACTGCTGTCCTGTGTTCCCAGGGACAGCATTAGCTCCGCAGGACGTGAGGAACCTGCGGGGTGGTATTAGTCCTCACCTTCACGAGGAGTGGACGCCGAGTGGAGGTTGGATTGTTCGGCGAGATCGTCTACCTCGTCAACGAATCCACAATTTTGAGGCAGAGGGCAGCGGACGGCTGGAAGCTTACCACCGTCGCCCCCGCTCTGCCCGCTTACAGCTTCGGACCTTCACCATTTAACCGTCAACTTGAGGAAAGATGAGGTACCCGATGCTTGGTGGGAAATCTCCTAAATGCCGCGGAGCAGCCCCTGGATTCTCTCTAGGTCCAAGGACGCTATGATGCCCCGTACCAGATACATCGCGCGGCGCTCTCGAGCCGTAAGGCGGCACCTCCATCATCTGAGATGACCACGGGTTCTGCGGAAGAGCAGCGTTGGCCGGTACACGGTTTTCACCGCACGGCAGGCTGAGGCGGGGCCACGTAACGTTGTCGGAAGATTCGTAAATTCCCGATGAGCGAAAAGCCTCATGAATAAGGAAGGTTCACACTAAAATCCGTCTAGTGATACGTTATCAGTTGCATATAAGGAGCTGAGAAAATTTATTCCGCTGTCGGGTGTGGAGAACTCTACAACATTTTATTTAGTTAGAGTCAGCGTAACGAAGAGCAGAAATGAGCGACGACTTTTGACGAGAAAGGGAGACGATCGGCACGCATCGTTGAATTTCGGCAATCGAGGGCCGAAAGTGGGGATTAGTTGTCCGAGTTGTCGCAAGACAAAGGACCATCGAGCTCTCTCTTCGAGATTACCTGTGATCGACAACGGACGTGTCGTGGTGCTTTCCGAAATTCAGAGGATCGGGGTCAGCTACCAGACTTCCTGGAGAGGATTGGGAAGAGTATCGAGGAACAGAACCAGTAAGGGCCGTGAGTACCCGTATCCCGGGATTTGTTCTGTCGTCTGCGGACTGTGATTGAAAAAGTACAATTTATAGGATTTAATAAAATTTAAGTTATTACCGAGTGAGATACTCGCGTAGTTTGAGGCTCTGGAGGAGAGGCAGGAGTCGCGAAGGTGCTACTTGTCTCGTTTTGTCTTGTGTGCTGTCTAGGATTTGTGTTGAATATTTATTGATGAGAATTACGTTAGAGATTTCCCGAGGTTGCCGTGCTGTTGTACCGGACTCAGTCTCCTTGGAGCATACCGGTGTTTTAGTATCGCCGTCCTAAGACGGATTTCGGTAAACTAAAGTTACGAAAAGAATTGAGTTTTCGTAAGAACTATCGTAAGTTGAGAGAGTGATGTAAACTGGGTGAGTTAGTTAGTATTGAGTTTATGAGTCAGATTCATTGAGGAAAATTAAGTTAGAGATTTCCCGAGGTTGCCGTGCTGTCGTACCGGACTCAGTCTCCTTGGAGCGGTGTTTTAGTATTGCCGTCCTAAGCCGGATTTCGGGAAACTAAAGTTACGAAAAGAATTGAGTTTTCGTACGAACTATCTTAAGTTGAGACTTGAGCGGCGAGACAAGTATTAGTCGGATCGTTATTCGCGCTGTCGCATTGGAAGATTATTCCTACGAGAACTACGCGACTGTAATATTAAGTCCCAGCCGATTCTTTAGAGAAGAGAGCGATCGTGAGTCTTGCCGCAAAATTAGTTAGTGTTTCTCCGTTCTATTTACTTATTTATTTTCCGATAAAGGGTCGAGCCGATCTGTGCGCTGTCGACCTTAGTGGCGACTATTACGAAAAATTATTCTCGGAAAATTCTCTAGTTGTGTTATTTGTTTTCATTAATAATAATTATTCTGCGATTAATTTACGTTGTTGAGAAGTGAGTGGAATCTCTCAAGAGTGTGAGAGCCCGAATTTCATTGTCGGTTTATCGCTGTCATTGTTACCGGAATAGCGTTCCTTATTGCTTGCGACATACTAATATTTTTGATACTACGAGAATTCGAAACTTTCATTGTCAATATTATAATTCTTTATTTTTCTGTTTCAAAATTCACCTTTTATTATTCACCACTTCCAATAGTAAATAAAACTTCTAATTTGTTAATTGAGTGATTGTGATCTGACCATTATTGTGTGCGGCCCCGCCACTCTACCGTAAGTTCCTGAGCTAGTGGCTAATGACCGTCGTTTTTCCTGCGCTGTCGAATTTAGCTAGTGGCCGAGTCAAATCGGTGAAATTTCATTAGGGCCGTATCGTGGCGGCTGGCGCCCGGGGAGACAGTCGCGGAAAACAGGACGAAGGTACCGGAGAATTATTTTCTCGGTTACAGTGTATAGTTGCATAAAATGAAGAGTTTTGACACCCGTACATCCAGCGATAGTCTCAGATCCGCCGGGAATCCTCGATCTTTCCATTTTGCTAAGCTTCGACGTATCAATCGCTGCAGCAACACGATACCAGTTTAATCGTATTGAGAATGTGAAGTTGTATATAATAAAGAACTTTGACACCCGTACAGCCAGCCAAAGTCTCAGAAACGCCGAGAATCCTCGATGAATCGATTTCGCTAAGCATCGACGTATCAATCGCTACAGAGCTGCGATACCAGTTTTATCATATTGCGAGTGTGTAGTTGCGTAGAATAAAGATTTTTGACACCGGTACACCAAGCGAATCTCTCAGAACCGCCGAGAATCCTCGATCTTTGGATCTCGCTGAGCTTCGACGTATCAATCGCTGCAGAACTACGATATCAGTTTTCTTATTGAGAGTGTGCAGTTACATCTAATAAGGGATTTTGTCACCCGTACACCCAGCGAATGTCTCAGAACCACCGAGAATCCTCGATCTTACGATTTCGCTAAGCTTCGGCGTATCAAATGCTGCAGCACCATGATACCAGTTTTATCGTATTGCGAGTGTGTAGTTGCATAAAATAATGGATTTTGACACCGATATATCCAGCTAATGTCCTAGAAACGACGGGAATTCTCCATCTTTCGATCTTGCTAAGCTTCGACGTATCAATCGCTGCGGAACTGCTATATTAGTTTTGTCGGATTGGAAGTGTATAGTTGCATAAAATGAAGAGTTTTGATACCCGTACAACCAGCGAATGTGTCAGATCCGCCGAGAATCCTCGATCTTTCAATTTCGCAAAGCGTCGACGTATCAATCGCTGCAGCACCACGATACCAGTTTAATCATAGTGAGAGTTTGTAGTTGCGAAAAAAAAAGGCTTTTGATACTCATACACCAGGCCACAGTCTCAGCGACGCCGAGAATCCTCGATCTTTCGATTTCGATAACCTTCGACGTATCAATCGCTGCAGAACTGCGGTACCAGTTTTATCGTAGTGAGAGTGTGTAGTTGCATAAAATAAAGGATTTTGACACCGATATACCCAGACAATGTCCTAGAAACGCCGGGCATCCACGATCCTTTGATTTCGCTGAGCTTCGACGTATCAATCGCTGCAGCACCACGATACCAGTTTTATCGTATTAATAGAGGGTAGTTGCATAAAATAAAGAATTTGGATACCGATATACCCGGCCCATGTCCTAGAAAACACGGGAATCCTCGATCTCTCGATTTTGCTAAGCTTCCACGTATTAATCACTGCAGAACTGCAGTACCAGTTTTATCGTATTAAGAGTGTATAATTCGATAAAATAAAAACTTTTAACAATCGTATATCCAGCCAATGTCTCAGAGACGCCGGGAATCCTTGATTTGTCGATTTTGCTAAGCTTCCCCGTATCAATCGCTGCAGAACTGCGATACCAGTTTTATCGTATTGAGAGTGTGTAGTTGCATAAAGTGAAGTCTTTTGACACTCGTACACCAAGCTAATATCCCAGAAACGCCGAGAATCCTAGATTTTTCGATCGCGCTAAGCTTCGACGTATCAATCGTTGCAGAGCTGCGATACAAGTTTTATCGTAATGCGAGTATCTAGTTGCATAAAATAAAGGCTTTTGACACTCGTACACCAAGCCACAGGCTCAGAGACGCCGGGAATCTTCGATCTTTCGATTTCGCTAAGCTTCGACGTATCGATCGCTGTAGAACTGCGATACCAGTTTTATGGTATTGGGAGTGTGTAGTTGCATAGAATAAAGGATTCTGACACCCGTATACCACGCGAATATCACAGAACCGCTCGCAATCCTCGATGATTCGATTCCGCTAAGCTTCGACGTATCAATCGCTGCAGCACCTCGATACCAGTTTTATCGTCTTGAGAGTATGTAGTTGCATATGATAAAGAACTTTCGGACACCCTTACACCCACCGAATCTCTTAGAACCGCCAAGAATTCTCGATCTTTCGATTTCGCTGAGCTTCGACGTATCAATCGCTGCAGAACTGCGATACCAGTTTTATCGTATTGAGAGTGTGTAGTTGCATAAAGTAAAGTCTTTTGACACTCGTACACCAAGCTAATATCCCAGAAACGCCGAGAATCCTAGATTTTTCGATTGCGCTAAGCTTCGACGTATCAATCGTTGCAGAGCTGCGATACAAGTTTTATCGTAATGCGAGTATCTAGTTGCATATAATAAAGGCTTTTGACACTCGTACACCAAGCCACAGGCTCAGAGACGCCGGGAATCTTCTATCTTTCGATTTCGCTAAGCTTCGACGTATCGATCGCTGTAGAACTGCGATACCAGTTTTATCGTATTGAGAGTGTGTAGTTGCATAGAATGAAGGATTCTGACACCCGTATACCCCGCGAATGTCTCAGAACCGCACGGAATCCTCGATCTTTCGATTTCGCTAAGATTCGACGTAGTAATCGCCGCAGAACTGCGATACCAGTTTTATCGTATTGAGAGTGTGTAGTTGCATCTAATAAGGGATTTTGTCACCGATATACCCAGCCAATGTCCTAGAAATGCCGGGAATCCTCGATCTATTGATTTCGCTAAGCTTCGACTTATCAATCGCTGCAAAACTGCGGCACCAGTTTTATCTTATCAAGAGTGGGCAAGTGCATAAAATATAGGCATTTGACAATCGTACACCAAGCCACAGTTTCAGAGACGCCGGGAATCCTCGATCTTTTGATTTCGCTAAGCATCGACGTATCAATCGCTGCAGAACTGCAGTACCAGTTTTATCGTATTAAGATTGTGTAGTTGCATAAAATAAAGGATTTTGACACCGATATAACCAGCCAATGTCCTAGAAACGCCGGGAACCCTTGATCTTTTGATTTCGCTAAGCTTCGACGTATCAATCGCTGCAGAACTGCGATACCAGTTTTATCGTATTAATAGTGTGTAGTTGCATAAAAAAAAGATTTGGATACCGATAAACCCAGCCCTTGTCCTAGAAAACACGGGAATGCTCGATCTCTCGATTTGTCTAAGCTTCGACGTATCAATCGCTGCAGACCTGCGGTACCAGTTTTATCGTATTAAGAGGGTTTAATTGCATAAAATAAAAGATTTTGACGCTAATATACCCAGCCAATGAATTAGAAACTCCTTGAATCCTCGATCTCTCGATTATCTAAGCTTCGAAGTATCAATCGCTACAGAACTGTGATACCAGTTCCATCGTATTAAGAGTGTGTAATTTCATAAAATATAGGCTTTTGACAATCGTACACCAAGCCACAGTCTCAGAGACGCCAGGAATCCTCGATCTTTCGATTTCGCTAAGCATCGACGTATCAATCTCTGCAGAACTGCGATACCAGTTTTATAGTATCCAGAGTGTGTAGTTGCATAGAATAAAGGATTCTGACACCCGTATACCACGCGAATGTCTCAGAACCGCTCGGAATCGTCGATCTTTCGATTTCGCTAAGCTTTGACGTATCAATTGCTACAGCACCTCGATACCAGTTTTATCGTATTAAGAGTGTGTAGTTTCCTAAAATGATAAATTTTGAAATCCGTACAGCCAGCCAAATCTCAGAAACGCCGAGAGTCCTCGATCTTTCGATTTCGCTAAGCTTCGTCGTATAAATCGTTGCAGAACCGCGGTACCAGTTTTATCGTATTAAGAGTGTGTAGTTGCATAAAATAAAAGATTTTGACAACGATATATCCAGCCCATTTCCTAGAAAACACGGGAATTCTCGTTCTCTCGATTTTGCTAAGAGTAGTATGGTACAGCGCTGGGGAGACAGACCCTTCCCCCTCCCTTCCTCCCCGCTGGCACCGCTGGGGAGACAGACCCTTCCCCCTCCCTTCCTACCCGCTGGCAGCGCTGGGGAGACAGACCCTTCCCCCTCCCTTCCACCCCGCTGGCAGCGCTGGGGAGCCGGACCCTTCCCCCTCCCTCCCTACCCGCTGGCAGCGCTGGGGAGCCGGAGCCTACGCCCTCCCTCCGTGCCCCTGTCAGTGCTGGGGAGCCAGGCCCTGTGCCCTTCTACCCGCCTGGCGCCTTGTCTAGTCTAATTAGCATAATTCCCCGAGTTTTGATTGGTTGTTTAAATCCCCTCTTCCTCCCCACTTCTTTTGTTAAGTAAGTGGGAAAAATTAGCATAATTCCCCGAGTTTTGATTGGTTGTTGAAATCCCTTCTTCCTCCCCACTTCTTTTGTTAAGTAGGTGGGAATAATTAGCATAATTCCCCGAGCTTCGATTGGTTGTTTAAATCCCCTCTTCCACCCCACTTCATTTATTGAGAATTCCCCGAGCTCTGATTCGTTTGTTTAAGGCCCCTCACTTCCTCCCCACCCTCGAGCGCTGAAAATCTGTCGATGCTTCGGCAGTCGGTAATGTAGATATTTTTTTCCTACGATCGGTATCTCGATTTTTCGGGTTTCGGTAAATCGAAATCTGATCGGTAACTCGATTTTCCGAATGTTGGTACATTGTTTAGGTAGGTAAGTCGTGAAATAAAAAGAACAAATATTTTTAAAAAATGTGCATCGATTTATTTATACATCGTTCAATGGTATGTGCAAAAACAATACAAGTTTGTGTGTGTGTGTGTGTGATTATGTTAAACAAAAGTTTCACGATAGGTTTTTGCAATTGATAGTGTTGATTGTGGTTGATCGTTTGTTGATGGTGGTGGTGATTCATTCTGCAGGCACCGTTGGCATTGCCTCTTGGTCGGAAGGCAATTGTCGATTTGCATCAGTAGATCTGGTGAATCTGTGTGTTCTACGCAGAGTTGGTGAGATGCAACCTCGGGATCCATTCGAATGTGTTCGGGTAGTTTATCCCAGAGAAAATGAATCACATCACCCCAGTACCGTAGTAGCAAGGATTTCGGTATATATTCCAATTCTTCTCTGGTGAGTTCCCATGGATCTTTGCCGCAATCGATAACCAGTATACCGTTTATAACCTCCATTTTTAGGACGACTGTTGCAGCTACCACTGCTCTTTCACAAGTGTGGTTAATTGAGCTAAGAGCAGCTGCTTTTATACTTATCAAACACGTAGTAGTGGAGGTAGTAGTGGGGGGTGTCCGCAGTAGTTGTAGTTTATTTTTTATAAACAATCACAAATACACACACACACACACACACACACTTGGATTGTCAAGTTTCTTGTTTATTTATCGTTTAGATGTATATTTACAGATGACATCCAAAATGAGGTGTGCATGTTTGTATACACGATCCTACACATATACCGCCGCCGCCGGCTCCCTCTAGTCCACTGAACGCTGCATTTTTTGTATAGCGTGTTTTACGTGTCACATGTTTTAATTTTTTATAGAACCGTCGCACAATATTATCATTTTTCAACTTATTTGTCGAAAATAATTGTAGAAACCTATCCAGGTTATAACCCCGAGACATATAATTGAGAAACATAACACAGTATTCTCCATACACTGTAGACTTGATGGATTGTAGACTTCGGGTATTCCATTCGTAGGTTGTGGTGTTTCGACGTATACGGTTATGGTGTTTGTTAACGAGCGGGGGTAGCCCGTAGCTATCGAAGAAGATGCCTCGACCATTGTTGTCCACGTAGATGGCTACCCAATGAGTTCCCGGTTTAGTATGATCGTCTGTATTGGCGACTATTGGAGAGGGTCTAGACCAGCGACTCGGTATACGATCGGCGGCAAATACTCCTTTCGTGTGAGCCGGTATGTGTCGTAGTGCGTTCAGTACCTCCAGACTGTTCATTATATACTTTTTCGGGTGTCGTGTGGGGGCGACGTTTACGTTGATGATGATGATGATGATGATGCTGTTGATGGAAATTATGGCCTCCTCCTCCTCCACGGGTGTTGGTGGTGCTACCTGTTGTCTGTCCTTTTGGAGGCGTCGGTGGTGGTGGCGGTGAGCGTAGGGTCGCACGGAAAAGGGTTACGATCTCGTCGTTGGCAGGTACCGTGCCATCACAGGTGCTCGGCGTGCTACTGTTGACACTCTTCACAGGTGCATGGGGTATATACCCTTGACTCACAGATACAATCTCCGGTTCGTTAGGTATCTCTATACGCACAGATTTTTTTATCGCGTCATCTGGTTTTTCTTTCTGGTAGACAACTTCAATAGGTTCCGTGTATATTGGGTTTGCCGTGTCGACAGTTGTACTCTGGAGGAATCGTTTTATTTTTCCCACGTTATTTAATGCACATTTCGCATCATCCTCCTTGGCGAGACCGTGATAAATACACCATGTGTCGTATGGTGGCATTTTTTTGAAGCTTGGTCCTTCGTAATCTTCCAAGTTGATAATATCTCGTCCCAATACATCTCGTAAAATTTCGGCCTTTTGTGCTCCACGTGTGTATATCCGAAAAGCGTAGCGACACATGGCTTTCAAGTTAACGTAAACTTTCCACAGTGGTGTGTCACCGTCAACCCATTCGAGTCCATGATGGTAGCAGGTTAATTTATTATTACTGCCACGTATCTCTTTCGGTAAATCACCAAAGCCGTATGGTGCTTCAACGAGCCAATGGCCTATATTATCGCCTTGTAATGTAGTCACTGCAACTTCCTTAGGTAGGAAATCTCCTTGTTTCCCATACAACGCTTGGATATCCACTATAGCGTCCATGATGAGAACTTGTGGTGAACTGTTGTGGAGCATGTGTGCTCAGCGGTTCTTAAATACCATTCACGGTGGATCAGAGCCCGCTCTTGTCCCCCAGAACATCTTGACAGCGAGGACGATGGAGGGGGCGAGATTTTTATCGATTTCCGTTGTTTTTTCAGGCACTAAAATCGGTAATAACTTGACGTGCCGAATCAATTTCAATAACATTGTCGTATTCGGCATAAACAATACAATTCATAGTTGCTTCGAGAGACCTGGCGAAGCGTACTTCAATGCGGACGCTACCGTGTCTCACAAGATTCCAGTGGGTGAAACAGTTTGCCGATAAGTCCGGTGTCAAATCAAAGGCAAATAAGCAATAGCCTCCGGCGTATGCCTCACGGTCAATTGCCAGTCCTTCGTTCTGAAAATGTATACCTGTGCCGGAGAAAAGTGTATGATAGCTCTGAATCCATGTGTTGTTACCGCCAAATTCCGGTTGAAGCGGTTTTCCCGGAATCTGCTGACCATCCACGTAGAGCGACAGAAAATTTATCGAATGATGTTGGAAATTGAAGGGGTTCAATGTTTTGTCACCATTGAAAGCCTTATTATAGACAAAGCCGAGTATTATACGTTTCGGCAATTGTCCGAGTATCACATTATCCAATGTATCGCCGATAATTCCGCTATGCATGGTGAATGATTTGACTTCCACACGTGTTATCGGATATTTCGCCGTTGTCTTAGCGAGAGTTTTTGCGTGTGCTATAAGCACACCAGGATTAATTTTTGCTCGACGCACTAATAGGGTCACATCGGTTATTTTTATTTTGTGTATAAGTCCCTGTATTGGCGCCTCCATAAGACAAAACTCATCTTTCGAGCGTACGAGTCGTAGTCGTACTTCTACACCATTCAACAAAAACTTGTCCTGGTTGAAAACATCGCAATGTAAATGCCCAATCAAATCCAGGGTTTTGCCGCCGCTTATATATTGCGATCTTAGCTCTTGGCCATTATTCATGAGGGTTTTTGCGCCAGGTAGATTCTCAAACCTACCGGGGTCATCAGCAAACCATAAAGCCGTCGTGAGATGTGATTGTTTTGCGGCAGGGCCGTAATTCAATAATGTCTCAATGTACGCTCTATAGGCGTAAGCATTATTGGGTGGTGCAACGAGTTTTTGATTGAAAAACACGTCAACCTGATTAAAGAGGCTGTGTAAAAAATTATTAACAGGTGCTACTTTGTAGGGTGAGTCACCAGAGGCGAGAACTTTGAGTTTTACGCAGAGCATTGTGTGGGCTAGATCGAGGTATTCCTCGCCGTGGCCAGGTATAACAAATTCAACGGGGCCATCGTCCGACAGTGAGGACACGGGTTTGTAGTGTACGTATTGCGACGACTCTATGGATGTTTGTGTTGGTGGTATGGTGAATAAGTCGAGCTCCGACTTCATACATTCACAGGAGTGTGAGTGTAGAAAAGACATTTTTTTTTTCAAGCACTTCCGAAAATATCTCTCACTGTAGATCTTTTCCTCCGTCGTTTGGTATTTCCTTGTCGTGCTCGTTTCTTCTTTGTCACTTTTCCCCTTGCGGTCCTGCCGCTCTTCTTCTTCCTCCTCTTCTTTGCCGTCGACGATGATGATGATGATGATGACGATGATGGTGCGACCCTTTTACGCCTCTTTACAGTACGTTTTCTCGCAGAGATACGTGCAGGTGCTCGGCCTGTTAACGACTGCATTGTTCTCGCGGCAATCGCGTTATTATACCCAGAACCATTCATGAGTAGTGCTATTTTTTCGTTAGCTTTACGTTTTAAATTTTCTCCCGATTCTGCGGCGCGTCTTTTTAGCGACTCTTTGAACGGCACCTGATTACCGCTCACATCCTCGAAAACATTTAGGCCTGTGCGTAGAGCCTCTCTACCGATGGCTTTAGCGCCTCTTGTCAGTAGCGGTAATACACTTCTGAAAAGACCACCGAGAAATCGTCCGATTCCGTGTCCTCGTTGATACGGTGCACCGACAAATACATTTCCTATACGACTGGCGCCACCACCACCAACTTGATTATCGTAATATGTCGTATAATGAACCACCATCGCGCGTAAAAAAAGCGCACGATCCAAATTCTAAGCGAGACGTTTAAAGTGAAGCGTTAGGGTTAACGTTCCGTACTCGAATGCTATTGGTTTCCCCAAATGATCTCTTATATCTATCTCCACTGTGCGAAAACAATTGTTCAGTAGAGGTATGTAATTCGCCGGTGAGAAATATTTGACTTGTGTCGAGCCATACGTATAATGCGCTGTATCCAAATTCACTATACGTAATAGAGCAGCTTGAGTATCGCGCACTGTATAGGGTATACAGAGATCGGTATAGACAAAAAGTTGTTCAGGTAGAGCACGAGACATACAGACAGGTGTTTCACCCTCTCGTTGGCGTCCACGAACGAAACGCAGGTACGAGGCATCGTCGCTCCTCCAGTCATAACCGTCTTTCACATTAAAGCCCAGTATACGTTGTATCTTTTCGCCAATGCGTAAGACATTTTTATTTATCGTATTTTCTGAATCGCAATTTTCCGTCAACTTTTCACCTTTAATAGCCGCGTAACCGTTTGCTTTTCTAGCCGCGACAACTTGTATACCCGCTTCTCGTAGACCTGGAACATTATTTATTTTATTCATAAGTTCTTCAGGGCTTTTGTATATACCATGTGGTATGTTACCTCCCGTGTATTCTTTGTCACCACACTTATTCCATTTGATCTTCGTATCTTCAGGCTGTAAATGCGTCATTGTGCAGGGTATATGTATTTCCGATAAACCCACAGCCCATTGACCGTTAAGGTGTAATTCATGTGAAAGTTGTGTAATAAAATGCGTTGTCGTATTATCAGGATAGTATTGCATGCTGCTGTTACTCGGTAATACGAGAAAAAAATTTTCCTCGTTGTACATAATGAGGTGGTGGTGACACGAGTCGATGAGTTCGTCAGGTATCGATATTATAGGCGTCGGACGCAGGTATCCAAGAGTTGAATTTCGAAGGGTAACCGATCCAGCTGACGAAAAGTTGTTTCTTCGCACCGCGTCCTTTCGTCCGTGAGATACGATCGATTTTGAAACCTCTGTCTTCTGTTATGCGTTTCTCGTGCACAGGTGTTATTTCCTCGGTGTAGAAGAAGCCATCGATTAATTCTCCCTCGAGATCGCGTAACTCGTAAATTTGTATACCCTGACGATTGACGGCTCTATCAATTTGGAAAATTTCTTCACTCCAATTTCGCTCGTAACCTTTCGCAAAGGTGCCTTTTGTTCGACTAATCCGCACGTAATCGTCGCGTCTATATTTAACCATAGTGTGACGTTGTTTTTCACGTTGTTTAAGCGAAGCGTTTGCCATATTCCTCGCTGTTATATCGGCATTGTGTAGTGTTACAGATGCCGGTTGCATTTTTATCGTCGAGTGTCTTGCATGATTATAGACATACACAAATTGTTGTAGTACATCGATGTAGCGATGTGTATTGCGATGTGTAAAGTAGCGCCACATTCGTTCTTTCAAGGTGCGATTAAAGCGTTCTACAATCTCGGCTTTTATATCGGGATTACGTGTCACTCTGAAACGTATATCGGTCTTTTTCAAAAAAGCCTGTAACTCTTTACCCACAAATTCCTTGCCTTTGTCGGTCTGCAGGTATACGGGTAAACGACCCTCGCTGCGCTCGAAAATTCGTTTAAACGCCTCGACGACAGAGTGCACAGTTTTGTCTTTCAATGGTTCGACCCATGCAAATTTACTTAACACATCGATGACCGTGAGTAGGTATGAGACATTATCGTTATAATTTTTTAACGATCGTAAATCAACGAGGTCAGCCTCCCAAACATCGTCTATATTTCCGATATTATAGTGTAGCCGTGGAAATTGGCGTCTGACAGGTTTATGTAGTGTATACGCATCCTGTTGGGTTAACCAGTTATAAACATCGATTGGTTTATATTTTTTATTGCCAATTAGATGCCTTGCTCCAGCGTAACTCGCAGGATGAGACGGGTCATAATACACACTTTCGAATGACATTTTTTTTTTTTTGCACACAAGTTACAATTCACATTTTAAGCCAATATTCAAATCCTCTTCGACCCGATGTTTTTCTCGTAGAAGTGGTGCCCCGGGTCGTAGTAGTAGTAGGATTCTTCTTCTTCTTCTTCTGTTTTCTCGTGGTCGTCGTCGTCGTCGTCATTTCTTGAAATCCGCCACGATTGTTTCTCGATCGTTTTTCACCAGGCTCATAGTTCTCCGGTGCGTCGCCGCCGCCGTCGTAGTCGTGGTCGTCGTCGTCGTCGTCGTCGTCGTCGTCCTCGTCTCCAATGTTATAATACTTTGGATCAGTTTTTTTTCGTTTTACAGCAACACTTTCATCGCCCATGGTCCATAACTTGCCATTCCCGATAAATTCGTGTGGTACGGCACTGGCACGAAGGCTCTGAATAAACTGACGACGACCATTGGCTTGAAAATCTTTTCTCCAACGTATTGCGTCATTAACAAGATCGAGAATGTTTGAATTGTGAATGAGTACACCGTCAATTGTCACACGTCCCTCGCTGTCCCATGTGATGCGTTTTGAAGCACTCCGTGAATTTCGTATGTAGTTTAACAGACCATGAGCCCGGCGTTTGTATTTTGGTGGTACACTGTTTAATATATTAATTTCATGAAAATCTTGATTCTCTGATGGTGGTGGTGGTGGTGGTGTTGGTGCTGTTACTCCCGGTAACGATGGGTCTAATGGTCCATTTCGTGTCTCGACGAGAAATAAATATCTTTGTAGTACTTGTAGATACGCTTTCCACTTGGAGGCATCATCGGGATATTTTTTTGACTTTAAAATACCATCGAGTTCAGCATCGAGTCGCGATATAGGATCGCCAGGTGTTTGTACGGATTTTCGTATGGTTCTACCGCCGTCGCCACCGCCAATCATCGGATCTTTAGCTACAATCGACTCCTCAGCCGGTACTAAAATCATTTTTCTCGCATGTTCCATTGTCCATTACTCGACACTTCCACTGTTGTTGTTGTTGTTGTTGTTGCCGCCAAACAGTCTACTAAACAAACCCGTGATAATGGGTGCCAATAAAAGGGGCAAGAATGCTCCACACCCTTTTTGCATCATAATGCGTTTTTTCACTCTCCAATTGAATTTTCGTCGTTTACGTCTGACGATAGTGCTGGTGGTGGTGGTGGTGGTGCCATCTATGTGTCTTTTTCCACCACCACCATTTTGATTTTTCCTAGTTCGATGTCGTGGTCGTCGTAGACACGTCGACAAAGGTGGCGCTAATTGTCGTAGAACATTTTTGAATTTACTCAAACGTTTTTTAATAGATGGTTTAAGTTTCACTATACCGTGTAAAACATTTAAAGCACATTCACAAATGCACTTTACGAGTGATTCATCGGATGCACGTAGAAGCGCTTTTTGTTGATCTCTACTAGCATGACAGAGTGCATTGAGTAAGGCCGCGTGACGCTGACCGATCGGCAGTCGTGTAGGCCACTTCCGATTTTTTTGCTGTTTTACCATTGGACGGTTGTTACCGACACCCTCCCGATTGCGTAATATCGATGACGATCGTGGTAATACTAAAGTTTTTCGTGTACCTACGATACCTTAAATACCACCATCGCCGCATTGCCTCTCTCTCTCTCTCTCTCTCTCTCTCTCTCTCTCTCTCTCTCTCTCTCGCTCACCTTTGTCGTGCTGAGCGTTTATTTTTCGGCACGTATACCTGCATTTGCGGATCATCGGGAAATATGGTTGTACGACAGCGGCAAATATCAGGCGTTGACTGCTTCAGGTCGAGAAGTAGATAGCCGTGTGGTTGAGCAGTGGCATCGTAATACGCTTCGGATAGAAATTTCGGATCTTCGGGATATACTTGCCTCGCAAGATGTTGGATTTGTGCTCGATCACGTGGATTTTTAAAAATAACAATATAATTAGCGTTAAGTGAGATATCCCGTTGTCCATGGCCTTTATGAAAAATATTTTGCGTTATAAAGATAACGCTGATATTTTTATGATGACTACCTTTTGTGAATAAATCGACAATTGTATTATTTGACGATTCACGCATTAAATCGTCAATGATGACGAGTTTTCTTGCCTCATTGTCGTGTGAATAATCTTCCGCTTGTGGTAGACCCTCGTGGAATTCAATCGTTGGTACGGTCGTCGTCGTCGTCGTCGTCGTCGTCGTAGAAGGCATTTTAAATAATGCTTGTGTATCGCGATCGAGATTATCGCCATAATAGAATAAAATTCTATCGAAGACAGTGTCGCTCATTGCCTCGAGATTGCACAAAAAACGTCGAACAAACACTGTTTTACCGCAGCCTGTTGGTCCACAGATCAACGATGTCCATGGATGTTTCCAGCGCACGTCCATTTCCTCTCTCTCTCTCTCTCTGACTACTCTACTCTACTCTACTCTCTCTCTCTCTCTCTCTCGTTTTATCTCGAATTTCTATAAACTTTTCCACAGCTAACCTAAAAGCTTCTTGGCGGCGGCGGCGGCGGCGCGACGGACACACGTCACTATAAGCTACTACGACGTGTGCGCGACCGGGGAGCTAAAAGATCTTATACGCGCGCGCGCGCGGGGACTCACGATCGCTCCAACCAGCTTATGAGCGAGCGAACGTGAAATTTAGCTTTTATACTGCGGCGGCGGATACCTACCAGCATACTTACCTCTCTCTCTCTCTCTCTCTCTCTCTCGTACCGGTTCTTGCTCGTCGCCATTCCAACAGCAACAGCAGCGGTTCGTTGTTGCGCAGTCGCGGCGTCGTGTGAAATATTCATATATATATATATTTTGGATATCGGGGAGGGGGATAGAAACTTTTGAATTGACACGCATAAACATAGAAATCGACTGAAATGTTTTTTTTATTAAAAATGAACTTTTTTTTAAGAGAAATACAAACAAATTAATATAAAAAATCACTATATCTAAACATAATAAATTTTATAAAATATATTTATGTTTAATTATGTTTAATTATAATTAACAATATTTTTTAACTTTTTTATTTTAAAATTTTATTTTTATAAATTTTACATATTATACATATATATAGATTAAAAGTAAAAACACTCACATACACGTTCACACTAACAATTTCAACACACACACACACACACACACACACACGAACATTAAATAACAAAAAGTAAAATCTATATGGCAATAACAACGACAATGAGAATGACTAGAGGACTTTAGCTACAGTAACGGGTGGAGGATTACCTGCTAACCTTTATAGCAGAAAGGTAACGATAATCTATGTGTTAAATGTCGACGTTTACGACACACAACCCGGCAGGTTTTTGTCTCTTTGCGGGTTATCACATCGTGAAGGGCTGTTCTTTGAATTGAGGAGAAATTAAGTTCAATCGATTCATGATTTTCTCCAGGCAAATCACTTTCGATCATTGCCCGGATCGAATTGAAATTAATTTTTTGCGAATTCTTATAATTCAAAGACAAACCCTTCACTTTGCACTCGGTTTTAATAACTTTCCCGGGGTCGGCACTATTCACAACCTCGTAGCCATAAAACTTCGGGCCTCCAGATACAAACGATTTGATATAATCGCTCGGATCCTTCAGCTCGTTCGTCATGTCCCCGAGAAAGTTGCCGAGTGGTGGCACCCATTCACCCGATTCACCGGTGCTGACAAAAATCACCGAGTCTGTGTCGTAATATAGGACACGTTTTCCCAACCGTTCGAGGTAGCTGTAAAGTTTTAGACGAGCCTGCGCCGTCGTGTACGCCGCAATAACGACGTTAGTTTGCGGCGACGGGACAACAGCCTCGTCAATACACGACCAATTTGCATACAGCACCTGATCATTCACCGGCAATAAACGATGAACTTCTTTGTCGTTGTCACCGAGAAGCAACAACAACTGTTCACGACTGTTGATGACGGTCGTCTGAGTGAGGTTTGACCTCTGTCCGAATTTACCCCAAAACGAATTAAGGCAGAGTTTCGCGACAGCCCGCAAGCCTGGATTTTTTGCGATTTTCTCGCTATCGAGTCGGATACCCTCAGCCCGCTTATATTCAGCGATATAGCGAGCTTTGGACTCCTCGTCGATGCACTCTGCGGGCCAACCACTAGCCTCTTGCTTAATTCGCAGGAAGGTATTTATGTACTCGACAAAGAGCCCTCCCTCGCGTGTTACGGGGTCGTATTGAGTCATCTCGTAGTCCCAAATAATTGAGATTTTCTCGATGCTGTAGCCGACCTCGAGCGCCTTCTTAATCTCGTCCACGACCCAGGTACCTGTAAGCACGCGGTCAGCTTTGTCCTCGTGAGAACACGCTGTCTGTGCTGTTTCCTCGGCGCAGGTACGGCACAGAGCAAACAGCAACTTACCGTGCATGCGGACAGGTAGCACAGGATGAAAAAGATCTCTCGGCGGTAGCACTGTACACCTGATCATCCCGTTGACCGTTGTACCAAGAGCGTCAAATGAGCCATTCAGCAAACGCTCACACTCCGTATCCACGTATATCTTTGGGTGGCCCTTCGGGAAGCGGCCCACCTTCGATATATAGGGATACAACGTGCAGATATCGATGTAGCTGATTTTCTCATTTGGCGTTGCATCATACACTGTGACAGTGTTACCGGTACGCCCGCCGTAAAACCCGTCGCGAGGGTTCAAAGTCTCGCATTGCAGACGTGGATGGTCGCGAAGATAATCGTCTATTGCCGGATTCGACCGGCGTAACTCTGCGAATTCACATTCCCACATCGTCTCCAGCTGATAACCTGCTGAACGAATTTTTGCATCACTTGCAAGGGTGCGCTCATAACGGCTCTCGTACGTCTCGACATTGGCACGCGATTTTTGCGTACGATTGTCGGGAAAACAACGAGGGCAGCCATGCCAATAACACCCGTGAAATTGAAAAACAAAACGATCGTCAGCGAGTTGCAGGAAACCATCAACGAGTGGACCTTCAGGTAGTCTGAATTCTCGGCCCCTAGTGGCGTGAACGATCTCGTGGCCTAAGCCGTTCTCTACCCACAGAAGCCACGCGTTCGCTTGTCTCGAGTGCTGTTCCGCGAGCCTCTACCCGCCGTTCGGGATGAGACCGATCGTCCGAGGCTTGAGGAAGTTACGCCTGAATACTTTAGAGCAGGCTGAGGCAATTGTCGCTGCCTCGGTAAAGGGACAAACGCTACCAGCCTCGAGGAATATTTTACGAAATTCCTTACACGCACGTCTCAAAATATCGACATCGAGAGAGCAATATTTTTCGATCTCGGTGCGAAAATCGAAAATATCCCTCGAGGCAACCCGCTCTGCATACCAGGCATAAAATTCCTCGTGCTCTTGAGGACTCATCGAGTCCGGCGAGTAGAATTCCGCTGCCGGTAACTCACCAATGTATTGCTGGTTTTCGCGGGTGTTAAATAAATGGGGAAAGTAGCCTTTCACCATTTTATCGGCAAAACCGAAAGCTTGCGGAAGAGCACTCAGACGCATGTGAAAGTAATTCAGGCTGTCGATAAAAACTGTGCGTCCTATACGCATAGAGATTATCGCGTTACCCGTGAGAACGAGCTTAGGTAGCCCGAGGTCGCTACAATTCATAACTACATGACGTAATATGAATTGCGCATCGAAACCCTTGGCGTTGTGCGCGATACAAACGATTTTCCGGAAAGACGTTGTGCGACGTACCGCCAGATTGACCAGCTCTTCGACGGGTGATTTTCGGAAAACGTGTTTCCGAATACCACACCATTCACAAAAGCTGGACGCATCTAGATCGTCCACACTCTCGAGACACACATCGCAAAGCTGTTGCGCAACACAAAGCGTTGCAATGTGTTCTCGAGTATCGTCTTCCGGTGATGTAGTGTACGGTGTGTCCTGACGGGTCTCAAAGTCATAAAATATAAATAGTGTCTGCGGCTTCGAGTTGGGCGACACGCTGCGGGCGGCCAAAGGCTGCATGTAGCAGTGCTCGTTGTGACCGTGCAGACTACGACACTGCTGGCAAAACGATTCCTCGCAATCGTGGGCTCTCCTCGTAGTGTCCACGAGCTTGGAGCATTTCTTGCAAAAACGAACTGTCTGGCATATCGTTTTCAGTTCAGGGTGCAAGCTTCGTACACGATTGTCGCGAGGCTTGCGATGATTTGCAAGACACACGGCACCGTGAAAGAACCGATTACAATCATTGCACTCCCACTCGTTGTTGTCGTCGTCACCGTTGCCGTTGTTCGATGTGACTGCACACGGTGGCGACGAGAAGCAACGTGGGCACTTGCTGGTGCATTTATGCTGATTTAAAGAGCGGTACGACAAATTACACGGAATACAGTAATTCCTCGTACCACCCGCAGCAATGAGATTTGTAATTGGTGCGAAATGATTTTCGCTACTAAAATGTGCGATGTTGAGTATCACACGTGCCGGTGTATTTTCAAATCGCGCTTGCCCATTGAAAATCGGTTCGGCACCACTACCCAAAGATGCCCAGTCGTATACTACTATAGCTACGTCCGTAGCCATAAAGTGCCGCTGGAACATCTCGATTTCAGGTAGCCCGCACCCTGCCGCTGGGATTGTCACCCGGGCTTCTCGGACAAGCTTGTTTGCCTCGTCCCTCTGAAACTTCGATTTTTTATGACGAATGCGTTCATAAAAAACTTTCGCTTCATTGCTACGCTCGTGCTTGATACGTGCATTAGCAAGAGCAACCACGAGCGAACGAGGGAAACACAAATTGTCCGAGTTGCCGATCGAGACGATAGACCGATTTTTTTGTAACTTCTCCTCCAAGCTACCTGCGCCAGTGATCGTGTCGACGTACGTCACAGTGAATATCAGTGTGTCGTACACCGATAGGATTCTGGCGCTTTGGTTCACGCTACAGAGGAGCTCCCACAATTGCTGGTAAGCGAATCGCCAAATGGGTCGCATCGAAATTCCCGCAACACCGTCGGTCATGCCTTCAGCCATGAACCCTATTCCTATGATATTACTTTGAGGTTGTCCCGCGGTGAAATACGCATGGATGTCGCGAATTGCGTACCGAATCCACGATATGGGATTAACACCCTGTGGAGGCGGAAGCAATGCAACATCCGTTTGTCGCGATACGATCTTGAAGCGCGGCGATATGCGCTCACGCGGCTCGCCTACTACGCGAAAGCGATGTCCAACGGCTAAAATAACGTCCCTATCGTCTTCCCCACCACCCATATTATCGTTAACCTCCGGAATCGCGTTATTTTCATTATTTTTAACGACCTCGTTGTCGTGCTGATTGTCGTTGCTATTGCCATTCGCGGTTAAATTTAAACTATAACTAGGGCTCGCAAGGCCACCACCGATTTGCCAATTTCGGTGGTCGCTCACCAGCTGCTCCACCGCTGCACCAGCTTCGGCGATCCAGTCTCTTACAGGGGGCCCCGCTGGAGTTGGCGGATGAGGGCGTACAGATGAATCTGCGGGGCCCCCTGCTCCGGCACCTCCTGGTCTCGCTCTGGCTGTTGCTGCTGCTGCTGCTGCTGCTGCTGCTGCTGCTGCGGCGTTGGTACCGCCACTCGCCGGCCCTGCATTAAAATTACCGAAGACTAATTAACAATCTAGTCTTCGGGAAAACCCCGATAGGCCTCCGCGAACCGAACAGCAATGAGGTCATCGTCATCGTCATACGAATCCGATCCCTCGCCAACTTCACCGTAGGAATTGTGCCAGGGTATCCTCGCTAAACGCGAGTAATACGGTAAGATATTATCACCTGGCACAATTTCTACGGTATCGTCATCGCTGTGAATTTCACCGGAGACCACGGAAGAATCAACAGATTCTTCTTCTTCTTGTTCGGGGTTATTGTGGGCGGCTATCAAGGGATTGCCATAGTGGTATAACGAGACCAAGTTATTTACCACTTGGTCATCCCCGAGCGGCTGCGGCGGTACTTCTTCGTCTTCGCGCCGATGGCCATCCTCCGCTACAGCCAGCCACGATAGCACACCTACGGTTTAACATTTACACATGTTAGACCGATTTTCATGTGCAGCGGCGATACACACACACACACATATACATATATATAAATATACATACACACAAATAGTATTTAAAATTAATAAAATAATATAGAAAGTTTCCCCCATTTTTTCCATGGGAATTTTTTAAATTAATTATTATTTAAAAAATATGTGTATGTATGTATATATATATATATATATATCTATGGTGAAGTAATAAATGTATTATAAAAATAATAACTCACGATCTTCACGGCTCTCGATGTCTTGAGGGATCTCGTTGAGGTCGCCCATGATGACCGTGGCGTCATCGGAGATTCCCTCGAAGTCCGATCCTGGCGTCATACTTCTTGGGAGAGGAGCGTCCTCCTCCTCCTCCCCCTCCTCCTCGTCCTCGTTCTCGTCCTCCTCCTCATCCGCGAAGTCATCATCATCATCCTCCTCCTGCTGATCCGGGACGATGTCGTCGTCGTCGTCGTCGTCCACCTCCATGACGACCATCTCCTCCGGACCAGGGACACGGCGTTCTTCATCCTCGTGGTCCACGAAAACCGCGGAAATGTCGCTTCCCGCGGTATGAACCCCCGAATCTACCGCACTTTCCGCATCTTCACCGTCTTCTTCTTCTTCGAGCACCCAAATTCTATCAGGGTCTTCAGGGTTGTAATGAAATACACCCTCTAGACCCTGAGGTTCAGGGTGCTCCTCGACGGGCTCGGGATCCGGAGATTCAGGACTTTGAGGATCGTCCTGGTTTAATCCCGGGCGGATTATAACATTTACATCAAAGTCCGGTGGATTCGGGGATTGAGGGGCGTCCACGAGGTCTTCTTCGGCGTCGTCGTCGTCGTCGTCGTTGTCGTCGTCGTCGTCGTCGTTTATGGATGGTACCGACGGTGCAGGGCTGGCGAGATCGACGACAAGGATCGCATCGCATTGTCGATCCTCGTTTGCAACGCGAGCCGGAGACGCTTGCGTCACGAGGTCAACAACATCCACGCCACGTTGCGCCGACCTTTCCGGAGCACCGGTGGTGTCATCGTCGTCGGCGCCGTCGTCGTCGTCGTCGTCGCCGTTGGTTGCGGCTTCGCCCTGATCCGCCGCCGCCTCCTCCTCCTCCTCCTCCTCCTCCTGCTCCTGCTCCTCGTTGTCCGTAGACGCGTCGCTGTCGGATCGCTCGGCCCAAGCGATGAGGCTGATGGCACTCCGAGCGTTTTCGTATGCCTCCATGAGGCTACGAACAATTGGCAGGTGACCTGCGTTACGCTCGAGCACCACCTCGCACGCAATTATAACCGCGTAATGTGAGGCGTCGAAGGCCTCATACTCGTGGACATGAGCGATAACCCTCAACGGTAGACGCCTCAGGAGCGATTTTAATTCACGCTGGGCTTCACGCAGATCCATCGATCTCAGCGTCGAAGCCCACTGTTGCGTACAGCGACGCGCAATGACCGCACTTCGAATTTTAACAAGCCCAACGGTCTTCAATATAGCCCTTATTAAATTACGGGCACGCGGACACTGCTCGTTAGAGGCGTTATTCGAAACACACTGCATTTTAACTCTTCGTTTTTTTTTTTTTTCCGCGAACAAAATAAAAATCCAAAACAAATTTTATTTCCGCAAATAAACCGGCGAATGCTGGAGTTATGACACACACACGCACACACTAGAAACCAGTAAATCCTTTGCGCAAAACTCGAAAATCACTGTAAACTTCAATGTATTCACAAAGATGCTGCGAACACTGAACAAATCACACACACACGACAAAAACGTTGAAACGACGATTTTGAAAGCGCGAGTGATGCTGAAGTGTCACGAGTGACTTCTCGAGAGAGAATTAAACAAAGTCTGAGTTTCCAAAGACTATATAGTTTTAACTACACCCCCACTATCGATAGATTTAAGGGTGCAAAAGGGAAAAAGTAGGCTGTGACAATTTTTTCGAGCTCAAACATTGGTCAAAACAAAGATCCAATGTTTTCCCGAAAACCTTTTTTTTTCTACATTGGAAACTGCACAGCCCTGGATCGATAAAATGATAAGATTAGAAAATACGTAAAACCGCAAAAATCACCATAGAACAATACCACCTGTTACGAAGATGTCCCAACAGCTTGCCACCGATTAGCGATTGGGTCATCGATACCTTGGAGACTTCGGAAAACTATCTTTAACCCTGCATCTCTACAGGTAGTCGAGAGGTGAAAACTCTCACGCTTCATCGCGACAGCCGGTGAACGTCACCAATACCCACGCACCCTTTGAGACGGCACATGCCTGTTTAAGTGCGACAAAAGACACTTGCGAGGATTTGTCAACAGCTTGCCACCGATTAGCGATTGGGTCATCGATACCGGGGAGACTTTTTTTATTGCCGTCCCGCAGTGCAACCGGAAAACTATCTTTAACCCTGCATCTGTACAGGTAGTCGTGAGGTGAAAACTCTCACGCTTGATCGCGACAGCCGCTAAACGTCACCACCACCACCCGCGTACCCTTTGAGACGGCACATGCTTGCTTAAGTGCGACAAAAGACACTTGTTATCCACTCCCCAACTCACCGATAGACCAGAGATTTCTAAAAGGTAACATATGTCAACAGCTATAAAATGTTAACATCTGGTATACGTGGACCACCCAAAATACATGTTAACAAACAATCTGGGTAGACACATCCTGTGAATCCCACGATATTGCTGTGCACCTGCACATAATGATTCATCGGTAACACACTCCCCCTAATTTAAAAAAAAGGGTTGCATTCAACGACAAGTGGTTTAGACAACCGCCGAAGCGTGGCTATATAAAGACCATGATAATAGTGGTAATCGGCAGTTAGGCCCGTGACTTCGGTAAAGACGGTTTCACTTGTTGTCGAGTTTAACAACATGGAGCAAACAATCACCGCTAAAGATCATCGTGACAGCGATCTACAACCCTCAACCATGTACCGTGTGCTGTCGGACACCGAGAAAAAACGGCTCGAAGGACCACTGATTCTCGGTACAACGTACACTCTCAACCAGTCTGAGACAAAGAGAGTGAGTGTCGGCCTGCAGCCTCGGATGGATGGAAGTATACAACCCATCATAAAAGTGCAGAACCACAACACGGTGAAAGATTTTTCAATTGGTGAAAGATAATTTCAAATCTTTGAAAGACGCTGTACAGCGTCGCATGGATGCTGAATTCGTTGAAATTACGTTCGGCATTGTGTTCCTGGAGCTTACCGTATTGTGCACCGCATTCATCACAAACGAGCTTCGCAAAGCACTTGCCGAGAAGAATGAGAAGTCTGAACAACAACAACAAAAATAACGACAAACTTTGTACATAGATGTTACTGTGTCTGTATATTTCCGTCTTGCCCGCGCAGAAATAAGTATTATTATTATTATTATTCTTTTGGTAGCGTATCACACACACACCCGACGGCGATTTTTGTCCGTATACATCGTATATCAGTGTAAATATGTCTGAATTGTAAGATAGGCCGATTATTTTTAAATTTTGACAATGGTTATCCTTCTCTTGCACTCGTGTATATGTTCATCGATTATCTATATTTAAATATATACGCCTCTCTGAAAACGAAAATCTTGTTTTATTTCACGACTTACCTACCTGGAAAAAATTTACCAACATTCGGAAAATCGAGTTACCGATCCGATTTCGAAAAAAATTTACCAACATTCGGAAAATCGAGTTACCGATGAGATTTCGAACAAAAATCACCAACATTCGGAAAATCGAGTTCGATCGTAGAAAAAGAGATCGTAGGAAAAACATATCTACATTACCGACTGCCGAAGCATCGACAGATTTTCAGCGCTCGAGGGTGGGGAGGAAGTGAGGGGCCTTAAACAAACAAATCAGAGCTCGGGGAATTCTCAACAAAAGAAATGGGGAGGAAGAGGGGATTTAAACAACCAATCAAAACTCGGGGAATTATGCTAATTAGACTAGACAAGACGCCAGGCGGGACGGAGGGGGACACGGCCTGGCTCCACAGCGCTGCCAGGGGCAGGGAGGGAGGGGGTAGGATCCGGCTCCCCAGCGCCGCCTGGGGCAGGGAGGGAGGGGGAAGCGTCTGTCTCCCCAGCGCTGCCAGCGGGTAGGAAGGGAGGGGGAAGGGTCCGTCTCCCCAGCGCTGTACCATACTACTTCCCGCTCTTATATCCTAATTTAGATAGGTTGATTCGAGCGTGGGGGAATCATAAATTTGATAGAAGATCGTAAACAATGAATATAAGTAAACTATTTATGGGACTGTTTGAGGGTCATGTAATTATCCGGTAGCTCGAAAAGGGTTTATCAATTATGGTATTCGATTTTATATCTCATATTCTTGGGAGATACCAACTGAGGATTTATGGCACGCCCGTCGTCCGGTGCCTTGTGTCATAAACTAGCGGGGATCCACTTGGGTTCGGAAAAGCATTAGGGTCAACGGTCGTGATGCGGCGCTCGTGCGCTTTAGATAAGGCTTTGTGTCTCGTGCGGGCGTTAGGCTTTAAAAACAAGTACGTGTAAGGCTACGACGTAACAGGTGCATATAGCAGCCAGAAAACGAGGGTTATGTGTATATTTTCGACGATTTTGATAAAATCCATTTTTCGGTCGTTTAGTCGAGCAGAAATCCTAGATCCGGCGACCGAGCCGAAACCAGGAACGTCGAAGTTTTTTTTTTTAAATTTCGACTTCTAAGCTATGCCATCGTTCTCAAGTGGCATATGGCTGCCAGAATAGAGGGGTTATGTGTATATTTACGACGATTCTGAAAAAATCCATTTTTCAGTCGTTTGGTCGAGCAGAAATCCTTGATCCGGCGAGCGGGACGAAATCTGCCGAAAACGGGATCACGGAAGTTTATTTTCGAGAATTTTGACTTCTAAGCTATGCCATCGTTCTCAAGTGGCATATGACAGCACGAAATCGGGGGTTATGTGTATATTCTCGACGATTTAAAAAAAATCCATTTTTCGGTTGTTTGGTCGATCAGAAATCCTAGATCCGGCGACCGAGCCAAAAACGGGATCGTCGAAGTTTTTGTTTTAAATTTCGACTTCTAAGCTATGCCATCGTTCTCAAGTGGCATATGGCAGCCAGAAAACCGGGGTTATATTTATATTTACAACGATTCTGAAAAAATCCATTTTTCGGTCGTTTGGTCGAGCAGAAATCCTAGATCCGGCGACGGAGCCGAAAACGGGATCATCGAAGTTTTTTTGAAAATTTCGACTTCTAAGCGATGCCATCGTTCTCAAGTGGCATATGGCAGCCAGAAAATAGAGGTTTTGTGTATATTTACGACGATTCTGAAAAAATCCATTTTTCGGTCGTTTTGTCGAGCAGAAATCCTTGATTCGGCGAGCGGGACGAAATCTGCCGAAAACGGGATCACGGAAGTTTATTTTCGAGAATTTTGACTTCTAAGCTATGCCATCGTTCTCAAGTGGCATATGACAGCACGAAATCGGGGGTTATGTGTATATTCTCGACGATTTAAAAAAAATCCATTTTTCGGTTGTTTGGTCGATCAGAAATCCTAGATCCGGCGACCGAGCCAAAAACGGGATCGTCGAAGTTTTTGTTTTAAATTTCGACTTCTAAGCTATGCCATCGTTCTCAAGTGGCATATGGCAGCCAGAAAACCGGGGTTATATTTATATTTACAACGATTCTGAAAAAATCCATTTTTCGGTCGTTTGTGTATACGGTGTTTTGTGTATATTTACGACGATTCTGAAAAAATCCATTTTTCGGTCGTTTTGTCGAGCAGAAATCCTTGATTCGGCAAGCGGGACGGAATCTGCCGAAAACGAGATCACGGAAGTTTATTTTCGATAATTTTGACTTCTAAGCTATGCCATCGTTCCCAAGTGGCATATGGCAGCCAGAAAACGGGGGTTATGTGTATATTTACAACGATTCTGAAAAAATCCATTTTTCGGTCGTTTGATCGAGCAGAAATCCTAAATCCGGCGACCGAGCCGAAAACGGGATCATCGAAGTTTTTTTGAATATTTCGACTTCTAAGCTATGCCATCGTTCTCAAGTGGCGTATGGCAGCCAGAAAATAGGCGTTATGTGTTGTGTCGAGCCCCTCGTGCGAGTATTTCAGATGAATCACACGAGGAGCCACGACCAAATATAACGACGCCCACAGTATAAAAATTTAACTGCTTTCCCACAATTACTTCCGTGCTTACCTGTTTTGTTCCGATTGCTGGGCGCCAGGCTATCTACTGTTTGACCCGACAGCCAGGGTCACTCGTTACACACTAAGGGCAATATTTCTTCGGTTCCGGCTAGCTGGAAGGGGTGCAGTTCGGGGATTTTATGCGAAAAAAAATTTTCAAACGCGTGCTTCTATCCAAGTCAAAAAGTACTAACGATTATATATTACCGTGAATTTAAGGTTTCCACGCAAATACAAAATTTTACAGCACGACTCGAGTCCGACAAGTCACGCGATCCTAATTACCGATTCGCTCGAGAACTAACGAGGGTGGTCGGAGAAGCCGGTCGCGACGGAGGACAATTACTGAGCTGCACGAGATAACTAAATTTTGGTGCACCACGTGCGCCTACCTTATTCTCCAGGCGGTATGCTTCTTTCACGCAACGCTGCCTTCTCCTTGGCCTGCAGGACTTCGACTCTGTCTCGCTTTGGTTGGATGGTGAACTTTTTTCTCCACGGCGGAAACACACACGCACGGGTCAACCGGAATTATAATCATGAGACTCTCGTGGTAAACGGTCCGCGCGCGGCGAGTTATTCGTTTTCCGTTCGCAACGGCAATCTACTCACGATAGCGTCTGCTCGGAGCCACGAATAATTGTCTTTTTGCTCGGCGACAGCTTCCTCTCAACGCGGTAGTGCTTGGTTCCGATATATTACACAAAACTCGATTTCAGTACGAGCTCTCTACCTGGACTACTCAATCAGACTTCTCAATACAATATCTCAAATCTCGTATCAATACGGGGGCCGGAATAAGACTCTCTAATTCGGGGACCAGAATTAGACTCCTTCATATGCCAACGGAATTCGACTAATCGGTCTCGCACGCTCTGCCGGGTTACGCGGGCCTCGGACGACCAGGGTGGGGGTCACGGCCTGAAATCCATCGACTTCGTCGATCGTCGCGTTCTTCCGCCTTCCTTCTCTCTGTCCATCCTCGCGCGTCTTCCCGGGCTGTCGCTCAAATTCCGAGAATCCTGTGGAACAATACTCACGGCAGTCAAACGTTCATTACTCGAGTTTGACGCCGAGGAGCGATTCTGTTGCCACGCGGTTCGGGCGCTCTCGGTGCTCGAGCACTTTGGGCCTAGCGCGTTGCTGCGAGCGCGCACTAGCGCCTCGTCACATCCCTCCACTAGGTCAGACTACCGCTCTAACGCAAGGTAGGCTCACGCCGATACACCACCGCAACGTGCTATGCTGCAGAATCACTCCTCCGTCATCTCTCGGTTGTCCACCACCGCAATGTAATTATCCTAAATTAAAATCCCTTCACCAAATAATTTTTCATACAACAAAAAATTTTATTCATTAAAATCTTAGAACTAATTCTCCCGGTTTCGGGGTGACTCGCAACGGTGTTTTTCCGCGCTACTTCTTAACACAACAAAAAGTAAAAACTAATAAAAAATGAAAATTATTTTCGCCCATCGGCGCGATGTACAAAAAAAAATAAATCTTTTCTCTTTTCACGGTACATAATCAACAAAAATTTACATGGCATAAGTCAATCCGTCTATATAATATTTCGTACCAATTCGCTACGATACCAGATTACATTCCTTATCCTATGATTTTCCGGGTTGCGCAGGCGAGCGTTCCGCGATCTGTGAATTACTCAACAATTTCAGGTCTTTCACGTGCCATCTCCCTGCAGGTCGACCGTCGGGGTTAGTCAATTCAACTACGCTTGGTGACACGACTCTCACGACTTCGAACGGTCCGGCGTATTTCTTCGCGAACTTCGAGGTCATATTATTCGCGGCCTTCGATAACACGCGGTACCTAGGGTATACTCGGTCTCCGTCCCGCAACGACACCTCCCGTCTGCGTCGATTATAATACGCGGCCTGCTTCAATGATGCTTCGCGAATTTTATTTGTCACGAGATCGCGCATCTCGACGAGTCTGCTCATTCGCGCGATCCACTTCGTCCTGTCGGGCGCGTTCGGCGCGATTTCCTCGACTATCATTTTCTTCCAGTGTTTCGCGGCTTTTGGTTCCCGTCCTAAATTTCAAAATGCCGGGCTTCCTCCAAGCGATGGGTGAACTGCAGTGTTGTATTCGAACTGAAATTCCGCGACTTTCAAATCCCATTCGCCATCATCGTCGGAAACATAGCTCGATATCATTGTTTTTAAATTTCGGTTCACGCGTTCCACGGGGTTCGCCTGCACGTGGTACGGCGGTGTTGTCCTTCGCTCGATTCCGTATTCGTATTGTCCGTTAATAACACTCGCGGGGTGCCCCATCGGCATAATACGCGCGCGCGGAATGCTTCGACAATGGTTTTTCCGGTGGCGGCCGGCGCCGGTACACATTCGATCCATCGCGTGAATAAATCCTCAAACTCGATTAGGTATTTATTACCGAGTTTCGATCTCGGATACGGGCCCATAACGTCTGATGCTACGATATCCCATGGTTGTGCGACTATTCGCGGTCCCATTATTCCCATCAGTCGTGCCTGATCGGCTTTATGCAGCGCACACGTGACGCATTTTCCTACGTAGCGCTTAACATCGCGGTACATCCCTGGCCAGTAATAATTGGTCGCGACACGTCGGTACGTCCGCTCTACTCCGGGATGTCCTGCTTGCTCGCTATCGTGCGCCTGCATTTGCATATTTTCGCATTGCTCCGACGGTACTACGCGTTTCCATGCATCAACATCGTTTCCGACCGTTTCTTTAATCGCGTCGGGCCGGTAGAAATACATTGCTTTCCCGTCGATTAACCATTCTGGAAAACTGCGCGGATGGCAACGGATGGCTTCGAACCTCTCTCGATACCAGTCGATCTCGAACGCGTCTCCCAAAGAATCTACCTCCGCGTCCCAGTCCGGTTCTATTTCTTCGAACATCCTAGACAGCGCGTCGGCGGCTTCGTTTTCCGTACCCTTACGATATTCAATTTTCATTCGGTAACCGGAGAGTTCAAACGCCCATCTCACCAAACGTCCTATCGGGTCGACTAAATTCTGTAGCCACCGTAGGCTACTATGATCTGTTACTACCGTAAATTCGTAACCCTCTAAATACGGTCGAAATTTACGGACTGAATGGTAAGAAAGGACGTGCGCGGAATAAAAAGGACGGCTTGGCTCACTCGGCGGGCTCAACTGACAGCTACTCCTGCAACATGAGATGCCGCAACAAGCCTTTTTTAAAGGAGGCCAGCGAGGGGGCCCGCGTTACGGACAGCGGGAGATTATTCCAAAGGAACGAACCCCCAACTAGGAACGATTTCCGATAGGCCGACGTTCGCAGAAACGGTGTCGAGAGCGAATAGGTCGTCCCATGTGCCCCACGGGTGTTTGTACTCAAATGGGGCATAAGGCTGCCGGAGAGATAAGATGGGGTCCCAGTGTTGACTAAAGAATAAAAAAGGCAGGCAACAAAGTAGCGACGCCTATTCGCCACCGACAGCCAACCGAGCGAACGCCGACCAGCAGACATGGTCCCGTCTACGCAGTGCAAGCACGAAGTGCACTGCAGCATTGCACGCACGCTTGCGATTAAGGTTAAGCTCACCGCTGACATCGCACAACACAGCCGAGCAGTAATCAAGGTGGGGGAGTACAATCATACGTACAAGCCAAGCACGAGACGAGGCATCAGGCACCCCAGCAGTCCTCTTTAAATGTGCCAATGCCGTGAAGACGCGCCTCCGAACCGACCTAACCTGCAACCGCCAGTCCAGCGTTGGCGTAACAATAACGCCAAGATAGCGCTTAGAGGCGACAAAGTTATTGGGACAACCCGAGACGGTGAGATTGGGGAGACAGGCCAGGTCAAACCGGCTAAGGTACTGCGCAGTACCCAGGACCATAGCATCCGTCTTCCCAGCATTGAGCGACAGTGAATTACTAACTGCCCAACTGTGAATTTACGCGACATCAGCGTTGAGAAGCTCAATCGAGGCCACAAGCTCTTCGAGAGAGCAATGACAGTAAATGACAAGATCGTCAGCGTAGAACAAATACTGGCAGTTGCGAAAGATCCCAGGCAGGTCATGCAAGTAAAGCAAAAACAGCAGCGGTCCAAGCACGCTTCCCTGCGGGACCCCGGAAGATACCGGAGCTCACTCAGAGACGCGGCCATCAGGCAAACGAACTGCCTGGGATCTTCCGCAAAGGTACGAAGCAAACCAGTCTAAAGCTGACGACCCGAGGCCCAGCATGGACAGCTTGCGCAGCAACGTCAGGTGATTGACCGTGTCAAACGCCTTCCTGAAATCAAAAAACACATCCACGGTCAGCATCCGCCTGTCCATACCAAGCCTCACATCGTCAGTGAATTTGAGCAGGGCCGTATGGGTGCCATGACCCTCTCTGAATCCCGCCGGACGGGGGTCGAGCAAGCTATGGGCCTCCAACCATCCGAGAAGATGTGCATACACCAACCTCTCAACCATCTTGGCAAACGCACAGAGGATAGGACGAAAGGCGAGAGGAGTCGAAGGTAAAGAGACTTTACTGATAGGCGTGATATACGCGAAGCGCCAGGCAGAGGGAAAGGTGGCGGAAGTAAAGGAGAGATTGATAAGGTAGACCATGCGAAGAAGGAGCAGACTGGATATTAAACGGAAGTACGAGGCTGGAAGGCCATCCACACCAACTGAGTTTGAGGAGGGTCGAACTAGCAAAGACAGGACTTGCGAAGGTGAGACAGCAGAGAGGGTGAAGCGGGGATAGGCAAGCACGGGCGGAGCAGCGGGTTGGCCAAGAGAGTGAGAGGCAGACAAAGAAGAAAAAACCGAGCAGAAAGCTGAGTTAAGCTCATCAGGCGAGAAAGAGATCGATGCCTCAGCCCGTTTGTTCTTTAAGGGACCCAAACGCCGCAGTTCAGACCAGGCACGCTGCGATCCCCGACAGGCAGCAATCCGGCCATGCAAATAGACATGCTTGGCCAAGTCAAGCGACAATTTGGCAGCATAACGAAGCTGCCGAAAAATCGCCAAGAGCACCGGGCGAAAAGGGGAGTCAATACGACTCCTCCAGAGACGGCGATACGCCTGATCACGAGCAAGCATCCTTCCACGCATGGAAGCATCAATCCAGGGTGCCGGCGCCCGAGAGAGTCACACAGTACGCAGCGGCGCACGAACATGTATGGCTTCCCGAACACGCGCAGAGAAAAAATATACTTTAGCATCTAACGAATAAGCAGTCTCAAAACCAGACCAGTCCTGACTCAATAGTTGCCCGGCAAGAGCTTCCTCGTCAATCGCATCAATGACCCGATAAGTAAAGGTGCGTGGCTGTTGTCGTTGAACAGAGACATCAAGTGTTACCTCAATCAAATCGTGGCTGAACAAAAAAGGCACCGCAGACTGAGAACTACCCAGGACGAACGAGAGATCACTCACCGCGCAAATATCAAGCCAGGTATTGGAGGAAACGGTGTGATGCGTATCCGTAAAGGGAACTAAAGCTAGATGATGTTCGAGGAGGAAACTCTTCAGTCGTACTGCATCATATGAGCGGCTGAGCAAGTCCGCATTGAGATCTCCGAGTAAGATCACGCGCGAGTAGAGAGGCAGCAGAGCGCAGAGATCGTCCTCGAACATATCAAAGTGACCAAGATGAGGCGCACGATAGACCACCACGAACAATATTTTGACCGCCAAGGAAAGCCGAACCTCACACATAAGGTACTCAGGTTTGACTGAGTACACTTGCAGCGATGCAGTGAACACAGAGCACGAAAGGGAGGATTGGACATAGAGCACCACTCCCCCCCCCCCTCTTTTGCCGAGATGGTTATTCCGAGTAAGCGCAAAGGAATCGAGAGCCACGTGTTCGTTAGGGATATTAGCATTGAGCCAAGTCTCGGAAACCGCAATAACGTGGAAATCTTTATTGTTACAATAATCGCGAAACTTATCAATATGAGCAGGTAATGATTGAGCATTGACATGGCAGACGTGTAGGTGCACTGGAACAGCAGAGTCAGTGCGCATCGTGGTACTGGTCGAGGCGGTCATCGTGGAAGTACTCGAGCCGAAAAGTACCATTCTTTCCACCCATGGCGGCACCAGCGGAGGCGACCGAAATGGAACCACGAGAGGCAGTCGAGACAACAGCAATGGGAGCAGCTGCAAAAGCAGTGATTGAGGTCGTCGATACAGGAGCAGAGCGAGCAGCAGCAGACGTAGCAGTAGTAGGGGCCGAAGTGGAAACCATAGGCTGCCGGCGAGGACCACGCCGTTCGCCCCGACGACGAAGAGCTCCACGGCCAACAGGGTCACCGACACGAGCATTAGGGGCAGTCGCGAAGGCATCGGGAGCAGCTGTAGAGACAGTCGGAGACGCCGGGGCAGAAGCATCAGCAGTAGAGCGACCAGCAGCAATGGCAGAAGCAGCGACGGCAGAAGCAGCGGCGGTAGCAGGAGCAGTATAACTAGCTCCACGACGAACGGAAACAATGCACTGGGCACTATTCTGCGTAACAATACGAAACCCCTCTTCACCTGCAGCAACACGAGCTGCGAGTTCAGTACGCAGCTCCCGGTAGGCTGCATACTGACCAGGCGTCCGATCAGACCGGATTACGACACCAGAAAATTCAGCACTCTGTCGTAATAGTCTGACAGCAAGGAAAACCGTAACAAATGCATCAGGCGACGGGAACGTGACCTTGACAGGCTGAGGACGTCCCGAGGTGGAAGTAGAAGCAGAAGCAGCGGGTGCAGCAGCGCCCAGACGAACAGCAATAATGTTAGAAGCAGCAACACGAGGACCCACAATCTCGAACAAGCGCCGCACGGCAGCCAAGTCCGCCGTGGCGGTGGCACCATCCTGAACACCGATGACAATGCAGTTGCACCTCCGCTTCTCGCGCTCAAACAGTTCAGAGGCGACTGCATCAAAGCAAGAAGGCGCAATGACGCTGGCAGGAGGGACAGAGGGAGCGACAACTTGAGCTGCAACATCCGCAGAAACTGCATCAAGGCGTGACGAAAGCGAGTAGACATGGGTTTCTACCTTGGCGTCAAGCGCAGAGTGCTGGAGCCGGAGGTCATTAATAGACATCTCGGATGACGTGAGACGATCTAGCGCGACATCGACTTTCGAAGTGAGTGCAGTAATGAGCCCTGTAATAACTTTTAGGCCAGCCTGTAAACCAGCAACATCAAGCACAGCAGACTCGGGCACAGACTGAGGGGGCTGCACAGTAGAGTTGGCGGGAATAGAGCCGCTGCCAGCAGACCAAGAATTACCAGAGGGAAAGGTGGCAGTAACACGTTGGAACAGCCCTCTGAGCGGTGACGACCCAGCCGCGTTGCAGTTGGCGCAACGAAAGATGCGATTTGGTGGCAGCACAGAAGAGCCTGTATCCAGCAAACAGCATTTTCCATGGAATAGTCGACCACACGGTCCAGTGCATCGATATCCACAGGAGCTCTGACACGGAGCGCGACAGGCCCCACACTGAACAGACATATCGAGGGAAACGGCTACCAAGCTTACAATCACAGCCACACACTAGCACCTACAGACAGTCTCGACTGATGTAAACACACCGCGGTAAATAGCCGATACGGAGCACGATCACATGTAAGCGCAGATATACGCATACACGCAAACACGAGAGTCAAGAGTTCAGCGTCGAGTCTTATAAACCGCTGAAGAAAAAAGCGGAGAAATAAAAACGGCAACTACGGTTCACCCAAAAGGCACGCCGATGCACTAATGGTATGCACTGAAAGCACAGATGAAGCTGTACACACGGGTCTTTAACCGAGAAAAAACGGGCCACAAGAGCGCGAATAGATGGGTCTCGAACACAGAGCGAAAAATTAGCGACCTGTCAGCAATAGACCACAGTCAGAACTGACTGTGTATTTTACTGACTTAAATAGTAAAAAAGAATCGGTTTCTCAATAATAAGTTATTTTTCAGTCGTCGGACGGAAAAAGTATATATTTTTAATATGTAAGTCTCAAATTTGTCAAACAAGAGAAAACAATCCAGTCAAACGCAAAATAAACAGTTAATTATTTTTGAATTCAATTTTAATGTCGAATAACTCTTGAAGGAGTGAATTTCCTGAAAAATGTTAAGACGCTTTTGCTGTAGAGCATTGAATTTACGACAAAAATAATCATTTGATCTTTGCAAACATTAATTTGTCTGGTAGTCACAAAAATCAAAAATTCATACTAAAATTTGAAAAAACAAATCAATGTTTGAGGCACGATTACAAGAAAACGGCTCGTTCTACGTAAATTTCCTAACAGAGCTTTCTTGTAGAAAATATTTCCTTCAAAAATACAAATAGATCAAATTTTTCAGATTAATAATTTAGAAGTTTTGGGTAATAAATACGGTAGATGTAAAAAAATCGATAGTTGTAATGATACACCCCTTAATATTAACATTGAGGGCTCGAAGTTTCAGGATAATTTTATTTTCGTCATCATGAACAATATTTTTAGAGTACTAGATTTTAAACAAATTGTTCATTTTTTTAGGCCCAGTCTAATGACTATGCTCGTAAGAATACCCCGCCTAACAAGTATCAAAATAAGGGATTTAATGCTTGCGTCCAAAGATGCTGCTCACGAACTCGCTAACTGTAATTATATTATATTACATGTCGAACATGTCCTTACGACAATAGATCGCTTCGAGTGACGCTGACGCTGCTGTAAACTGATACTACTCAGAGTGAGGGAAACTCGTGATTTTCAATCATGTGATGAAGCCTTATATCTTGAAACTTCTGTGCAGATTCATTAGTCGTTAAACCGTCTTTGATACTTCTTCTTTTTCTTCTTCAAATTAATGCATAGAAAGCGTTTTATATTGAAGACACGGACATACAAACTCTTACAAGACATTGCCGGTATCAAAGTTTTGACTCAGACGAGAACAGATTTATATATTTTGACTCGTAAATTCAAAGTGCTTAAGCTCCATAATGGATCTATCAGCAATCAACAAAGTGGGCAAGCCTGAGGCATATTTGCCATTGAACAAATTATCAGAACTCGAAATATCGAGAGAATACGTGGTGACGAAGATGAAGACCAGCCAAACGAAGTGGGGTACACGTATAACTGTCGATCCACAAAACGAGTTTACGTGCTTGCTACCCACATAGCACCGAAATATTTAAAAAATATTGCTACAATATTTCGTTACAATATTGTAATGTTACAGAAATATTGTGGAATGTGTATTAAATATTGTTTAAATATTGCAGCAATCTTGCCATGTCCGCTATAAACGTGGCACATGTAACATTGCTGTAACATTCCCGTGTAATATTCTTGAAAAGATGCTAAGCAATATTTTTTATATAGTACATTTGCTTCCATTCGATCGTTATATTGCCTGGTAAAAATCAATGAAATTTTATAATCAAGATGTACGATTCTACGTATACACCCATAATGTACTATTCCAAGCAAAAAAAAAGAAAGAAGAAACGAAATAGACCACTAATTGGTATTTTTACCCGGTCACCCATCTTTGTAGTGACCGCAGCTCAAGCTGCTTAACTTTTATATTCTCTAATTGACCGCCTAACTTTTCCATCCAACCATATTCTTGTAAGATTATACATTGTAACGGAACGTCTCGCGACTGTACCGCTACAATAAGGAATAATTAGTTGAAGACTAATTATTCCTTGGTGAAACAATTAAACTCACTCAAAAATCATTCCGAGAACAAGATATTGAAATATTCTCTCAACGTACAGAATATTTTCTGTAGTTGAGACAATATTTTGAGTTGGCACTGGTTTACACGGCAAAAGTACCAAGGAGCGAGACAGCAAAACAACACCCATACCACGGTATTCTGCCTGGCAATTAGCAGGGAATATCTCTACATCGAATAAGACCCCCTACATACGTCTTAACCCTTTGAAGCATACATTTTTCCTCACAAATATTCGACTTAGAATTCGGTGCTCAAGGGTTTTTTGGGTTGCTAATTTCCAATCTAAGCTCAAAATTTAAAAACTCAAAATGTCGAATTCCATGTGGCGAACGAGAATGCAAAGCGTCTTTTAATGAAGGTGAATAAATTGTTGGATTTTGGGCTCATATTCGCAATCAGCGACCCAATAAAACATTTTATTTACATATTTCGACTATTGTTGACCTGCTAAATTAATTTCAATTACATTTGTTGTTTAAAAAACGTGTTTTTTTTTGTAGCATATTTATTATTAATATCTACAGACCGAAGAATCAACCCTTAATCTTTAAATCGTAATGACAATTAATCTTATAACATTCTAAATATACATTTACATTCGTAGTTATGCACTAAAAAATGATTACGGACGAAAACCGAAGTTTAAGTAGGTGATATACCAGTATGGCAGTATGCTTCAAACGGTAAACCGATGAAAATGGAGATTCAGTTCTGACGACAGGAACTCTATTTTCTTAATTATTCTTGAAAAGTAGAGACACCTAAATGTTTTAATGATGACGATTCGATTCGTACCCGTTTGGTGGTCGAGAACATTATAATTAAAACATTTTGTGCGAACCGGATAAGCGCCCGTATGTGCAAGTCAACCTAAGAATGAAACCTTCACTGTGTATACGATAGAATTTTTTTTTTTTTAATGAAATACATTTATTCAGAAGTCTACGAGGAGAAGAATTTCAGATTTAAAGTTGTGTCCATATCTCAATCGACTCACAACCAGGGATGGGCAATTTGTATTTTAAAAAAAACAATACAAAATGATTTTCCACTCATTATTTATTTTTGTTTAAAATAATGAGTGGTATTTCATTTATTATCTTTTCATTTCTAAATAATGAATTATTTTCCACTCACCATTCATTTCGAGTTTAAATTATGAGTGGATTTCCATTCAGTATCTTTTCATTTATAAATAATGAATTATTTTCCACTCGATTTCAGGGATGGGCACATTCGAATGAAAAAGCATTTAAATACTCTATTTAAATGCAAAATGGTTTTCCACTCATTATTTATTTTTGTTTAAAATAATGAGTGGTTTTTCACTCATCATCTTTTCAGGTTGAAATAATAAGTGGTTTTTCATTCATTATCTTTTCATTTTTAAATAATTAATTATTTTCCACTCACCATTCATTTCAAGTTTAAGTTATGAGTGGTTTTCCACTCACCATTCATTTCGAGTTTAAATTATAAGTGGATTTCCATTCAGTATCTTTTCATTTATAAATAATGAATTATTTTCCACTCGATTTCGATTATAAACCGAGAAAATGTTGAAAACTTGAAAAATACTGAGAACCGTTTTTAATACGATATAAAAAAATAACAAACTTTCAGCCAAATCTAAAAGGGTCCTGGTCGAAAGTGGTCGATTTGGTATGGAATACCCCATATGTTGACAAATACGTTTCCCACGCAATTCACATTATTCGCGCGTTAGCAAGAAATTTTGACCATCTATAGCGTAACACCTATTGTCTGATCGCTTCGTACGCTCACTTACAGCGTCTCAGTGTTTCGGAGTGTGTCAGATTTATTAAGAGGAAGTTAAAAACGTTTCGTGCTGTCTTCTTCACTCTTGTGGCGTGGTCACGTGTGTTTCACATACGCTTAGCGTGAACTCACCTGCGAAAAAAGATGTCGAATGCAACATCCGAGTCTTCGAGTGATTCCACCCTTCAGTTGCCAGCTCAATCAAACGATGAATTGAGCGAGACGCAAAGAAATCTTTTAGACATGTGCAGTCGGAAAGCGCATTTAGATGGAAAATTCTTTGCAGTCGATTTGGCTAATTCGTCTGAAAATTCGATTACTGCGACGTGTAAACTGTGCACTCCTGAATGTCGAATGAAAGGGACGCTATTGTCATCGACGAACTTCTTGCAACATTTGAAGGTAAGTGAACTGAGATGCTATAATTCACGTCGAATCTTAACAAATCATCTTAAATATTCTGTAGACACAAAATAACATACAGTTCTACTGCGTACCAAATTTGGAGATGATCGGTAAAGTCGTTCAGATTTTAGACTATTTTGAATATTTGAAAAAATCGAGATTTTCGCTATAACTTCCGCAGAAGTCAACAAAGTAAGACAAAAGTTTGTGCGTAATAAAAATCAGATGTATCGGTGTTCGTAACAGTGTTTTATAGCCGTATGTAACATCGATCGTTTTTTTAAAACTATATTTTAATGTAAAACATATTGATATACGTACATTGTACAAATGGCATACAGAATACGATATTCATGTTTTATTAATTTGTTTAACTAAAAAGTTTGAAAAAGTTGTAAAATAAAATTTTGCACATCGATTCCTCATATAACATTTGATGGAATTATAGAAGTTGCAAAGAGAGAATTAGAAAATATATATTTTTTTAACCAAGATTCCTCTATGAGGAAGCCAAATCAATATGCTGCCTCATATAGCTAGCTTTGGGAAAAAATTTAAATAATAAAATTCGCTCACCACAACTTTTATAATTCCAACAAATTTTATATGACGATGCAATGTGCAAAGTTCACCTTTTGCCGATTTGTTTTGTGCTTATTGTTTCCAAGCAACTTACGATACTTTCGCAAGTATTTAGTATTTTTATGTCGCAGATAAAATGATTACATTCTTGATCGGTCGTAAATATCTCTGTAACCATTGGATTTCAATGACAATAACTACGATTATATTTTCAACCTCGCTTTGAACCAATGAGAGCGCTATCCAACAACACGTGGTACAATCAGGTCTAAATTATATCGATAATCTTTTGAAAATTTCCTGGCTAGAGTGCTAGGCGATAAACAATACGTTTCTGTCACTTGAAACCTATGTGAATGATTAAAACGTCAAACGGCTACGATCATCGATATGAGGGAAGCAAGGAAAGCAGGTTTGAAAAAATAATCACCCGAATACTCCTCGAGCTTGAAAATTAATCGGGTATTTCCCTCTTGTTTCCCTGCGTAACATCGAAAGACATAAGTTTTGCTAAATAAAGTTTTTTAAGCAAATCTTAACTCTTTCCTTCCGACGCAACGGAACAATCGGGAGATCAGCGATCATTTACAAGCTCTTGGGGTATTACAACCGATAAAGCTTCATGTGAAATGACGGCCGTTGATAATTTCGATAACAGTCTTTCGGTCGTTGGTCCAGGTGGCATAGAATGCCCAATATAGATTTGGGTTCTGTTGCATAAACACTCGTATGACTTTGAGTTAACCGAAAACTGAAAATAACTGCCTCGGGACAATAAAGAGATGAACAAATCCGCTTTAAAAATAAATTTATTGAACGAACTGGTGAAACGTTGCAACTACCAATAAGCAAAAACATTGCGAAATCAGAAATTCATCAAATCTGCCGTTGAAATACATGAATTCATTACAGGATTACAAAGTTATAGCTGATACAAGTATAAAATTTAGCAGTTACAGGTGTCTTCAAGCTCATAAAAACAGAGGGTTTCTTTATAAGACAAATAAAGTGACATTAATTTGGCTTCTTCAGAAAATTAATTTGGTTTATTCATTGTTTTACTGCAAAAGTGTATATTTCAATTTCACTACCTCACGACCTTATTTCTACAAATTTCAGCTAAACGCGCTTTCTTATTTTTAGAGAAAACATCAGCACGAGTATGACGACGATTTCCCGAAGTATAAGCAAAGAATATGGACTGTATAGAAGAACAGTTCCTTCAGTTTCGTTGAAGCAAGAAAAGTTGGGGAGGTAGGCCGAGCTATCTCCCCAACGGCACTAATGTCGCTAGCGGCGCTGTATGGATGTGTGACGTCCGTGTGGCTCACGTACAAGCGTACACAAGCGTACGAGGTAGACCCCGCCTCATTCACTCAGCGATTGGTTTAAAGTTGGGGATATGACAGAGACCACAAAAGTCTCTCTCTCACTCCCATCTCGGTATAGAGTTGGGGATATGATGTCGTCTCCTTCACACTCCCGTCTCGGTATAGAGTTGGGGATGTGATGTCGTCTCTCTCACACTCCGATCTCGGTATAGAGTTGGGGATATGGTGTCGTCTCTTTCACACTCCCGTCTCGGTATAGAGTTGGGGATGTGATGTCGTCTCTCTCACACTCCGACCTCGGTATAGAGTTGGGGATACACCGTTCTTTCTTTCTGCGATTCTCGGTAAAAAATTGCACGTATGCTGTCGTCTCTCTCACACTCCCGTCTCTGATTGCGTTGGGGATATACCGTCTCTTACATATACCCACGTAATTTACGTATAAAATTGTTAGTCAATACGAATCAGTTCAAACCATTTTATGCGTAAATTACATGGGTATATGTATAGGAGAAAAAAATTATCAAACAGAAAATAAAAAAAAACATCATCCGCTACGGGATTTGAATCCCGGACTCTCCGTTTGCCAGACCAGCTCGCTACCCGCTGAGCCACGAGCCCTGTTTATGTTCAAGTTACATTTATTGTACATAGGCCGCTGGGACGCCGTGTGGCTCACGTACAAGCGTACACAAGCGTACGAGGCAGACCCCGCCTCATTCACTCATGCGATTGGTTTAAAGTTGGGGATATGACAGAGACAACAAAAGTCTCTCTCTCACTCTCATCTCGGTATAGAGTTGGGGATATGGTGTCGTCTCTTTCACACTCCCGTCTCAGTATAGAGTTGGGGATGTGATGTCGTCTCTCTCACACTCCGATCTCGGTATAGAGTTGGGGATATGATGTCGTCTCTCTCACACTCCCATCTCGGTATACCGTTGGGGATACACCGTTCTTTCTTTCTCCGATTCTCGGTATCGTGTTAGAGCAATACATTGTATTCTATTCGCTCTCGGATCTTCTCATTAACGCGCGCGTCGTTTAAAGGTACAGCATTGTCTCTTGCTTCGTCCTTTTAACTCCCTGCACGTGTTTTTTAAAGGGTGTAATATTGTTTTGATTCCTCGTGTTTTGTGTGAAAAGAGTGAGTGTGTTGTATGGGTTTTTAATTTTTTGTTTAAATTAAGTGCATGGTATTTCGCGAAGTAATTTGCAAGGTCTGTGATTTTTTGTGTGCTCGGAAATTTTTTTCGATTTTTTATTTGCGATGCCGTCAACGGCGTTGTGTGCTTACGGAGGTTGTGGAAGCGTACAAAGTCGATGCCCCAATTTGACTTTCCATCGCTTCCCGAATGACTCTGAAAGGTATTTATTTATTCTTAATCTTCCGATTTTTTTCGTTTTGCTTCCTTGTTTTTATGACTTTTTTAAAAATATTTGTAGTTCAGCATGCTCAGAATCGACTAAAACGTCGCGAAAAATGTTTTTGAAAACGTGTGTGTGTGTGTCACCCTTAATTTGCGAATCGATCGAAATAATAAAAATAATTCCGAGCGAGTTATGTACAGAAATGTACAATAAATGTCAACAGGACGCATGGCTCAGCGGCTAGCGGACGAGAGTAGAAAACTGCGGGTCTTCGAACATTTTTAATTTTCTGTTTAATAAATTTTTTTCTCCTATACATATACCCATGTAATTTACGTATAAAATTGTTTGAACTGACTCTTATTGACTAACAATTTTATACGTAAATTACGTGGGTATATGTATGTAAAGAAATACGACGTCGAGTATACCCGCCGTCGCATCTCTTTCGATATTTGACTTAGCCGCCGGGAGAGACAGGTGGGGGTCGCGAGCGTGTGACGTACTCGAGGTAGGAGACACGATTGTGAGCGCGTGTTAGAGAACAGAGAAAATAAACACGTAGTGTATTAACCCCTTCCCGTGCCATTTAGCTCGACGAAACTCGGGCCCAAGCGGTACACATCGACGCGCGCTAAACAGACCACACTGATGTTCGTAAACAGTCGCAATACGAACCGAAATGTAGATGCCCGCGATACCTGTGGTATAGTGAATTTTACGCGATACTGCTGTTGAGGAAGTAAACTCTTACGCTTTTACTTTTATGATATTATAAATTTATTATATTTTGTATATAATATTGTAGGATATGTATAATAGTTTGGTCCTCTGAGAAATATAATAATACTACACCTAAAAGTAAATGGTATATTATTTAAAAGAATTTAATCATAAAACTGTCTGAATATCCAAAAAGGAAATACGTACAATTCTAGAAATCCTCCATGGTATGATACTTCTCAAAACATTTTGGCAGATGTAAAGCCACTTTACATTTCGCGCATTCCCACTTCGTTGCGCTTCGAATTTTCTGTTTATAGCAGACTTTGCACATCCTTGTTGGATGCTTATTCCGAGGTGTCGGATCTATATTTTTGGGGAAATGAGCCCAATATCGAGCTTGGAGTCGAAGGAGTGTTTCAACTGATGATTTCCCACGCATTTTGTAGTCCGGTAATTTAACAATTTGTAAAATTGCCTCGGCTATATTTACACGGTAATCAACATAGGTCTCCCGTTTTCGACTGTAAATTGTTTTCTGCATAATATAGGTATTAAACAAAGCCATATCTGATATGTAGAAGAACAGCTTTCGGTATCCTTTCATGGCTTTTCTCATTATTGGGAAACATGCTAACGCCTGATCTTGACGATCAACTCCACCCATACCCTTATTATATTCTACAATACATTTTGGCTTCATTACTTTCTGTAATTGTTTGTTTGATTCCTCGACCATCTCTATAGTTTTGTGTTTTGTGGAGAGCATATAAACGTCGCGCTTATCCTTCCATCGCAGAGCTATCAAATTATTGCAAGATCTCCACATAAATTCTCCTTTCTTCAAAATATGCTTTTGCAAGTCCTGTGGCATATTTTTTCTGTTCTTGCGTACGGTCCCGATAACGTTTGTCTTTCGCTGGTGTAATTTTAGAAACAGGTTGGGTGAAGAGTACCAGTTATCCAAGAATAAAGTATATCCTTTGTTAATTATAGACTTTGACAACTCTATCGTAACGTTCTCCGACGCACTATCGTTTCGATCAATTTTGTCCTGGCCGGTATATATTTTAAATTGATAACAGAAACCGGTACTTGCCTCGCACAATTTGTAAATTTTTATTCCGAACCGAGCTCTTTTTGACGGATTGAACTGTTTGTACGCTAAACGCCCCTTATATTTCATAAGGGATTCATCTATGCTAACATATTCACTCGGTGTGTAAATTTCTTTAAATTTTTGATTCCAAAAATTAATTACAGGTCTTATCTTGCGAAGTCGGTCTTTACTATTATCAGTTTCATTATCGGAGAAATGTAAAAATCTCGAAATTTGTCGAAATCTTTTAAAAGGCATCGTTTGCCTAAATATTGGCGTTTCTAATACACCTCTTCTAGTCCAATAAAGTTGAATATTTGATTTCTTTACTTGACCCATTAATATACAGAGTGCATAATAGGCCTTGATTTCGTCTGAAGTGACAGAATACCAAGTGTCGTCGACATACCGTTTTTTACGTTCGTCGTGTAGAGTTTGATCTGCGAAGCGATTTGTTTCCGTAACCAGGATTTCCCAAAACTTATTATCAAATGTAATGAAGAATAGGTCTAGTATTCTTGGATTGGCACTTAAATTATTTAAGACAGACGCTTCTATTCCATGATTTTCGGAATACTTCCAAATTATCGGTGTGTTTGGTACTTCTTGCCAAATCCATGCTTGTCGTGTCGTACTTTCTTCTTCACTACTCTCATCTATAATCATGCGCCTTACACGCTTTGCGACTGGCATAATTATGTCACTGTCAGAAGATTCGTTATCACTACCTTTATATAACACTTTTGCACCTTGCATTTTGGAGGGGTTTCTTAAATTTTAATAATTGAACTGCATCGTGAAAGCAACGATACGAATCGTGTCTAAATATCACGAAGTACTGATAGAAACTAGCATTCCGTCACGACAATAACGGGCAAAAAATCAGTCCGCGAGCTCGGCTTCTTATATTTATGTTTGGGCCAAGTATCCGGTCGCGACCCTGAATCGCGATACTTATGTTTGGCCCAAGTATCTCGTCGCGACTCTGACTCGCGATATGCATGTTTGGCCCAAGTAATTCATCGCGAGTCTGACTCGCGATATGCATGTTTGGCCCAAGTAATTCATCGCGAGTCTGACTCGCGATATGCATGTTTGGGCCAAAATCTTCATCGCGAGTCAGACTCGCTAAAGTACGGGAAGGGGTTAAGAGGAGAATATCAGCTGTAAATGTCGTTTCCTGATATTACAGGTAACGGCATACTTTAAGTTATAATAAAATAAGATAATTTAGGATAGGTAACATATGCGGAAAAAGTGTAAAATAAAACTCCTGATATTACAGGCAACAACATAACAGCGTGATCTAACCTCTATCATATCATCCTATTACACATTATAAAACGACATTTTTTGCTGAACTGGAAAAGAAAAATACATTAAACATTGAGAGATAAAAGAAGTAAATAAATCGATTGATACGGTTACATTGATTGACCTTATCGCAGTAGGGTTACCTAACTTCATATCCGATAGAATAGATAGGGAAAAAGTAAAGAAACCAGAAGATATGTTCAACGAAATCAGAGGGTTAGAGCATTTAGTCAATAAAAAAAATTTAGAAAAAAGAAGTAACACTGAGATTGAAAATAAGGGAAAAGTTAAAGGCGATAACCACAAACCGTGCACGATTTGTGAGAAAAAAAATAAAAGCAATCGTTATCATCCGGAATCCCAATGCTGGTTTAGGAACAAAGACGATGAATCACGGAAAAAAGAACAGATAAGACATGTAAATAATTCGGAGTTAGAAGTAGAACTAAACGCAAAAGATCCAAAAAACTGATTGTGCTACCATTAATCAAAGTCGAAATACTATTGAATGACACGCTACAAGTTCTTGGCGTTTACGATTCAGGTTCGAACATTTCCTTAATTAATGCGAGATTGTTAAACTTGAAGGGAAAGAAATTCAATAATTCACAAAATGCGAAATTAAAAACGATTAATGGTACAAAAAAGCAAATGGCATGGTAACACTGAAAGCCAAGGTGTTCAATATGGAGAAAGAAATAGATGTCTTTACAATAGATAATGAGGATTTTGAACACGATTTTCTAATTGGATTAGACTGTATAAAAGCTTTCCAATTAAGACAAAATGAGAGGTTGGAAATTACACAGAACATTCAGGGGATTCCTAACGATGCGGTTGAAATTAAAAACAACATACGAGTTACATATAAAGAATATACAAAAGAAAGCAAAGATATCAAGAAAGAAAGTATAGAATACGAGGTTAACTTTAATGAGCATATAGATACAACAAAATTTGAAATATCAATAAACCACTTGGAGATGCACCAACAAACTGATATTGAGGAATTAACGAATAAGTATAAATCGATTTTCGCTAAGGACAAATACGACATAGGTACTGTTAAGGATTATGAAGCGCGTATTGAGTTAATAATCGACGAGTACCGCTGCAAAAGACCGTACAGGTGCAATCTAGAAGATAAAAGAGAAATAGAGCAGCAAGTAACGAAACTACTAGAGAAAAAATTAATTGAAGAATCATACAGTCCGTTTGCCGCGCCAGTAACATTAGCATATAAAAAAGATGAAAAAAAGAAATCGAGATTATGCATAGATTTCCGAGACCTAAACAAGATTGTGATCCCTCAGTCACAACCATTCCCGCTAATAGAAGATTTAATAGTAAAAACAAGGGATTGCAAATTTTTCTCGACGTTAGATATCAATTCGGCTTTTTGGTCGATTCCCTTGAGAATCGAGGACAGACAGAAGACCGCCTTTGTAACTCAAGAAGGCCATTTTCAATGGACCTGTCTGCCGTTTGGTTTAAAAACTGCACCGGCGATCTTTCAGCGAATTCTAAGCAGCATAATAAGAAAACACAGGCTTTCAGACTTCTACGTAAATTACATAGATGACATATTGGTCTTCTCGAAAACTTTTCAGGAGCATGTTGATCATTTATCAAAATTAATAGAATCGATTAAGAAAGAGGGATTTAGACTAAAACTATCGAAATGCACTTTCGCGTCGGACTCGGTCAGATACCTGGGGCACGTGATAAAGAACAATTCAATTAGCCCAATCAGAGATAATTTGATCTCGATAAGAAACTTCCCAACTCCGAAAACAAGGAAAAATATCCGACAAATTTTAGGGAAAATAAATTTCTACGGCAGATACATACCAAACGCTTCGATTATCCTAGACCCGTTGCACAACCTATTGCGCAAAGGACAGAAATTCGTCTGGTCGGAACAGTGCCAAGAAGCGTTTGAAAAAATAAAATTGCTTCTTTGCTCTCAACCAATTCTAACGATCTTTGATCCGCACCTACCAATACATATTTACACAGACGCAAGCTTACAAGGTATCGGAGCTGTACTAAAACAAACACAATCAAACCAAGAAGATAAACCAGTCGCATATTTTTCAAAAAAGCTAAACGAATACCAAAAAAAGAAGAAAGCTATCTACATAAAATGTTTGGCGATAAAGGAAGCTATAAGATATTGGCAACACTGGTTAATAGGTAGATCATTTACGATATTCTCGGACCACAAACCTCTAGAAAACATGAATATTAAAGCTAGAACAGACGAAGAGCTAGGAGACTTGATGCACTATCTATCACAGTACAATTTCGAAATAAAATACACCCCGGGAAAAGAAAACTTAGAAGCTGACTGCTTAAGCAGAAACCCCGTATTAGAATCAAATGAAAATGAAAACGAAGTCTTAAAAACAGTCAATCTCATAAGACTAGGAGACATTCAAAATGATCAAGGTAACAATGCGGACATTCAAGATAATAAAGACAAGTTAATATACAGGAACAGCGCATACTATAAGAAAATAGGGAGAAGAGAAAAAATTTTGCTCCCAGAGATCGTCCAAGAAAACTAGTCTCTGTTCGCAGTTTTCTTTCCCTAGGGGGGGAGATGTAAAGAAATACGACGTCGAGTATACCCGCCGTCGCATCTCTTTCGATATTTGACTTAGCCGCCGGGAGAGACAGGTGGGGGTCGCGAGCGTGTGACGTACTCGAGGTAGAAGACACGATTGTGAGCGCGTGTTAGAGAACAGAGAAAATAAACACGTAGTGTATGAAGAGGAGAATATCAGCTGTAAATGTCGTTTCCTGATATTACAGGTAACGGCATACTTTAAGTTATAATAAAATAAGATAATTTAGGATAGGTAACATATGCGGAAAAAGTGTAAAATAAAACTCCTGATATTACAGGCAACAACATAACAGCGTGATCTAACCTCTATCATATCATCCTATTACACATTATATGTATAGGAGAAAAAAATTTATTAAACAGAAAATTTAAAAAAAAAAAATTGTCTGCCACGGGATTTGAACCCCAGACTCTCCGTTTACCAGACCAGCCCGCTACCCGCTGAGCCACGAGCCCTGTTTATGTTTGAGTTAAATTTAATGTACATAAATCGCTTGGAATATTGCAACGTCTATTCTATCGAAAAATTCTGGCCATCTGACCCAAGGGCTTTAGAAAATTGTTTTCGCAAGTTTGGCCTGGTTTGTCTAAGCCACTTTTCTCGACGTTTTAGACGATTATAAGCATTCTGACATGAATATCTCGAAAAAAAAAACATTTTTTCACAAAAACAAAGCTTCGTGTATGAGGAAGCAAAGATTATTAATAAATTCGTAAGGATTTGAAATATCCTTGGAAATTATTAATTTCTTTTTTTCTGATTTTTGGAAAAACTATTCTTGCCTAAAAACCAGCAAATGCATGTAATGAAAAACCAACAAATGTAAATATTTGTCAGACTCTTTCACATTGCTTCATTAACTCAATAATAATAGTTTGAGCATTAGTAATTTTTTAAGTTTTCCGTGCAACTAACTATTGGGGAATGCTGCAATTGTTCAACCAGGTTTTGTGCTCAGCAAGGATGTTTTTCATGCACTATATCCCGGTGATTTATTACCTATCCTTTTTTAATCCCTTTTCAGCCTCGAAGCATGGATTGCACGTTGTAAAAATGATAAATTGAAAAACATATCTCTTGCACAGCTTCAAAGTCACAGAATTTGCAGCCGTCACTTTTCCCCCGATGATTATCAGACCTACGGTCGCCAAGGTAAGCGGAAATTAAAAAAAAACAGTTTGCCTATCGCTGAGAGCTCTAGTAACGAGTTCCAGGCAACCCCCACCCCCGAGCAGAGCACTTTATCGTCGAATGTAGAGTCTTCTGGTGTTACCACTATTAGGGCTGGTTGTTCATCAAACCAGGATGAAATAGTCAATTGCCTCGACTCGCAAATCTTAGAACAGATGGATTGTCACGAACTCCACACTGATAATACCGGTACAGTGAATCTTCCTTCGTGTTCATTCGCTCGCAGCATTGATCTTCCGCAGCACCAAGCTAGTGACACAGGTCCCTCTAAATCTAAATCGAGTAGCAAACGCACCTTAGTTTCGCGTAAAAAACAAACGCAATATCTCACACCTAAGGAGGCTAAACAAGCGCAAATAATAAAGAAGCTCCGTCATGAATTAAAAATTCAAAAACAGAAAGTTAGACGTTTGGAGAATAGAATCGAGACTAACACAACGGACGTGACGTATGGAAAATCTGTAGCAGCCGTTGACATTAGCCAGAAAAGGTTTATTGAAATGCAGTTTAACCACATAAAGAAAAAACCCTGGTCGCAAGACGAGAAGCAATTTGCTTTGTCATTATTTTACACATCCCCTAAGGCGTACGGTCATCTCAGAAACAAAAAGCACTTTGCTTTGCCGAGCGTCACGTTAATCAGACAGTGGATAAATGAATTAAATTTGGAACCTGGAGTAAGTACTGGTGTATTTAAAAAACTAAAAATAAAAGCAGACACAATGACGAATGACGAACGACAGTGTGTTCTCATGTGGGATGAGATGAGCATTAAGCGGCTCCTTGAATATAATTCCAAGTTCGACATAGTCGAAGGTTTTCAAGATCTAGGAGAACTAGGACGGACTAACGATCCAGCTAATTACGCTCTAACATTTATGATCAGAGGCTTAACTTACTCGTGGAAACAGCCTATTTGCTACGTAACTTCTAGTTCTTGTGTGCAGACAGAAAATCTGAGAAAATTACTTTTTAAAGTCATTGATAAAGTTCACTCTACCGGATTTGACATAAAAGTCATGGTTTGCGACCAGGGTGCGGCAAACCAAGCAGTTTTAGCTTCGTTAGGTGTGACTCCCGAAAAACCTTTTATAGAGCACGCATCTCGAAGAATCTTCGTTGCGTTTGACCCTCCACACTTGATCAAGTGCGTGCGCAATAATTTATTAAAGTACGATTTCGAAATCGACGGCGATACGATTTCGTGGAAGGTTATTTCAGATCTTCGAAATAACGAGCGTCATAAAGTGTGCAAAGCTGCTCCCAAGTTGACAGATCTTCATGTCAATCCCAATTCATTTCAAAAAATGTCGGTTAGTCGAGCAACGCAAGTATTCAGTGCATCCGTTTCAGCTGCAATTTATGCCGGTCACTTTACCGGAGATTTGCAGCATCCGGCTTCCGTCGCTACCGCTAACTTTTGCAAACGCCTTAATGACATCTTTGATTGCCTGAATAGTCGTTGCTCGTATGATCCAAATCCTATTAAACGTGCCCTATCTTCTGCGCAGCCTCAGGTAGAAGAATACCTGCGCGAAAGTCTTCTTTGGTTAGAAAAATGGACAGTGAAAGGTCGTCCCAAACCGCCTTGTTTCTCGGGTTTCATTTCGACGATTAACAGCGTTCTTCAACTGTGGGGTGAAATGCAAAAGTCAGGGTTATCATATTTGATTATTTCGAGGATTAATCAAGATCCTTTGGAAAATACATTCGCCATTATTAGGGGCCGCGGTGGCTACAATCTCCGACCATCTGCGATGACTTTTCGCCGAAACCTCCAGTACGCTATGACATCTAACTTAATGAAACCCTCTGCGAGTACGAATTGTGAGCCAGATGAAACGGCGGCTCTCCTCCCCATGTTAGAAAGTAGGAACGATTGTTGCAGTCCCGAAACTCAACATTTTCGGCAGGAAGTCGACGTTTCGGTCGATGATCATCCGATCGACGAAGAGCAGAATGTTAGTTACGATGAAGGAAAAATCGTACATTCTGCTGTTACTGAAGACAGCGTACTTCCTGACGAATTTGATGGGTCGGTCGGTGAAGGACCAGAACTCAAATGTCCGATTGACAACGGCAGCGAGGATAAACCGCTCGATCAGGCTGTTAACGTAGAATCGTGTACGCTCGAACAATGTGCTAAAAAGTACGTGGCCGGATATCTTGCATATAAATGCCTCCAAACACCGAGATTACATCGTACAACTGTTCGTTCGCGTCCACATTTATAATAAGTTGAAGTGGATTTCCCGAGATATAAGGGATCGATGTAATAGGGGTGCTGTAGGTCAAGGTAAGAGGTCGAGCGAATATCAGGGCGCAAAGCCGAATCAAAAGTACCAGAAGATAACGCATCAATAGTCTTTAGTATCGCGTAGTATGTACTATTAATTCAAGGTGCCAGTTTACAATATCTGCCATTAGGGGAGTGGGGGAGGGGATTTCGGCCGAAAAGTTAGCTGTTAGAATGATCGAATAATGGAGAAATAAAATTAATCTTTAAAAAATCATATTTCTGGAAGTACGCATTAAAGTAATTAATACTATTTCATCAAATTTCTATTAAATCAACTGCATTCTACGAAAAAAATGCTTTTACAATTGTAACTATTTCAAACTGTTAATTTTCGGTTGTGCTTTATATGCTATTATTAACAATCGTACGTATTAGATTTTGTATATTTTGTTTTTTTTGCCCAATCTAAAGAATCAATATTTTTAATAGCTAACTTTCCCGCCGGAGACCCCTTAATTAATTATTATTATCTCTTTTTAATTAGCGCCAGTCTGTTTCTCCACAACATTATCCCACCTTCCCCATTCCATATCCTTCCCTTCCCGATGGAAGAGACCCACCACCTTCCCGTGGTTTCCATTGAATAATCATTGTTTGCATGTTTCCTCATAATCTGAATAATGTATTTCAGAATGCCAGAACACTTTCATTTACTAATATTAATTTTATTAATATTCTCATTATTTCAATATCATTGCACGAGGACACCGTAAACATTGATTAACCAAGAGTGGGCACATATTAGCATGGTGACGTAAATTCGTATGTATTTCATATATACGTTAAATCAATTCCCCAACGCCATTGGGCCAGATGGCCAGAATTTTTTTCTCCTTTATTAATTTTTTTTTCTCCTATACATATATCCACGTAATTTACGTGTAAAATTGTTAGTCAACGAGCATAAATTCAAACAATTTTACACCTAAATTGCGTGGGTATATGTATAGGAGAAAAAAAAATTAAGAGAATATAGACGTTGGAATATTTCCAGCGACCTATGTACAATAAATGTAATTTAAATATAAACAGGGCTCGTGGCTCAGCGGGTAGCGAGCTGGTCTGGCAAACGGAGAGTCCGGGGCTCAAATCCCGTGGCAGACGATGTTTTTTTTAAATTTTCTGTTTAATCATTTTTCTTTCTCCTATACATATACCCACGTAATTTACGTATAAAATTGTTAGTCAATAAGAATCAGTTCAAACAATTATTCTAAAAAAAAAAGTTCAGTTGTTGGCCGCGAACCCACGATATTTTGTTTGATCTTAAGTGGCGAGTGGGGAGTGGCGATACCGTACCTATTCATGGGCGCAGCCTAGCGATCAGCATGCCGAGCTGCCCCACCACCACAGCATGCGGCGTAGGAAACCTTGCTTCAACGTTCCCTATAGAACTGTGCTTCTATACAGTCCATATTCTTTGGTATAAGAAGCTCAAGAAGGAGCAGGCAGCTGAAGAGGGATCTCTACCAGTCGCGGGGAGGAAAAAAGATGCGTTGGCCAAATTTTCGCAACGTTTATGGGAAAATAACATTTCAAGTTATATTCTCGAGAGTGGGGCCCCCTTTTGTACTGTAGAGATGAAATCGTTTCGTAAAATATTTGACGGTATGTTACATGGTTTTCAGTATTAAATTAGAAACATATTAGAAGTACTCAATTTAAAAATATCTCCCATTGAGTAGTGGAGTTGATTTTCTATAAAACACTTATCATAAATGGGAAGCTACTCGAATACACGATAGCAACGCAAAAGCGACCGCCCGTGGAGGGGGGAATATTTTGTACATGCAAATATATTGATTGTTTTATAATCTTAATATTTAAGCGGCCAGAATATTCGCAAAAAATCCTATTCCTCATTTAGACGCAATCCTGACAAAAGACGTTTTATATTGTAGATATGAACATACGAAAAAATGGTATACCCCTGAAGCACATTTCTCGGCGTAAGGTGGAACGTCATATAGAACAAATATTCAGTCAGCAGATGAATCATATCCGCCAACAACTGAAAGCAGCGATATACGTTTGCACAACGTCCGACATTTGGACGGCAAGTAATCGCCGCTTTCTAGGCGTAACCGCACATTGGGTAAGTTCGTAACCAAATCAAATATGATTGTTTCATAGAAAGCCAATATCAAAAATTCTTTATAAAATCATTTTATAGATTGACACACATTCCTTCAGAAGACATTCTGCTGCTATCGCTTGCCGAAGATTCACAGGGTCACATACATTTGATCGGATTGCTGAATTGCTGGAGGCAATCCACAGTTCGTACGGTCTCGATGCTAACAAAATTGTTGCCACCGTAACGGACAATGCAAGTAACTTTGCAAAGGCTTTTCGGAAGTTTGGAGTGGACATCGACACCGATCCGGTTTTCTCAGATGAAATCGAAGTTCAATCAGAACCTGAAGATGGTTCCGATTCTGAGCCCGAAATATTGACGATCCCAGACGATGTCACACGTCCGGAAAGTGAGTACGCTGTACCGGATGAGTCTGACGGGGACGTAAGTATTTTGGGTGGTTTGCCATGCCACTTTAGATGTGCAAGCCACACACTAAACTTGTTAGCGACGACGGATGTTTCGAAAACAATTAAAGCATCAAAGCCATTATCGTCACAGTTCGATCAAGTTATGACACGCTGTCAATGCTTGTGGAAACTCCTTCGATCGCCCAAACAACGAGAGACACTGACATATATTCTTGGTCAGTCTCTTTCGAGACCTGTGGTAGTTCGATGGAACTCCCTTTTCTCATCGTTGCAACAGATCTACGACTTACGCGAAAAAGTTATCGAAGCTAATCGGGCTTTTAGTATCACGACTCCTCTAAGGGACAGTGATTTTAAATTCATTGCTGAATACCTGACGTGCTTGAAACCGGTAGCCGAAGCAATAGACATACTACAGGGTGAGAACCAGTGTTTCTATGGATTTCTTCTCCCAAATCTCGTCTCGCTTTGCCGTAAGTTGCAACTCATCGAGCGGAACGGTAACTTGGAGTACTGCCAGATGATTGTAGTCGATTTAATTCTGAATCTTGAGCACCGTTTTAATGATTTCTTTGAGATTGCCGGAAATGGAATATTTGCGGCTGTAGCAGCCATTTTACAACCGCAGTTCAAAACGCGATGGGTCAGATGCCTGAGTTCAGACGCCCAAATAAAAATAAAAGATGCTGTGATGGAAGCTGCTAAGGCAATTTCGACACACTCGTCAACGCAGTCAAGTGGTAATAATTTACCTGGCGTTACAAATAGCGAGTACGACTTTGGCGACGACGGTGAATTTGACGTTGCAGTCGCTTCAAATCTCGAAGAGTCGAAAGCCGAATTGCAGATGCGAACTTATATGAGTGATCCCTGCAGCTCGGACATAACGATCATTGATCGGTATCCAGAAATCAAGGATTTATTCCTTAGATATAATACCCCATTGCCTTCGTCCGCACCAGTCGAGAGGCTGTTCTCATATGCGACTATGACGAACTTACCTCGGTATAACCGTCTGACCGATGACAATTTTGAGAAAAGAACACTTGCGAAGTGCAATTCTAGCATTTCGTGAATTCTTTCCATAATAGTATAAAGGCGTTTGGTCGCCTCACTAGTGAAGCGCTGAGATATGACCTTTCGTGATTATTAAGTCCTGATTATTAAGACCTGGCGGGTTTTAAATTAATGGGTTGCTTAGTAGCGGAATTAAATCTTGAGATAATCTCTGAACCTAAGCCTGCAAAGAATTCCGATACTTAATTCACGATAAGCACTTATTTCACACACACAACAAATCAAGACCTATGCGTTATTGCATATCCACACATCAAGCAGCCACGTAGTACGGTAGTCGATATTTGATGTTAATGTGATCGATGAGGAGAGATGCCCATATAAAGACGATGAGTAAATCGAACGAGAATATCAGCCAGTCCTGCAGGGTTTCAAGCATATTTATTCGCATGTTCTATATGATTTAGACCATAGTGTGAAGTAGCGAGACGTAAGCCATTGCCGTCTTGAGAATCTGAAAGCCAAAATTAATCAATATATGGAAATAGATTACACATATTTGAAAAATTAAAATTATATAAAGTCTTACACTTGTGAAATTTACGAGAGAAAATTGATAGAACTTCGCCGCTGTCAGGCGTAATGGCTCATGCGCCCGAATCATGCAGATCGTTATTGGTAATTTGTAACTGTTCGGTAGATCGTACCATCTTGTGTGGTAATATGCGTTGTGTACTTCTAAGCTCTAAATTAAAACAAAGGTTGTAAATTTGCAGTGATAACCAACACAAACCACATAATATTTTTATAACTATATTATAATTCAATACCTCTGAAATTAAACATTCACCAGCAAGACAATAGCCGTAAATAACAATTACAGCTGCGGCTGTCCAGACAGTAAACGTCATGATCATTGCCACACCGGTTTGAGCATCCTCGAAACACTAAAATGAATTGAAATTTCCGATGATTATTCAATATTATAGTTGTGAGGCATCTGGCATGCAAGGTCCTTGACTATCCATCAGTCGTTAATAAGTAATAGAAAGCAAGCTTATGCTCGAGATTATCGAACTTATAACGCAATAGGGTCGTCCTGTTTTTGGGTTCGGACGGCGCCTTTACCGGCGCCTCCTAAACTGGTTTCAAATATATTTAAAAATCTCTTCCAAGTTTTAGATTTTAAATAAAGTGTAAATCATCCCTATAGAAGATTAAATTTTTCCGTTTAAATAACGCGGGTTTTTCCTGGGCGTTCAGTAACTATTTATGTTTTTTTTTTTGGTGCCTACAAATTCCAAACGAAATCTGAAACTTCCAGAATATCATCATGCATATGATAGGTTATGATAACAAAAATTCAGGATCATATAGAGCCTTATTTCCTTACTGAAGGCCCCATGATCGCGATATTTGATTTCACAAGTAATCGAGACCATCGTTCTTTTCTGTTATTGTCGCACTTTTCATATTGCAATGATTATTGCTAATATGTTTGGTGGTTTTATTGTTTTGATATTTGTTCTATTTAATATCGTATTGTCAGAGTGGATTATTTGTCCTGTTACAGTGCTTGAATGATATGGTGGTTACAGGATTATTGTATCGATTTCGAAGTCAATGTGCAATTAACGATTCTTCACAATATCTTAGATATGAGCCCACAGTTTTCACTCCATTTCCAGAATATAATCATATAATATTACATCCCATAATCAACATTTTTGAATATCCTTTTTGAAAAAGAACATGGCCTGAATATCACGAAATATATCGAGATTGTAAAGCCAGCTTCGTAGCCAATCAGGATTGTCCATTTAGTTAGGGGGCATTAAACAAGGGAGGTACACCTAACCGAAAACCACGATAACGAGTGAAGCAAATGCGCTGTTGCTAGAAAAAACTAAACGAGTGCGTAAAACACTCACAGTGGAAACTCATTTTTTATGTCACGAAAGTTTGCAACCTTGGAGGAACGTAACGCTCTCATCTGTCAGACAGCTAGTAGATATGGAGAACTTACATAACTCGGTGGATTTCCAAAGACCACAACTTTTTATCAATCGGTTTTTCAACACCCATTTCGAGTCGATAAACATTGATGAATGTTCCTGAAGACATTTGCCAAGTTTAATTGGTCCGGCTTCCACGGACAACTTTTTACAGGCAAACAACAATATCATTGCGAGGCATGCGTAGCACAGCTGCTGTTCGAAGTCCCTTAATTTTTTGGTAGTCGGTATTTCAACGCCCGTTTCGACTCTATTAGTATTATTAAAACTTCCTGAATATATTCATCAAGTTTTATTGGGCCCGTTTCCCCGAACAACTTTCTACAGGCGAACAACGATATCATTGTGAAGTTAATGGACTTCGAACACCAGCTAGTTTTATTTGGGTGAGCGCGGCCGAGTGGATCTGAGTGCTACGTCACACGCAGTAGATCCGGATTCCGAGGCTTCGTGAACTGCGAATGGTTCAGATTCCACTATAAACCATGGGTCTCGGCTAATGACCATAGCAGTAGACGCTGTAACAAATATTTTCAAAAAAATGTGATTGCGTTCCCATGTAGGGAGGCCAATGATGAGTCAGCCATGGACAATCGGTTGAGGGTCAGCCCATGATTGGCAATCGGTCTTCGGTATTCTAGGCTGGCCCCACAGGCGACAAATGCGTCGGCCAGAACAAGCCTGATATTTGGTCCAAGACTCGAAATGCCATCATCTTCAGATTGAATCAATGCATGGGTGATCACTGGGCCAAAAAGTATATGATAATCGTAATGAACATACATAATTCATGTTATAATCTGTTTACTAAAGAATGCGCCGGGCTTGGCAAAAAAACTGAACAATAAACAAAATATCACCGTTTGGTCATGTAGCAGATCGCTTGTGCGATATAAGAGATCGACAATCTTCGGTTGAACAATAGATTTTAGAAAGTATTTATAGTCTGGTATTGCGCACACACGTATGTGCTCCGATTTCGAGTGTCGAGCGACGCGTGAGATTTCCGTTCCGCAACGCGTTCACCTCTTCTCTCATAATAATATTTGTTATTACCGGTAATGAGAGCGCGTAGACAATAGATCGAGTGATAGCCATTGTATTCATGTAGGTCGACTGGTGACTGGGTCAAAGGCAATAGTCTAATTCAAGATCGTGAAACTACATATAATTGTTGAAGAAATCGGCTGTCACTGGCCATAATCGAACGATATATATATCGAAACAAAACTGAAAATGCTTGCTTCTATTCCTTGATTATTCGAGAAGATTTTCAGGTTCAGTATGATTTTAACTCCCAGAGATTATTGTTAGGGATTCGTGTTGTGGACCCGAAAAGATGGTTATGTTAAGATGGGAGAAAAAACCTCAGTTATCCTTAACCCATGAAGCTAGGATGTTCTCATCATAGGTTTAGGATATGGTGAATCATTGAAGGATATATTGTGAATGGTTCTCCTGGAATAATGAAACAAGTTTTATTTCCGATGACTGTATGACTGATGACTGTACATGGAGCACGCATAGCTCATCGCTAAGTGAAGTTACTAAACGTGCTGATCATCTCCTAGTGATTGCTGAGTTGAAGGAAGGGCAAGATATAATTCTTCAGACACGTACACCTATGTGGTGCGATATCTTCATCATTGGATCAGAGTATACTCTAAGATAATTTGATCAGGTGTCTTTTTATGCCAGTTTAATGTTAATAATAAACAAAGAGAAACACAATTTGAGTCAAAAGAAAAATTAAAGTAAAAAAGAATGTCGTTGGCTTTGGATGCAATTATAAACAAGAGGAAATACAGAATCGAATGAGTTAGGATTTTTCCAGGAGTTATACTAAGAAACTTGATTTGATATTTTTTATCTTATCATAAATTGTCAAACTCCTACACTCAAATTAAGAATATAATAAGATTCTTGGAGAGTTATTCTCGAACCGCGTATGTTAGGCTATCACCAAAAGTTCCTGTAGAAAACGCAGACTCGAGACGGAATTCTAAGAATTTATTATTTGTAAGAACTTTTGTATTACATGAAGCTACCTTGGATTGTGTACTACCTAATGAGATTAAACCTTTTTTTTTGTGTCGACTGGTTAGTCACAAAACTCGCACGTTTAAGGAAAAGACAGAGATACTGATATCCCGGGTCTGTCACACCTGTGCTTACAAGTCGGGTATCTCTCAATGCAATACTCATGGTTTTGCTTGTGTAATATCGGTATACTAAAAAAACGCTAGTGTCTGTACGTGCTTTAGGCTGAGAGGCGCGCGATGCCAGCTCGAGCGTGTTTACGTTTTTTTTTATGGGCGCTGCACTGCACTCCGCGCGTCTAGAGCGAGGCGAAAGCTATAGGTAGAGTATACCTATATCTATCGCAAAAAGATCAAAAGACGCTTACTCACATCTGTATTACCAAGAAGCGATTGAAATCCCGAAATATGGTTTGTGTTCTATCCGAGTGCTTAATATGGGTTTATTGTTGGATTAAATGCAGTATGGTTTTTAACTGCAATGTTATTATTATTAACCAAGAGTAATAATAATCGGAGCGTTCAGTTAAATCTATTATCTCGCCGATGTGAGAGCCAAATGCAATATCGGGGCTCACACGAGAGGAATAATAGAGTAAACAATTCTTATCATTTTTACGGTATTTGGTTAATAGAAATAATACTAATATTAACAATAATCGAATTTCTTAGCAAATTAATAATCTCACCAATGCAATAGTGGAGCTCACAACGGTCGAACAATAATATCCAATAATTTCAATTATTATTTAAGCAAATTCTTAGGATGGAGGAAAGCAGAGAGAGAGAGAGACAGCTGGGTGTGATGCAATATCGGGCCTGCTCGAGCTGGGCTGGCTCAAGGGAAAGGAACCGTGTGGGTCAGAGCAATCTGCGGCACACGGGTAAGCCTGGGCTATGCTCAGAGAAGTTTCTGGCAAGGGCTAGCCCAATGTACAGCTTGCAAGAGCCGTATAGAGCAAAGAGCGGGTATACGAAGGCCAACGCAATTTGGGGCTCGTATTCGGAAAGTGATCCGGAGAATTCGGGTAGGAAAATAAAGTGCCTTCACTGCGTGCGGCTCGCTTATATACACTTTGCCCCACTGCGGACTATCACTGCCGACAGTGGAAATCGTGTGAGCCCTACGTCACGCACTCTCGTGTCACTCTCTTGCTGGCGTGGTTATACACCTTTAGGTGTGTGTATCGCGAGGCACCGTGTGTTCCGATACAACATATATATATGCTATAACCGGCTTCCCTTTAATTAACAATGAGGGAAAGGGTTAGTGAAAAAAAAAAAAAAACAATGGCACAGGCAATAATTTATTATAATAAAAATAAGAGTGCGGGGTTTGGGCGTCAGCTACGTAAGGTGTAGCAACCGGAATATTACCGGTCACTTGACCCGGTAATATTATAACAAAAATAAAATAAAGGAAAACAATAAATCGTAATAATAGGGGGGGGGGGGGGGGCTAGGGGCAGAGGGGTGAGAGGTCTCAGGGGGTGAATTCCCGAACTCGTTGGCTTCTTATTTATTACCTCGGTCAGGTAAACCAAAACGGGGGGGGGGGGGGGGGGGGGTGAAGCACGGGAGTATTCGATAATGGGGGAGGGGGTAAAAATGGGAAATGGCGCAAGGGGGAATTAACTACCAAATGTGGGCGAGCTAGTAGCGATAACCACCACACTACCTCGCACGCAAAAACAATATTAATAATAAAAACAATTATGCACCGATCTCCACGCGGTGGCAGCCGGCCCTCTCGATACAGAATATTACAAATGGCTGCAATCAGAGGCGCCGGTCTCCACGTGGTGGCAGCCGGTCTTCTCGATGCAAAAAGATAATAAAGAAAATAACTCGAGTGATACGGGGCTGGGGGGGGGGGGGGTGCAAAACGGGGACTAAAAATATTATAAAAATTACTCACTCACTCACCCCCGGTCACTCCCCCCCGGACAATACCCCCGGTCACTCTTTATCACACACTCTATCTCGTACGGGTCGCGACGACGGCGGGGCTCGAAGTGAGGAAGATGTCCTCCGTCTTCTTCTCCGAGCTCTTCGGTCCTGCTCGGAGATCCTCGGGATTTCTCGGCTTGAGAACACTACGGCGCTTGCGCATCGATCGATGGATCGAGTGTGGCTGGTCAGTGGCGCTCGGGTTGTGCTGCGGCGGAACGGTGTGGCGCAGTTGGGCGGTGCGCTCGCCGCGGGCGATTTGGATTGCCGCTGGCGATCGTTAGAGCGAGTACAGGCACGCAGTTGGGCGGCTAATTCCAACCTTTGTCCCCACGAGTGGAGGCTCCTCGTGTGACGCGGCGTGTACTCCTCAGCTGGTTGGCGTGGCAGATCCTCTATCCGTCTCCAGCCCACACTCTCACCACGTCACTTTGCTTAGGCGGCCGTAGTGTCTCTGATCCGTCCTTGATGCTTCGGCGCGACTTCCCAATTCCAAACGTCCATATACTATGCATTCATACTAGATGGGGGGGGGGGCAAAAAGGGGGGATTCCTACACAAAATATCGTTTGTCTTGATTACCAAAAATAATGCTTAAAAGTTATAAAATGTGGTGTGTGATGGCCTTCGAGCCGGCCGAGGGGGGAAAATATTGTAACGCTCCACCGTGTTACAATGCAAATATAAAAAATATTGGATATTGGATCTCCATCATATTCACACCGGGACTGCGTTGCATCGTGCGTGTCCGGCCTAAATAGGAGGAGTATCGCATATTAGGCGCTTTCCACATTGTGTTCCGACGATCGTTAAAAGAGGCGCCACGGAGCCTTATATACCCGATCGCCCCGCCCCGCGCAGCGAGCGCCAAAATCGCTCCGTCATCACGTTTGTTGCTCACAGATAAGTGGTTCGATCTGAGCTTTAGTATAATCTACAGTAAGTATATATGGATGGTGAGAATGATTATGAGTATAAAATGAACTGAATGTATGATAAACCTTAATTAATGATCGTAATAACGATGTCAACATGAGTGATTAAATCAATCATTAAATCATCAAAAATTTATTATGAAATATATTACACGTACAATTTAAAAAAGGAAGCTATATTTCGAAGTTCAACAATAATTCACGTTATACTGATTCACAACATCGATACCGTTGAAAAGTTCCCTTAGATATTCTCCTCCTTGTCCCCGCCACTACTTCTGACAGACGTACCTCTATATCAATATTAACTTCAGGCAAAAGGCCTTTCTTTTAAATAAAATATATCCTATTTCATGAACAAAGTAAGTTATTACAATTGGCGCCCGAACCGGGACCCGATAAGGTAAAACTTGATGTTGCTGTGTATTTTCATTCATTGTATAGAATCTACGAAATACCAAATATTATCCCATTGATATTAAAAAAAAAAAACATTTATTAACACGTTGAGTGCCGACACCGACCTTTCCGTTGAGGCCGCGTCAGTCACCGGTGACAGACATGGGAATGCTGTACTACGATATCTGCGCGCGCGGCCTGACGGGGAAGTGGATATATATCTACGTGGCACTCAACGTGTTAATTCATTTACTTTGTATTTATTTGGTAATTTATTTATATATTTATTGATTCATTAATTTATTTAATTTTGTTATTTTTTTATATATATTTTTTATGACTTTAATGTCCCTTAATCGGACTCCGCCTTCCACCCGGTCACGTTCTAACGCTAACGATCTCCGCTATCCACTATAAAAATGTAAAAAGGATAACATACCAAAAAAAGATATGGATGAAGTCTGCGCTAACTTATTGGATGACTTAGGTGAGGCACAGCGCAGGGATTCGGATGGACAACTAATGCAGTCAGAAAAGAGAGATATGTTGGCAAACCAAACACGCCGAAGTAGCTCGAGTGCGAGATGAGATGCAGGGGGTGAATCCAGCGTCTTTGATGGCTGAGCTTCAGATATTGGGGGGTCAGCTGACTACGTAATAGGCTGAAATTGAAACCCTTAGATCATTAGCCAATTAGCGGCCCAAATAGCAAAATGGCGTTTTCCTTCAACAAAATCCTCCATCACAGCCGCTGTTTGGAAGTGATCAATGTATGTTGTACGGGCTCATGAGAGAATTTCGTGCTATTAAATTAGACATTCGTCTACCCACATTCGAAAATGATACGAAACTGCACCCGCGAGAATTTCAGGATCACCTCGAAAAATATTTTCTGGTACAGCAGGTGCACTGATAATTGTAAGATGCTTATTATTGAAAACACGTTGGAGGGTCGTGCTAGAATCTGGTTTAACGCGAATCGTCAGAACTGTTCAACATATGCAACGTTCAAACTAAGCTGTCTACACGAATTTTGCTCGTTACCGGTGCGTGTTCAAATCAAGAGTCAGTGGTTGTCGCGCCGTTATGCAGGGAATAAAGGTTTCATGCAAATATATTTTATACAGCAGGTAAACGATGCACAGCATTTTATACCTCAACCGGAAGCTTACGAGCTCAACTAAACCGTAGGTCAGCAACTGCCGGTGCGCGTGCGCGAAGCGATGGTCACTGTGGATTTTTCAGATGTTAATGCAGTGCCCACGCATTAGTACATCTGGATCTGATCAATGAAGAGCGTGATCGCTTACGAAAAAGTAAACCGATATACCCAGCCAATGTCTGAGAAACGACGGGAATCCTCGATCTCACGATTTTGCTAAGCTCCGACGTATCAATCGCTGCAAAACTGCGATATTAGTTTTGTCGTATTGTAATTGTGTAGTTGCATGAAATGAAGAGTTTTGACACTCGTACACCCAGCTACCCCGTACCCCGTCTCAGATCCGCCGGGAATCCGCGATCTTTCCATTTCGCTAAGCTTCGACGTATCAATCGATGCAGCACCTCGATACCAGTTTTATCGTCTTGAGAGTATTTAGTTGCATATAATAAAGAATTCGGACAAACGTACACCCAGCGAATCTCTTAGAACCGCCGAGAATCCTCGATCTTTCGATTGCGCTAAGCGTCGACGTATCAATCGCTGCAGAACTGCGATACCAGTTTTATCGTATTGAGAGTGTGTAGTTGCATAAAATAAAGGCTTTTGACACTCGAACACCAAGCCACAGTCTCAGAGACGCCGGGAATCTTCGTTGTTTCGATTTCGCTAAGCTTCGACGTATCAATCACTGCAGAACTGCGATACCAGTTTTATCGTATTGAGAGTGTGTAGTTGCATATAATAAAGTCTTTTGACACTCGTGCACCAAGCCAGAGTCTTATATACGCCCGGAATCCTCAATTTTTCGATTTTGCTAAGCCTCGACGTAATAATTGCTGTTGATTTGCGATACCAGTTCTATGATATTCAGAGTGTGTAGTTGCATTGAATGAAGGGTTTAGACACCGGTACACCCACCCAAAGTCTCAGAAACGCCGCGAATCCTCGATCTTTGGATTTCGATATGAATTCGATATGCAGACGAAAATGCTTATATGTTGCTTTCTCATAGAGGGAGCTTTGTTTCCATGAATTTTTTTTTTCGAGAATTTTATGTCAGTATGCTTAGAATCACCTACAACGTCGAGAAAAGTGGTTTAGAAAATGTGTCCGTATGTGTGTATGTGTATTTCAAGGACCGAAAATTCAATCGTTGATAACTCGCGAATGGCACGATTGATCGAGCTGAAATTTGGCATGCAAGTAGAGTATTAATTCCTTTTCAATTGCTGTATTTCATGAGAAAATATATCTATGTATACCGATTTTATAGAATTCTAAATTTTTTTGAAAAATGTCGTATATTCTCTAACTTTCGTAAAAGTTTAACGATTCGGCTAAATAGTTCGTTATAACTAGAGAGACATAAAATGCTGTTTGGTATTGAATTTCGACAAAATCGGTAAAGTGGTTCGGATTTGATAGAATCTTGAATTTTTGTGAAAATTCAAGATTTCGCTATAAATCATGTGGAATTTCAGCATATTAACTGAAATGTTATATAAACGAAAAATAACATACAGCCCTACTATGTATCAAATTTGGTGGTGATCGGTAAAGTCGTTCCAATATTACACCATTTTTAATTTTTGAAAAAATAGCGATTTTCGCTATAACCTCTGCAAAAGGTAATAAAGTAAAACAAAAGTTTGTGCCTAATAAAAATGAGATGTGCCGGTGATTTATTCATTTATTCAAAACAAGGATGCAAAGTAGAACTTTGCACATTGCTTCCTCATAGAGGAAGCTTTTGACAAAGCTTCCTCTATGAGGAAGCCAAAATCAGTTACAATACTTCCTCGTAGAGGTTGCTCTGTAAAGAGCAAAATTTAATGAGGAAGTAATGTGCAAAGTTCTACTTTGCATCCTTTTTCTCTAGGCGGTGATCTGGCCAAGATATCGCAATCCAAAGTTTTGAAATGGCAAAAAAAATTTGTTTTTCGCTCTTCAAAAAAAAATAAATACGGCGGAACTCGCAACTAGATAATCGAAAAAGGAACAGAAACGGCACATATGTTTTTTTCTCTAGGCGGTGATCTGGCCAAGATATCGCAGTCCAAAATTTGGAAATAGCAAAAAAGAAATCTCTTCGCTCTTAAAAGGAAATCTGGCGAAACCCGCCACCAGATAATCAAAAAAGTGCCAGAAAATGCTTATATGTTTTATTCTCTAGGCGGTGATCTGGCCAAGATATCGCGATTCAAAGTTTTTAAATGGCAAAAAAAATATTTCTTCGCCCTTAATAAAAAAATTCGGCGGAACCCGCCACTAGATAATCGAGAGTACTACAAACAAGTGGTTCGACATTTTTGCTTATGATCAATATTCTAGTCAGGAAACGGTGTCAAAGACAAAAGTCCAAATAACTACCCACAAATAACCGCCACCTCAAAATTAGAATAGGAAGAAAATGTCTCCTACAAACTTTTCTCTCCGAGTCAAAATGAAAAAAATGCCGCGTTCCAAAGATTTCAATTCGCAGTGATCGTCTTAATTTCAAATAACTTCTTATTTTTTTTCAAAAATATCCGCCCATATATTTACATTATTTCCGAAAGCATTTTTTTCCATCCATCTCTTAAGACACTCGATTAAAAACTCTGGAAAGAAAAAAAAAGAGTGCGGCATGGCGGGGCGGAGTAATTGGTTCTTTGAGAAACCCCATAAGGTAATGTACACGGGATGTGGCGATCGCCACTACTGGCGAGTTTGCCAATCATCACTAGTGGACAATCTCGGTGCCGTCTTGTACCTTCTCTCGATATGTCGTGGGGGAGGGAGCTAAGCTCAAAGGGCCGATTCCTGAGCAGCCAAGGGTTCCCTTTATATAGCTGACCCAAGATGCCGACCGCCAGTCGACCCATCTCTTCTATCAGGTCAACAGGTCAACTTATACCGTGCTAAATATCTCTTGGCTTGAGCAGTTTTAGTGATCGTCGACAAAACGAATTTTTTAAACGAATTCAAAGATGGTCAATATCGACTATGAGCGTTACGAGAAGGAATATGTACCTAAATCGCAAAATAGCGAGGTAAGTTGGATGTTTCTTTTTTAAAAGTAATACAACATAATTCGCATAATCATTACGAGAAATTCAGTTGCACTTTGATATTGTTACGAGTTACGGCCCTAATCTCAATTGAAAAATTTTATGGAACAATGACCTTGAAAATTTCTGCACCCGCAAAAGAAAAATATTTGGCAATTCGTAGAGCCTTAAAAATCAGCCCAAGACAAAAATCTCTAACGACTTTTTTCACTCCTTTCTTCATTCTCTACAAACGGATTTTTTTTTGTTTTCTTTTGAATATATCGAGAGTCTATCAATCTATCATTTTTATTTCAACTATTTTACGGTGCCGAAGTATGAAAATTGCCGAAAAACCCCCTTTATTGAATCCTGAAAAAAATGTATACCTTTAAAATAGTTTGTAGAGCACTGAGGAAGAAATAAATAAAGATCCTGAGACAATTTTTCCCCTTTAAGCAACATTAGACTGTGTACCGCGGGGGCTAAATATGAAACTTGCAAAAGCACCCTCTTAATGAATTTTTTTAAAAATCCCTCTGTAAAGAATGAAAAAAAGAAAAGACAAGTCGGTAGAGGTTTTTGTCTTGGACTGGTTTTTAAGGCGCTACAAATTCCCAAAGACTTTTTTTTGCAGATGCAGGAATTTTCGAGGCTACTGTGAAATAACATTTCGTTACGAGTTGATCAATCATCGTGGATAATGTTAATTTATTGTTATTGATATTTAGGATTACGTGGATTGCGTTGCCGAAATACCGGAATGCCGTGTCAACGATGATCCGAAAAACAATTACCCCGATGTTAAGGATAACGTGAGGATCTGGAAGCCTATATCGGAAAGTGACGAGCGTTCTATGCGGGCTTTTATGTACCTCGCCAAGTCCGCACTGACTTGCGCTCAGATACATCAAGGGGTTCCCGATAACGAAGCGATAGAGAATTCTTGCAGCGGTTACGCCGAACAATATATATCCGACGTTCTTCACGATTCGGGATATTTGACGAAAGACGCATTGAAAACTTTGATGACTGAAGAAATACCTCACAAAATCTCCGATAGATGGACGGAATCGGACATTGTGAGTATCAAACGCATCTCGATTTTATACAACTTATCATATTTATCATTACGTTAAACGTGAAAATAATACGTTATTTCCATTTTTTTCTCCAGACTCTATTTGAAGAAGGATTGACGGAATTCAAAGAGAAGTTTGATGCAATAAGGTCGCATCTTTTGCCGCACAAAACAACGGTAAGAATTATAATCTCAAGTTTTAAATATTTGTTTAACTGTTTAACTGTTTAATTGTTATCTTATATTTTATATCTTTCGCAGATGGATATAGTAGAATTCTACTATACGTGGAAACGTACGAAACGCGTCAAAGGATTGGCAGCGTCGCAATCACGCCCATTATTATCGCGACGTCCAAAGAAACTATGGGGTCTCATTATTGGTCCCCCGACGGCGTCTCGTATGACCCAAAGTCAAGTGGCACCCAAAGACGATTCCCGTAGGACACCTGCCAGACTGGTCGTTTCGCGAAGAAATGTTTTTACGGCTGTCAACAGAAAGCGAACATCAGCAAAACAAACCAGGTAAAAGACACACACACACAACTTTTTCCCTACAAAATGTTTTGCAAACACGTCAATGTGCGTTATCAAAAGACCACATAGATATACTTCTCGTTTAATACGCATTCTCACACACGTTTTTCTTTTTATAGGTTATCTTCGACAGAGACGTGAGAGCTTCCATCGAAAATTATCGATCGAGTATGGAGAAGAGTCGCTCCCTGTAAAGTCCGAGACAAAATCATGAAAAACATTTTTTCGACGTTACATCAAACATATTTCGTACTTTTACTTGGAAACCAAACAAAAATCAATAATTCCCTCGAGCATTCCGAAAAGTGAAAAAAAAAAACAAGATATCGTGAATATTTTTATGACGACTGTATATGATTATTGTTATACATCTAAAAATTTATTCTGCTATTAAATACTTATGAAAGTGAATTTGTTGTTTTAATTTTTATTATTCTTCCACCCAATATTTCGACTAATAACACGCGAGAATTCAACACACACACACACTACGTGCATATATATATGTCGTCATTTCTCTTATAAATAAATATATATATATATATATATATATATCGCGATGGAATAAGGAATGGGGTAGTCGGACGTAGCTTCAGTTGCGCGGTGTTATCGGCAGTTATCGGGTCGTGATGTCACACAATGGGGCAGACAATGCGCGGGACAATACACCCTGCTTCCTAACCCTAGACCCACCACGGGCCTTTTTTTGTCCGTTTTTGGCCTGTTAATCTGCGACACCAGTTTTATCGTATTCAGAGTGTGTAGTTGCATAGAATAAAGAATTTCGACACCCATACTCCCAGCGAATGTCTTAGAAACGCCGGAATCCTTGATCTTTCGATAGTAGTATGGTACAGCGCTGGGGAGACAGACCCTACCCCTCCCCCCCTACCCGCTGGCAGCGCTGGGGAGCCAGACCCTACCCCCTCCCTGCCGCCTGGCGCCTTGTCTAGTCTAATTAGCATATCTCCCCGAGCTTTGATTGGTTGTTTAAATCCGCTCTTCCTCCCCTCTTCTTTTGATAAGTAGGTGGGAATAATTAGCATAATTCCCCGAGGTCTGATTGGTTGTTTAAATCCCCTCTGTCTCCCCACTTCTTTTGTTAAGTAGGTGGGAATAATTAGCATAATTCCCCGAGCTTTGATTGGTTGTTTAAATCCCCTCTTCCTCCCCACTTCTTTTGTTAAGAATTCCCCGAGCTCTGATTTGTTTGTTTAAGTCGATGCTTCGGCAGTCGGTAATGTAGATATTTTTTTCCTACGATCGGTAACTCGATTTTCCGGGTGTCGATAAATCGAAATCTGATCGGTAGCTCGATTTTCCGAGTATCGATAAATCGAAATCTGATCGGTAACTCGATTTTTCGAATGTTGGTAAATTTTTTCGAAATCTGATCGGTAACTGGATTTTCCGAATGTTGGAAAATTTTTTCCTGGTGGGTAAGTCGTGGAATAAAACAAGATTTTCGTTTTCAGAGAAGCGCATATATTTAAATATAGATAATCGATGAACATATACACGAGTGCAAGAGAAGGATAACCATTGTCAAAATTTAAAAATAATCGGCCTATCTTACAATTAAGACTTATATTTACACTGATATACGATGTATGAGGACATGAATCGCCGTCGGGTGTGTGTGTGATGCGCTACCAACAGAATAATAATAATACTTATTTCCGCGCGGGCAAGACGGAAATATACAGACACAGTAACATCTATGTACAAAGTTTGTCGTTATTGTTATTTTTGTTGTTGTTGTTGTTGTTCAGACTTCTCACTCTTCTCGGCAAGTGCTTTGCGAAGCTCGTTTGTGATGAATGCGGTGCGCAATACGGTAAGCTCCAGAAACACAAAGCCGAACGTAATTTCAACGAATTCAGCATCCATGCGACGCTGTACAGCGTCTTTCAAAGATGTGAAATTATCTTTCACCAATATTTTGTCACGTTGTTCGTTAATTTTTTCTGGAGTCCCGTTAGCCGGGATATGTAGCAACAATTCAGCACAAAGCACTTCGGCACACTTTTGTACATTTGCCGCGGTTCTTTGTAGTCGTCGGAAGCGCTCGTCGGTGCACACCATGATGTTTTGTAATCCTTCGAACGAGGGTTTTTGCATCACAACCGCTGGTGAATAATTTTTACGCTTTTTCTTCGTTGGTGGTTCAGGATCGAGCTGACTTTCGTTCATTTCATCGGTAGGTGTTTTTTTCAATGCGGCGATCAAACACGATAGATTTCGAGCCATAGCTTGACGTAAACAGGATCTCGCAGTCAGAGATGTGTATCGGATCTGGAGTGCGCCAACCTGAGCCCCAAACTATCTTCTGACCATCGGCAAAATACTTTGAAATATCGGGAAGATGGCTTTGCAGTAAAACCCAATCCTTTGACACGAAAACAATACCACCAGCCGTGTTGTTGTTCTACACTTTTATGATGGGTTGTATACTTCCATCCATCCGAGGCTGCAGGCCGACACTCACTCTCTTTTGTTGTGCCCGAAATTGAGACGAGTGATCAAATCGTCTACTTTCCGGCTGTTTTATAGATAGTATTTGGGATCGGACCGATTAAAGAACTAAAGTTCACGCGATTCCCGAAAGACAAGGTTTTATTGGTTGAAGTTGAATACAATTAGTTTCTTATAGCCGTAATTACGCTAATTACGACGGCAACGAGTCCAACCGTTCGTTACTCCGATTTTATAAAGACTGACTAAATCGAGAGCCGATTTAGTCCGCTCGACTCGCAATTGCTGGGTCAGCATAATTGAATGTCGATTCAGCTTCGAGTGCATTGACATGCATGCGTGCTCGAAGCTGGTGGCGAAAATGATTACTGTTGGAATCATTTTCGCAACGGCAATGAATTCCAACGATTTATTCATTTAAATTTAATATGAAAAATCTGGGGTACTACATCCCTCCCCCCTTAAAAAGAAAAAATTAAGCAAAAGAAATTTTTTCTTTACTGATTCGGTTGAACTTGTTTCTATCGCTTTTGATTTCATGTTGTACATAAGTTTTTATTATCTCGCTAGCGCCAAGCCCTGGCCGGGTACGATAGTCGCACGCGATTGTTATCTCTCTCCGAGAATGCTCGCTGGAGTTCCGAGTGTAGTCTGTTTTCTTGCTGATGCGATAAGGCACCCACGGCGGCCGGTGACTCTCGGGTCGCGCGACTCACACGTGCTAGCTGGTGTAGGATTACGTTTCAGCCTCAGCTGATATAATTAGTAGACCGCGTAACTGACCAGGGCTATAGGCGCGATCGCACTTAAAGAGTAAAAGCTGACATTGTGATAAAACTGTGAATTTTCTTTAACGTCTCTATCGAGGAATTCACCTATTTGTTTCACGCGTGTTCCGAGGTTCTTTAATTCCTCGGGATTCCGCAACACGTTCAATAATTAAAAATTTTTACTTTCACTCTTTTCGCGAGAATGGTATTTTCCGTCAATTTCCACTAACGTGACATTACATGACGGTAAATAATTCTCGTTTCGCACTTCGGTAACCCGTTTCAGAGTTCTGAGTTCTAAATCTTCAGTGTACGAAATCTTGGGCGGCTGCCTCGCATGAGCCTATTAAAGCCAGAATTTTTTTAACGTTTCGCGACACGCGGGTGTTTTCTCGCACACTATCGTAATTAGATCTTCGTATGGTGCGATATACATCCATCTTCCGTGTTGTTCCATGGGAATCACCATAGTGCTGGTGAGAGTCAAGGCTCGTTTTGGGCAGTGCCGTCCATTGTGTGGGCAGTGTCGTCCTTTTTTTATTTATTTTTCCTTTATTTATTATTTTTTAATTATTAATATAAATGATACCAAACAAATTTTAGTTGAATTCAAACCGTCTTCGTGTTATTTTTTTAATTTTAAGTTAGGTTTAAATATTGTGTAAAACATATGCACGTAGGTGCCCCTCTTGCGCATCCGTGACTTTCTCTACCCTTTCTTAGTTTCTTTTAATATCCTTTCGTCGTCGGCCGCCGCTTATCTTATCTTGTGCGATAAGCGGCTAGTGCTCGACGAAGGGCCGCAAGCGGTTCGCATGGACCGTTGTGGTCTTCCGTCGTTTCTTAATCACGTAGGTGACAGAGACTTGTTGCTCCATGATGGTGTGGGGCCCCGTCCATGCCGGTGTTAGTTTCGCTGATCGCCCTCTTCTCACCGTCTCGTCGTGAAGAAGTATGTGATCGCCGACGCGGTATTCTCGCTTTCTCGCTTTGACGTCATAATTCTGCTTCGCTCTCTCCTTGGCGTCGGACAGACTACAACGTGCTACCGATCATGAGGCCCGTAGCCTCTCACGTAGCTCGCTGGCGTAGTCTGCGTGTGTGTAGGTGGGCCGCGGTTCTTGTTTTACCGCGGTAGGCAATTCTGCCTCGCGCCGGAATACTAGCACATAAGGAGATAGGCCGGTAGCTGTGTGTGGTGTGGTGTTATGCACAAACATAGCGTATGGCAACCACTCATCCCAGTTATCTGGGTCTTCATTTACGAAACGTTTTAAATATTCCGCCAAGGTCCGATGTGATCTCTCCAAAGCTCCATTGCTTTCGGGATGGTATGCTGTGGTTTGGATCTTCTTGATTCGGAGAAGCTTACAAGCTTCTTTAAAAGTCGAACTCAAGAAGTTGGTACCTTGGTCGGACAGAAGGATCTCAGGTGTTCCATATCGACAGACGATTTCTTCCACCAAAGCTTTAGCGACTGTCTGAGCTTCCTGGTTGGGAATAGCCACCGCGGCACTATATTTGGTTAGTGCATCCTGGAATGTGAGTATGTATCTGTTTTCACTTGATGTCAAAGGTAGTGGTCCCACGATATCGACGGCTATTTTTTCAAAAGCCTTGCTGGGGGTGTCGGTGATGACCATTGGTGCCTTTATTCTACATCATAGCTTATTTTTTTGACATTTCTCGCAAGTTGTGATGTAATTTTCTATTATCTTCTTCATGCCGAGCCATTCATACTTGGCTCGGATCCGTTTTAGCGTCCTCTTTATACCCAGGTGCCCACCGAGGGGGGCATCATGGTATTCCTTTAGTATTTTCCCTCGGTCCTCTAGTGACGGACAGGTTACGCCTATGCTGCAGCGACGCTTGTTTTTCGTAGCGGCTTCCACGTCTTTACTGGAGGAACTCCCTATCTCACTATTCGCCCCGGTCTCCGCTTCCCCAGACCACCTGGCTGCTAGCTGTTCGCTTGGCCAGCGAGTCGGTCTACGTAAGCTTGGAACGGTGGAGTATCGGTGTCCTTTTCGCTCCGCAGTGAGTGGCGTCGCTCCGTCTCTCTCGCTGCACTCGCGCTATCCTCTACTCCGGTCTCAGTCTCCTCGCGTCTACTCTTTGTGCCATGCTTCGTAGCCGGAGCGCCCCAGCCACACGGCTTGCATGTGTTGGTGCGGGCGTTAGTGTGTTCGGTCGTTCATGAGCCATCTATTTCCTTCTTCATCTGGCTCGCTTCATTGCATCGGAGTTCGGTTTCTGTCGTCGTTTCCTCTACCGAACTGGCTGTCCTTTTCTTCCTCCCGGGACTCGTATCCTTTCTTCGCGCTTGAGCTCTTGTGGTAATACAGATGCGGCTTAGAGCGTCCGCGTTTGTATTTCTCTTCCCAGCTTTGTATTCCACATCGAACTCGTGCTCTGATAATTTTATTTGCCACCTCATCAGGCGAGAATCCGGGTCGGTTACCCCAAACAGCCAAGTGAGTGGTTGATAGTCGGTGATGACCTTGAGCCGGGATCCGTAAATATACGGTTGGAATTGCGCTATGGCCCACACTATTGCGAGTAACTCTTTCTTCGTTGTCGAGTAATTAATCTCGGCCTTCGAGAGAGTGCGGTTCGCATAGCATATAGGCAAATCTTCGCCGACCGTGCCTTGGGAGAGGATTGCCCCGATTGCCTTATCAGAGGCGTCTGTGGTTACTAAGAATTGCCGGTCGAAGTCGAGGTATTGTAGTACGGGAGCCGTGGTTAATGCTGTCTTCAATTCTTCGACCGCGGCGTCGCATACTGCAGTCCACTCGAACTTCGTCCCCTTTTTTAATAAGCCGGTTAGTGGTTTTGCTACTTTCGAACAATCCCGAATAAATTTTCGATAGTAGCCAGCTAATCCGAGGAACGATTGCACCTGTTTTACGGTTGTTGGTGCAGGAAAATTTTTTACGGCGACGAGTTTCTCCGGATCTGCTCTTACTCCCTCTTCCGAAATGATGGGTCCCAAGTGCTGCGTTTCTTTCCGTAGGAATTGACATTTCCCAGGTTGTACGGACAGCTTGGCCTCTTTTAACCGTTGGAACACTTCCTCCAACCTGCCGTTATGCTCTCGCAGCGTTTTACCGTAGACGACTATATCATCGAGGTATACGTAACACTTGACTCCTTATATGCCGGCCAGTACGGTGTTCATTAACCTCTGAAACGTGGGAGAAGCATTTTTTAATCCGAAAGGCATTCGGTTGTATTCGAAATGTCCTTGAGGAGTCGAGAATGCTGTCTTTTCCTTGTCTTCTTCCGCCATCGGGATTTGATGAAATCCAGATGCGAGGTCGAGAGTTGAAAAATATCGGGCTTTTCCCAGCTGGTCCAATATCTCGGTGATGTTGGGCAGTGGGTAGGAGTCCCCAATGGTGGCTTCGTTTAATTTCCGGCAGTCCACCACCAGTCGAAGTCGTTTTTCTCCCGTTGCGTCGGGTTTTTTAGCTACTACCAAGAGAGGTGCATTCCATTGGCTCCTGCTTGGCCGAATTATCCCATGTGCGATCATTTCGCTAGTTTGCCGTTCCACTTCCTGTTTTTGCGTTTTGGATAGTCTGTAAGGGCGTATTCTTGTGGGTTGTACGCCATCCTTTAATGGTATGCGATGTTCTACCATGTGTGTACACGGTAATTTATCTCCCTTTAAATGGAAAATCTTTTCGTATTTCCTTATCAGCGGCAAAAGGGATTTTCTTTCCTCGTCATTCAGGTGAGTCATGGCGAGTTCTCTTTCTAAACGCTGGAGTCGCAAGGCCCCCCTTTCTTCCCTGACGGCGCCTACTTGTAATACCGCCGAGTTGGTCTCGAGCTCGGCCGCTATCTCGACCGGCTCAAGTATCACCGTCGGGCGATTGACCACTACCACGCTCTCAGTACTGTTCATGAGGCTCACCACACAGCTATTGCCTCGTGGCGGCGTGTAGCACGCGCCGATTGTCACACCTGCCTCTATCTCTTTCCTTGGAAGAATTCCTGGTGTGCCGCTGCACGTTGCTACGTAAGTTATAGTTTCAGAGCGTGGTGTGAGAGCGATCTTCTGACTTCCATCCAGTAACGGCATTCTGTGCCCGTAGAGTCGGAGCACTTCTCCTCTCAAAATATCTACGTGGTGCATTTTTATGAATTCCATGCCCAGTAGTCCCTCAACGGCTATCGGCACGTCATCTTTTATAATGTAGAACCAATGCTTTATTGTTTTTTTCGGCATTTTCAAGGTGATCTCCGCCTTACAGACGGGAGAAAATTTACTACCCTCCGCGCATTGAAGTACTGCATCACTGTTTTCGATCGGCGTGTCTGCTTTTAATTTGCTGTATTTTATTAGGCTGCACTGAGCTCCGGTGTCGGCCTTAAGAGTGAGTATTCCTCGCGTTGCGGTAGGGCTTGCTATATCAAAATCGCTGGCCGTTGAGCTCTTTGATGGCACGGTAACTTCGAGGACATGCATCTCCTTATTCCCTTGTGTTTGACGGCCGATGCTCGTAACTTCGGGGTCAATGCTGTCCAGCGTACGCATAGTAGTAAGCGTAGCACTACGCTCGGCTGCCACTCCGCACATTTTTCTTTATCGCGCTCTCCCTCTACGGCCCCCTTAGTCGGTCTACTCACAGTGACCGTATGTATGACTATCGTTCCTAGCGTACGCGTGGCCTTGGACGACGTGCTAGTTTGCGCTGAGTTGCCGGATAACTGAGCCTTATCGTGACTCGGCGGCCAGTCTCCACTTCTCTGATGTCGTGCAGATCCTTGAACTACTTCTTTCTTTAATCGCTTCCCGCATTCATGCCACGAGTGTCCTTTAAACTTACAGTAGGTGCATACTATTTCCAGCTGATTGATTCCTCTCGGGTGGCTGGGAGCAGGCAGGCTCAATCAGCCTGATTGGCGGGTGCAATCCCGCGCCATATGCCCGCTGTTTCCACAGTTATAACAAGTTTTCCAACCGGGCTGAGCGTGACCTTCTCTGACTTCCTTGGGTTTTCTTCGCTGCTACATGCGGGTGTGTCTGGTTACTAATTTCCACAGCCGCATTTATTGCTTCATGCAGGGTAGTGCAGTTCTGCGCTCGCACCAGAATTTGTACTTGCCCGTGCAATCCACCCACAAAAACTGTTAGAGCAGATATCCTCGTTATCCATTCCACAAACCGGGCCTGTTCATCGCTGCTAACCTCCTCGCAGATTTTTCCCACCACTTCCGTGGGGATTTTTTCCACTCGGGTCGCGTACGCGGTGACATCCTCGTTCAGTTCTTGTTTCATGGAATGGAATCCCATTTGCATGGCTGACAGAGATCTTTGTCGTCCGAAACGCGATTCAAGCTCCGCTTTTAATTGCTCCAGAGTGTGAATGTTCTGGAACCTCAGCTCCTCGGCTGCTCTTCCTTCAATTCTGCCACTAAGTATTAAGGCGAGTAGAGTACCTTTTTCCTCCGCCTCTATTCTTGAGAATACTGTGTCTCACGAGCGTAGGAATGCGCCGAGTTTTCCCGAATCGCTTCCGTCGAAATACCTGATGAATTGGATTCCCAGGGCAAGCACGAGCGGTTTCGAATCTTTACCGCCGTCATATGAGGGTCTACTGCCCTGAGGGTCACCGGAGGGCTCTCCTCCGGATCCCCGATGAGGAGGATTTCCTCTAGGATCTTCTGGGGGTCCTACTCCCCGACTTCTTCTCGGCGGTACTGGTGGTCGTTTTGGCGGCTCCTCTGGGGGGCCTCCAGGCGGATCACCTAACACTCTTCTTGGCGAAGGTGTCGAGGGTTTGGCTGGAGTTTCTTTGCCTTGTCGTTTCTTTTCCCGGGCAACCACTATCGTGAGTTCCTCGAGCTGGGTCTGAAGAGTGTTAATGAGCTCCAATTGAGTCTCTAACTGGACAGCTTGGTCGTGCACGGATTGCGCCAGATCTTCAGGCATATCTTGCACATGCTTCGATGATGTGGCGGTATTTCTACGGTGGGGTGTTTCCAGACGACCTTGAGCGCTGTTCCGAAAGGGAACATTCCATGGCGGTGGTGCTGGTAACTCGTAGGGCTCCTCTTCCATTCGGTCGTCCCTCTGTGTCGTTCCCCTAGCGGTGCTCTTAGGGATTGCTCCTCTGCCATTTCCTGGATTTTTGGATTAGGCCCTTTCCAGGGCTCCCCTTTGTCCTTCCAGACCGGTGTCCCGGAGCATCCTTTCCAGCTCGGCGTCTATATCTGGTGTGGCAATGGCTTTTGCGCCCTCGCCCTTGGATTCCTCTTCTTGATCCATGTACGTGGCTTCACCGAACGAGGTTCCTCTTTCCACGTTGATGCCGAAATCCCTTACTAAACTTTCTGCTATGCGGGCCTCTTCCGTGCCGGGGGTTCCGCCGGTCGGCGAATTCTTCCTAAGGGCGCGTTGCGTCCTCAAGGTGATGTCGCCTACCGCTTCTTCTAAGCCGGTGGTGATATCTACGCCGTCGGCATGTATTGTTGTGTCCACGGAGCTCGCTCTCCGCCGCTGTCGATTTTGGTCTTCTCGCGGCATGTGATGCGATGACTCAGCAACGATTAAAGATAATTTTATCGCGAATAGGGCACTTTTTAATTTTTGTTATTTTCCCTTTTCCGAAAGTGGTTTTAATTATATGTAGATAGAAAAACTTTTTATTTATGATGGACAGTGGTTAGTGTTAGCCTGGCCTCCTGCCTTTCGCGAATTAATACCGCAAATCCTTGCAAGTGTCAACGATTTCGGGTAAGGGTATCGATTTTTTTTAACGAGAGATCTGGGCTCGCGGGCTCAGTCCCACGGATTTAATGCCTTAATCTATACTAATTGTTTAACCCGTTTTTCTGGCTCGGACTAATAGGCTCATGCAGAAATAAAAATTTTTTGGCAACCGCCACTTACAGTTTTCAGATCCCTTCTATGGCGCAGCTGGACTTCGAGGTTGTCGTCTCCGTTGTCGTGATGACCTTGACGTTGTTCCCCCGACTGCGGTGTCGTGTTGACCTTGCTGGTCGATGAGTACGCCCTTCCCGGCGTAGTCGATCCTTTGGTTGGACGTTCGTCCCTCAGTTGGCTGGACGTTCGTCCTTCGGTTGGCTGGACGTTCGTCCTTCGGTTGGCTGGACGTTCGTCCTTCGGTTGGCTGGACGTTCGTCCTTCGGTTGGCTGGACGTTCGTCCTTCGGTTGGCTGGACGTTCGTCCTTCGGTTAGCTCCTCGTCAGTTGTACCTGCCTGACGTCTTCTTTAACGATTCACGACCGCGTGTGAATCGCACCAAGTCGTTTACCCCAACGATTCGGAGTCGCGTTTGACTCTGGGTTTTTTCTTGTATATTTCACTTTTCGGGGTTCGCTTACAGTGTATCCTATCGCTACCACCAAAATGTTGTGCCCGAAATTGAATCGAGTGATCAAATCGTCTACTTTCCGGCTGTTTTATAAATAGTATTTGGGATCGGACCGATTAAAGAACTAAAGTTCACGCGATTCCCGAAAGTAATACAAGGTTTTATTGGTCGAAGTTGAATACAATTAGTTTCTTATAGTCGTAATTACGCTAATTACGACGGCAACGAGTCCAACCGTTCGTTACTCCGATTTTATAAAGACTGACTAAATCGAGAGCCGATTTAGTCCGCTCGACTCGCAATTGCTGGGTCAGCATAATTGAATGTCGATTCAGCTTCGAGTGCATTGACATGCATGCGTGCTCGAAACTGGTGGCGAAAATGATTACTGTTGGAATCATTTTAAGAAAATAATAAATATAAAATAAAATAAAAAATAGTCTCCAAGGTATCGATGATCTAATCGCTAATCGGTGGCAAGCTGTTGAGAGATCTTCGCAAGTGTCTTTTGTCGCACTTAAGTAAGCATGTGCCGTCTCAAAGGGTGCGTGGGTGATGGTGACGTTTACCGGCTGTCGCGATGAAGCGTGAGAGTTTTCACCCCACGACTACCTGTAGAGATGCAGGGTTAAAGATAGTTTTCCGGTCGCACTGCGGGCGGCAATAAAAAAAAGTCTCCAAGGTATCGATGACCCAACCGCTAATCGGTGGCAAGCTGTTGGGACATCTTCGCAACAGGTAGTATTGTTCTACGGTGATTTTTGGGATTGTACGTATTTTGTAATCTAATCATTTTATCGATCCAGGGCTGTGCAGTTTCCAATGTAGAAAAAAAAAAGGTTTTCGGGAAAACATTGGATCTTTGTTTTGACCAATGTTTGAGCTCGAAAAAATTGTCACAGCCTACTTTTTCTTTTTTGCACCCTTAAATCTATCGATAGTGGGGGTGTGTTTAAAACTATATAGTCTTTGGAAACTCAGACTTTGTTTAATTCTTTCTCGAGAAGTCACTCGTAACACTTCAGCATCACTCGCGTTTTCAAAATCGTCGTTTTAACGTTTTTATCGTGTGTGATTTGTTCAGTGTTCGCAGAACTTTGTGAATCCATTGGAGTTTACAGTGATCTTCGGGTTTAGCGCAAAGTATTTACCGGTTTCGAGTGTGTGTGTGTGTGTCGTTACTCCAGCATTTGCCGGTTTATTTGTGGTTGAAAAAATCTTGTTTTGGATTTTATATTTTTGTTCGCGTAAAAACACAGAAACCGTCTACGAAAATGCAGTGTGTTTCCAATAACGCCTCAAACGAGCAGTGCCCGCGTGCCCGTAATTTAATAAGGGCTATATTAAATACCGTCGGACTTGTAAAAATACGAAGTGCGGTCATTGCGCGTCGCTGTGCGCAACAGTGGGTTTCGACGCTGAGATCGATGGATCTGCGTGAAGCCCAGCGAGAATTAAAATCGCTCCTGAGGTCTCTACCGCTGAGGGTTATCGCTCGTGTCCACGAGTATGAGGCCTTCGACGCCTCACATTACGCGGTTTTAATTCCGTGCGAGGTGGTGCTCGAGCGTAACGCAAGTCACCTGCCAATTGTTCGTAGCCTCATGGAGGCATACGAAAACGCTCGAAGTGCCATCAGCCTCATCGCTTGGGCTGAGCGATGTGATAGCGACGCGTCCACTGTCAACGAGGAAGAGGAGGAGGCGGCGGATCAGGGAGAAGCCGGAACCAACGACGACGACAACGACGACGGCGCCGACGACGATGACACCACCGGTGCTCCGGAAAAGTCGGGGCAACGTGGCGTGGAGGTTGTCGACCTCGTGACGCAAGCGTCTCTGGCTCGCTTTGCAAGCGAGGCTCAAGGATGCGATGCGATCCTCGTCGTCGATCTCGCCAGCCCTGCACCCTCGGTACGAACAATCAACGACGACGACGACGACGAAGACCTCGTGGACGCCCCTCAATCCCCGAATTCACCGCATTTTGAAGTGAACGTGGTAATGCGGCCGGGACCAAACCACGACGACCCTGAAAGTCCTGTGTCTCCGGATCCCGAGCCTGTCGAGGAGCACCCTGAACCTCAGGGTCTAGAGGGTGTATTTCATTACAACCCTGAAGACCCTGATAGAATTTGGGTTTTCGAAGAAGAAGAAGAAGAAGAAGAAGGCGAAGACGGCGAAGATACGGAAAATGCGGTAGATTCGGGGGTTCATACCGCGGGAAGCGAGATTTCCGCCGTTTTCGTGGACCACGAAGGTGAAGAACGCCGTGTCCCTGGTCCGGAGGAGATGGTCGTGATGGAGGTGGACGACGACGACGACGACATCGTCCTGGATCAGCAGCAGGATGAGGAAGACGACTTCGCGAAGGAGGAGGAGGAGGAGGAGGAGGTGGAGAACGAGGAGGAGGAGGAGGAGGGCACTCCTCTCCCAAGAAGTATGACGCCGGGATCGGACCTCGAAGGAATCTCCGATGACGCCACGGTCATCATGGGCGACCTCAACGAGATCCCTCAAAAGATCGAGAGCCGTGAAAATCGTAAGTTATTATTTTTATAATACATTTATTAATTCACCATTTATATATATATATATTAGGGTGTGTCATTTTTGGGCAATTTTTTTTTTTCGACTCACAAACAGGTTGTATACCTTCAGGAAGGTAAAATAAGAAGCCTGTAAAAATTTTAGCTCTTAATATTAATATTTAGATGCGCCTCATCGCGAATTTCTATTTCCCATTTAAATAACATGGGAAAAAATTTTTTTCATGTTTGGAATTTTATACGTTGGCAATGGCATATTGTTCGATGGAACGCATAACATATTTTATAGAGAATCGCACGCTCTACAAAAAAGATGTCTTGCATTTTTTCGATAGACATAGCCATTCTGATGATATTTGAGTTCAAAGCTCAAAATATACGAAAAATCATCTTTTTGTTAATATTATAGCGAAACTATTGACTCTATTGAGAATCTTCAATCAACTTTTATGTAAATTATTAAATTTACCATGAAAATTGTCTCATCCATGATTAATTAATATTTATTGGTGAATTGTTCAATGCTGTAGAGACCTGTCTTCTGTCACGAAACTGGTTCTAATGGGCTGATACTTATCATAAATAGTTACAAAAAAAATCGACAAAATAGTCACGAAAAATATCTTTCGTTATTTCCATTAATAGTAAAAAAAAATGTTTCATTCAATCTTTTTAAGTAAATTTATTAATGAAAAATTATAAATATTGAATAATTTATTACAGTATGAACATTTTTTTATTTTTTGTTGCCATTATTGTAAGTCTTGCTATACCGAGTATAAAAAATTCGCCAATGCATTAATAATTATTCAATTATTTTTTTATTGCAAGTCGGATATTTTCGACGATGCTCCTTCACTATTCGCAATAAATACTGGAACTGCTCGTCATTCTTTGTCAAACATGCATTATATTGTTCCAATAATACCACTTCACGTTCTGCAGCGTCATTGACTACTTTCAATTTTGTGAAAAAGTCCAAATTTTCTCTATAGCTCTCGTTATTCGGCCATAGAAGTATATCTTCTTCGAGAAAATCAGACGGCAAATCAAATTTTTCGAACAGCTTCAATGAATTCTTCGAGACAAATCCACTGATATCTTCATTCAAAAACATTTCTAGCTTATTTTTATCTATTATGTGGCGTTTTCTAATAACGCGGGTATTCTCACGACTCTTCATTGCTTCACTCATTTTTTTCTTATTATCTACTGAAATGCTGTCATCAAACAAAGAAAGAGTAGCTAACTCTTCATTTAGGTACCATAAATGATCAGTCAGTTTACCAACAGCAGCTCGTGAAACAGACGGATTCCATTTATTATACAGAATCAGTTTTTGTATCAGCTCTAAATCTTTTTTTGGCGCTAGAGTTGCAGAAGTTGAAGTGAACCAAGCTTTTATATAAAATAAAATAACAAAAATACAAACTTCACCGAGATTCCTTTTTTCACGTTTGGTCAATTTAAACTCGTTTCTAAATATGAATATTTTTAAACTGTACATGGCTTTCGCCATCCATCTCGCATGATGCATAGCACCAGGACGTTTGAAACGAACAATATGCCATTGCCAACGTATAAGATTCCAAACATGAAAAAATTTTTTTCCCATGTTATTTAAATGGGAAATAGAAATTCGCGATGAGGCGCATCTAAATATTAATATTAAGAGCTAAAATCTTTACAGGTTTCTTATTTTACCTTCCTGAAAGTATACAACCTATTTGTGAGACGAAAAAAAAAAAATTGCCCAAAAATGACACACCCTAATATATATATAGATTTAACATATTATACATACATATATATATATAGATTTAACCAAATTGTTCTGTTTGGGAATTTAAGAATTCAAACGACGCGCCGTTACTACTTGTAGTTGGCGCTGACTACCGCTTGGTGCGGTGCGCGACATCGGGGCTTCCCCGACTCGAACTCGGGGGGTTCCCATTCACGATAGCGGGGTTCCCGGTGAACTAAGAGAAAAGAGGGGCCCGCGCGCCCAATGCAAGGAGTCATCAGCCTCAGTAGCGCATCAGGAGTGCACGCGAGCAAGTCAGGGAGTCGAACGCGATATAATTTAATAGAATCAAATCCGCGGTTAAATTAATTAATAGTGTGTGTGTGTGTGTGTGAATGACGTAGGATTTAGTGTGGTGCCTCGAGGCTTTTAGGGACCTTGTTTGGGGAACGAGTCTACGTGTTTTACGTAACCGTTTCTAGGGCTAGCGTATCGCGGCGGCGTCCTTTGCCGCCCGGCGCCACAGCGTCTGGATTCCCGAGACGTCGGGACGCGCTTGGCGAGAGATATTGCGCTTCCCAGGCCCAGTTCTGCATTCAATACGGCAGACAGCGGCAGGTAACTTTCATTTTCACCCAGCATCCTTCCACGCGGTGCGGTGTTCGGGTGCGCGGCGTGCGTCCGAAGGTAAGAGAGCTCTCTCGCGTCGCGTTCAAGACACCTTTCGTTCCCTTGCGTAGTAAATTTAAGGCTTATTGTATTTTATTATTATTAATTATTCAAGTTCAATTAAAGGTCATTTCTTTATTTGTTCCGGCCTTTAATTAGTTTAACTTTAAAAATACAATTAATCGCTTGTCCCGGCTTTTCTCTCAGCTCGTGAGAGTTTTTACGCCGAGACAAGTCAGATATTTTACCGCGGACTATTTGTTTTATTTAAGGACCTATCACTCATCCCTGTTCCCTGCTACCTTCCAAGAACTCACTATCTTAAGAACAAGGTAATTTAGTACTGCAATTCATAACATGTTCATATTATTTACAAAATGAAATAATAAACAGATAAATGAATCAGTAAAAAATGTTATTACATTCTCCGCATTGTTCTTTTTTAAACTTTAAACCAACTTATTTTTCAAAGCTGTTGCTCTCGTTATAGTACCAATAAATTTGCAATTTGACCTATTGATATTATTAATTGTTTATTCTTGCAAAAACACATAAACAAGTATATTGATTTTGAAAAAAATTTTAAACCAGATAAGCATTGCTCACTAACAATACGTACAAAATAATTGAAATATATGAAAAAAAAATGACGGTTTTCTGCTCTTTCTTGTTTGTCGTATAATTTTGCTTATTTCTTTTACCTGTACTATAAACGTCTTTAGCGCAAATCAAGGATCATCATCAGCCCTGGTAAGTGAGTTCAACATATTTCGACAACTTCTATTTAGGAAATGATAATTTTTCTTTCGTTTTGATAAATACTGCCAATATAATACCGTCAAGCCACCGCGGCGTTCACGCCAACGCGTACCCCACCGACATTTTATGAATAACGACGACATTTAGACAATCAAATGGCAAACAATAACGGTAACAATTGCATAATGTTTCGCGACGTATAGAACGCGATACCCACATTTGACGGGAAGAACATCCCTGTCGAACACTTCACATGCGCTTGCGAAAAAGTAAGAAGAATCTTGCCCGAAACGGATCACGCTCGTTTTCTGGAAATAGTGCAATTCAAATTATCGGGTAACGCATTATACCTCGTAGATTCAAAAACATATGTAACAATAGCCGCACTTTTACAAGACCTTAAAGAAAATTTTGGTAACCAAGTAGAACTTCTTGACCTGGAACTAGAATTAAAATTGATATTTCAAAAGCGCGATGAAACGATAAGCGGTTACGCAGCTCGCGCTAGAACTTTATAAAAACGCGTCATCGACCGATTGAAAGAAGTCTACAACACCGTAGCCCAAGCAACGTACTGTACGAACAGAATTTCGGAAATCCAAAAAGCAGTAATCAGAGCGTTCATCAGAGGCCTACACGGCCGAATTGGACACCTTTTAATACATCAGCAGCTGGACACCCTCGAAGACGTAATAACGGAAGCCAAGAGAACCGAACGCGAAATCGGAAGACGCAATTCGGTACACCGGAATCGTCAAGAATCAGAGGACTCCGGTACAGCACAAACAGCTAGAGTACGATTCGCCGAAACAAGAAACAAACAACGAAGCAACGTTTTCTGCGACTACCACAAAAGCCGTTCCCACTCAACTACGGATTGGATAACTTTGCAAAACGTCCAAGAGTACAACCACCGTCCGAACACATAAGGCACCTTCGACAAATATCGCAACAATTCACGTGACCGTTTCCAATACAACTATCGCAACGGATCGCGCGACAGGTAGCAAAATAACTTCCGCAACGATTCTCGAGACAGATATAAAAATAACTATAGCAGCGATTCGCGCGACAAGTATCAAAACAGCTATCGCAACGACTCTCGAGACAGATACCAAAATAAATATAGCAACAATTCGCGCGACCGGTACCAGAACAATTAGCGCAATAATTCTCGCGATCGGTATTAAAATAATTATGGCAGCGATTCGCGCGATCAGTATCAAAACAACTGTAGTACCCCAGATTTTCCATTTAAAGATTTAAGTTAATAAGTCGTTGGAATTCATTGCCGTTGCGAAAATGATTCCAACAGCAATCATTTTCGCCACCAGCTTCGAGCATGCGAGCATGTCAATGCACTCGAAGCTGAGTCAACATACAATTATGCCGACCCAGCAATCGCGGGTCGAGCGGACTAAATCGGCTCTCGATTTAGTCAGTCTTAAGAAAATCACAGTAACGATCGGTTGGACTCGTTGCCGTCGTATTAGAGTAGTTACGACCATAAGAAACCAATTGTATTTCATCAAACCAATAAACCTTGTATTACTTTCGGGAATCGCGTGGACTCTAGTTCTTTAATCGGTCCGATCCCAAATACTATTTCTTAAACAGCCGGAAAATAGACGATTTGATCACTCGTCTCAATTTCGGGCACAACATTTTGGTGGCAGCGGTGGGATACACCATAAGCGAACCCCGAAAAGTAAAGTATACAAGTAAAAACCCAGAGTCAAACCCGACTCCAAATCGTTGGGGTAAACGACTTGGTGCGATTCACACGCGGTCGTGAATCGTTGAAGAAGACGTCAGTCAGGTACCACTGACGAGGAGCCAACCGAAGGACGAACGTCCAGCCAACTGAAGGACGAAAGTCCAGCCAACCGAAGGACGAACGTCCAGCCAACCGAAGGACAAAAGTCCAGCCAACCGAAGGACGAACGTCCAGCCAACCGAAGGACGAACGTCCAGCCAACTGAGGGACGAACGTCCAACCAAAGGATCGACTACTCCAGGAAGGGCGTACTCATCGACCAGCAAGGTCAACGCGACAACGCAGTCGGGGAACAACGTCAAGGTCATCACGACAACGGAGACGACAACCTCGAAGTCCAGCTGCACCATGGAAGGGTTCTGGAAATTGTAAGTGGCGGTTGCCAAAAAATTTTATTTCTGCATGAGCCTATTAGTCCGAGCCAGAAAAACGGGTTAAACAATTTTTAGAGATTAAGGTATTAAATCCGTGGGACTGAGCCCGCGAGCCCAGATCTCTCGTTAAAAAAAATCGATACCCTTACCGGAAATCGTTGCAAGTTTGTAGCAACTTGCAAGGATTTGCGGTATTAATTCGCGAAAGGCAGGAGGCCAGGCTAACACCAACCACTGTCCATCATAACTAAAAAAAAAAAAAAATTATCTATATACATATAATTAAAACCCCTTTCGGAAAAGGGAAAATAACAAAAAAATTAAAAACTGCCCTATTCGCGATAAAATTAAATTTAATCGTTGCTGAGTCATCGCATCACATGCCGCGAGAAGACCAAGATCGACAGCGGCGGAGAGCGAGCACCGTGAACACAACAATACACGCCGACGGCGTAGATATCACCACCGGCTTAGAAGAAGCGGTAGGCGACATCACCTTGAGGACGCAACGCGCCCTTAGGAAGATTTCGCCGACCGGCGGAACCCCCGGCACGGAAGAGGCCCGCATAGCAGAAAGTTTAGTAAAGGAGTTCGGCATCAACATAAGAAGAGGAACCTCGTTCGGTGAAGCCACGTACATGGATCAAGAAGAGGAATCCAAGGGCGAGGGCGCTAAAGCCATTGCCACACCAGATATCGATGCCGAGCTAGAAAGGATGCTCCGAGACACCGGTCTGGAAGGACAAAGGGGAGCCCTGGAAAGGGCCAAATCCAAAAATCCAGGAAATGGTAGAGGAGCAATCCCTAAGAGCACCGCTAGGGGAACGACACAGAGGGACGACCGAATGGAAGAGGAGCCTTACGAGTTACCAGCACCACCGCCATGGGATGCTGCCTCTCGGAACAGCGCTCAAGGTCGTCTGGAAATACCCCACCGTGGAAAAAACACCACATCATCGAAGCACGTGCAAGATACACCTGAAGATCTGGCACAATCCGTGCACGACCAAGCTGTCCAGTTAGAGACACAATTGGAGCTTATTAGCACTCTTCAGACGCAGCTCGAGGAACTCAAGATGGATGTTGCCCGGGAAAAGAAACGAAGAGGCAAAGAAACTCCAGCCAAAACCCCGACACCTTCGCCAAGAAGAGTGTCAGGTGATCCGCCTGGAGGCCCCCCAGAGGAGCCGCCAAAACGACCACCAGTACCGCCGAGAAGAAGTCAAGGAGCAGGACCCCCAGAAGATCCTAGAGGAAATCCTCCTCATAGGGGATTCGGAGGAGAGCCCTCAGGTGACCCTCAGGGCGGTGGACCCTACTATGATGGCGGTGAAGATTCGAAACCGCTCGAGCTTGCCCTGGGAATCCAATTCATCAGGTATTTCGAGGGAATCGATCCGGGTAAACTCGGCGCATTCCTACGCTCGTGCGACACAGTATTCTCAAGAATAAAGGCGGAAGAAAAAGGTACTCTACTCGCCTTAATACTTAGTGGCAGAATTGAAGGAAGAGCAGCCGAGGAGCTGAGGTTCCAGAACATTCACACTCTGGAGCAATTAAAAGCGGAGCATGAATCGCGTTTTGGACGCCAAAGATCTCTGTCAGCCATGCAAATGGAATTCCATTCCATGAAACAAGAACAGAACGAGGATGTCACAGCGTACGCGACCCGAGTGGAACAAATCACCACGGAAGTGGTGGGAAAAATCTGCGAGGAGGTTTGCACCGATGAACAGGCCCGGTTTGTGGAATGGATTACGCGGAAATCTGCTCTGACAGTATTCGTGGGTGGGTTGCACGGCCAAGTACAAATCCTGGTGCGAGCGCGGAACTGCACTACCCTGCAAGAGGCAATAAATGCGGCTGTGGAAATTAGTAACGAGACGCACCCACATGAAGCAGCAAAGAAGACCCAAGGAAGTCAGAGAAGGTCGTTACCCGCTCAGCCCAGCGAAAAAACTTGTTATAACTGTGGAAACAGCGGGCATATGGCGCGGGATTGCACCCGCCAATCAGGCCGATTGAGCCTGCCTGTTCCCAGTCACCCGAGAGAAATCAATCAGCTGGAAATGGTTTGCACCTACTGTAAATTTAAAGGACACTCGTGGCAAGAATGCAGGAAGAGGTTAAAGAAAGAAGGAGGTGAAGGAACTGCAAGACAACAGAGAAGTGGAGACAGGCCGCCGAGTCTCGATAAGGCTCTGGAGTCCTGCACCGCAGTGCAAACCAGCACCTCTACCAAGGCCACGCGTACGCTAGGCACAATAAATATACATACGGTCACCGTGAGTAGACCGGCGGAAGGGGCCGTGGAGGAAGAGCGCGATAAAGAATAAATGTGCAGAGTGGCAGCCGAGCGTAGTACTACGCTTGCTACTACGCGTACGCCGGACAGCATTGACCCCGAAGTTATGAGCACCGGCCGTCAGGCACAAGGGAATAAGGAGATGCATGTCCTTGAAGTTACCGTTCCATCGAAGAATTCAACGGCCAGCGATTTAGATGTCGCAAGCCCGACCACAAGAGCAGATCCGGAGAAACTCGTCGCCGTAAAAATTTTTCCTGCACCAACAACCGTAAAACAGGTGCAATCGTTCGTCGGATTAGCTGGCTACTATCGAAAATTTATTCGGGATTTTTCGAAGGTAGCAAAACCACGAACCGGCTTGTTAGAAAAGGGGACGAAGTTCGAGTGGACTGCAGTATGCGACGCCGCGTTCGAAGAATTGAAGACGGCATTAACCACGGCGCCCGTACTACAATACCCCGACTTCGACCGTCAATTCTTAGTAACCACGGACGCCTCTGATAAGGCAATCGGGGCAGTCCTTTCTCAAGGCACGGTCGGCGAAGATTTGCCTATATGCTATGTGAGCCGCACTCTCTCGAAGGCCGAGATTAATTACTCGACAACGGAGAAAGAGTTGCTCGCAATAGTGTGGGCCATAGCGCAATTCCGACCGTATATTTACGGAACCCGGTTCAAGGTCATCACCGACCATCAACCACTCACCTGGCTATTTGGGATAACCGACCCGGGTTCTCGCCTGATGAGGTGGAAAATAAAGTTATCAGAGCACGAGTTCGATGTGGAATACAAAGCTGGGAAGAGAAATACAAACGCGGACGCTCTAAGCCGCATTTTTATTACCACAAGAGCTCAAGCGCGAGAAAAAGATACGAGTCACGGGAGAAAGAAAAGGACAGCGAGTTCGGTAGAGGAAACGACGACAGAAACCGAACTCCCATGCAAAGCAGCGAGCCAGAAGGGGAAGGAAATAGATGGCTCACGAACGACCGAACACACTAACGCCCGCACCAACACATGCAAGCCGTGTGGCTGGGGCGCTCCAGCTACGAAGCATGGCACAAAGAGTAGACGCGAGGAGAGCGAGACCGGAGTAGAGGATAGCGCGAGTGCAGCAAGAGAGACGGAGCGACGCCACTCACTGCGGAGCGAAAAGGACGCCGATACTCCACCGTTCCAAGCTTACGGAGACCGACTCGCTGGCCAAGCGAACAGCCATCAGCCAGGCGGGCCTGGGGAAGCGGGGAGCGGGGCGAATCGTGAGATAGGGAGTTCCTCCAGTGCAGACGAGGAAGCCGCTACAAAAAACAAGCGTCGCTGCAGCATAGGCGTAACCTGTCCGTCGCTAGAGGACCGAGGGAAAATATTAGAGGAATACCATGATGCCCTCCTCGGTGGGCACCAGGGTACAAAGAGGACGCCAAAACGGATCCGAGCCAAGTATGAATGGCCCGGCATGAAGATCGGAATAGAAAATCACATCACAGCTTGCGAGAAATATCAAAAAAAACAAGCTACGATGTAAAATAAAGGCACCAATGACAGGGGCAGAGACCAGATGCGTTCTCACATTCCAGGATGCACTAACCAAATACAGTGTAGCGGTGGCTATTCCCAACCAGGAGGCTCAGACAGTCGCCAAAGCTTTGGTGGAAGAAATCATCTGTCGATATGGAACACCTGAGATCCTTCTGTCCGACCAAGGTACCAACTTCTTGAGTTCGACTTTTATAGAAGCTTGTAAGCTCCTCCGAATCAAGAAGATCCAAACCACAGCATACCATCCCGAAAGCAATGGAGCTTTGGAGAGATCACATCGGACCTTGGCGGAGTATTTAAAGAATTTCATAAATGAAGACCAAGATAACTGGGATGAATGGTTGCCATACGCTATGTTTGTGTATAACACCACACCACACACAGCTACCGGCCTATCTCATTATGTGCTAGTATTCGGGAGCGAGGCAGAACTGCCTGCCGCGGTAAAACAAGAACCGCGGCCCACATATACACATGCAGACTACGTGAGCGAGGTACGCGAGAGGCTACGGGCCTCATGGTCGGTAGCACGACGTAGCCTGTGCGACGCCAAGGAGAGAGCGAAGCAGAATTATGACATCAAAGCGAGAAAGCAAGAATACCGCGTCGGTGATCGCGTACTTCTTCACGACGGGACGGTGAGAAGAGGGCGGTCAGCGAAGCTAACACCGGCATGGACGGGGCCCCACACCATCATGGAGCGACAAGGCTCTGTCACCTACGTGATTAAGAAAGGACGGAAGACCGCAACGGTCCATGCGAACCGCTTGCGGCCCTTCATCGAGCACTAGCCGCTTATCACTCAAGATAAGATAAGTTGCGGCCGACGAAGGAAGGATATTAAAAGAAACTAAGAAAGTATAGAGAAAGGCACGGATGCACAAGAGGAGCATCTACGTGCATATGTTTTTCATAATATTTAAACCTAATTTAAAATTAAAACAAAAACACGAAGACGGTATAAATTCAACTAAAAATTTTTTGGTATCATTTATATTAATAATTAAAAAATAAATAAATAAAGGAAAAATAAATGGAAAAGGGCGACACTGCCCACATAACGGACGGCACTGCCCAAAACGAGCCTTGACCCTCACCAGCAATATGGTGATTCCCATGGAACAACACGGAAGATGGATGTATATCGCACCATACGAAGATCTAATTACGATGACGTGCGAGAAAACACCCGCGTACCGCGAAACGTTAAAAAATTCGGGAATTCTGGCTTTAATAGGCTCATGCGAGGCATCCGCCCAAGATTTCAGTGTGCGAACTCTGAAACGGGTTACCGAAGTGCGAAACGAAAATTATTTACCGTCATATAATCTCACGTTAGTGGAGATTGACGAAAAATACCATTCTCGCGGAAAGAGTGAAAGTGAAAATTTTAAATTGTCAAATGTGTTGCGAAATCCCGAGGAATTAAAAAACCTGGGAATTCGCGTGAAACAAATAGGTGAAAACCTCGATAAAGACGTTAAAGAAAATTCACAGTTCTATCACAATGTTAGCTTTTACACTTTAAGTGCGATCGCGCCTATAGCCTTGGTCAGTTACGCGGTCTACAAATTATATCGGCTGAGGCTGAAACGTAATCATACACCAGCTAGCACGTGTGAGTCGGCGACCCGAGAGTCACCGGCCGCCGTGGATGCCTTATCGCGTCAGCAAGAAAACAGACTACATTCGGAACTCCAGCGAGCATGCTCGGAGAGAGATAACAATCGCGTGCGACTATCGTACCCGGCCAAGGCTTGGCGCTAGTGAGATAAAAACAACTCTTATACAACATGTCATTAAAGGCGATAGAAACAAGTTCAACCGAATCAGTAAAGAAAAAATTTCTTTTGCTTAATTTTTTCTTTTTAAGGGGGGAGGGATGTAGTACCCCAGATTTTCCATTTAAAGATTTAAGTTAATAAGTCGTTGGAATTCATTGCTGTTGCGAAAATGATTCCAACAGCAATCATTTTCGCCACCAGCTTCGAGCATGCGAGCATGTCAATGCACTCGAAGCTGAGTCAACATACAATTATGCCGACCCAGCAATCGCGGGTCGAGCGGACTAAATCGGCTCTCGATTTAGTCAGTCTTAAGAAAATCACAGTAACGATCGGTTGGACTCGTTGCCGTCGTGTTAGAGTAGTTACGACCATAAGAAACCAATTGTATTTCATCAAACCAATAAACCTTGTATTACTTTCGGGAATCGCGTGGACTCTAGTTCTTTAATCGGTCCGATCCCAAATACTATTTCTTAAACCGTCGGAAAATAGACGATTTGATCACTCGTCTCAATTTCGGGCACAACACAACTACCGCAGCGACTCGCGCGACCGACATCAAAACTACTACCGAAGCAATTCGCGCGATCAATATTGAAACAACCAACGCAGCGACTCACGCGACCGGTATCAGAATGATACACGGTACAATGCCCAGAATAGACCATCTCGCGACAGATACCGCGAAGATTCGCGCGACCGGCGCTACGATTCACGAGATAGATTCCAGAGTGGCAGGAATCTTGACGACTCATGAGACAACAGGTACTTCAACGCCGTCTCAAAGCAACCTCGAGACAATGCTATTGAGGACATCACAAATACAGTAGCAAACATGGATCTAAAAAACTCCACACCAGCCCCGCGGGACGGCGCGACGCGAGGCAGATCTCAAGAGCGCACGATGACGAACTAAAAATTCAAAATCACGCAGTGATAACAATAATCAGAGAAGCAAGCAAAGGCATGAACCTCCAACTGTAATAATCAAGTCTCGTGATCTTCAAAACAACAGCGCTAAATTTCTCGTAGACACTGGATCGTAAATAAATCTTATGAAGAAAGAAGTCATCTCAAGCCACGTACAAATGGAAAAGAACATTATCTACGAATATTCAGGCATTACAGATGGTACCATTTTCACACTGGGTATGGTCATAATCAGCATCGAAAATCTTTTTGTCGAATTCCATGTGGTCAACAATAACCTTCCAATCTCTCAAGGAGCAGTTCTAGGAGATGCCTTCTTCAAAGGAACCTCAGCTGACATTCTGTACACGGAATCATGAATTTCATTTGGCGAGACTACATTATTCCCTTCGAAACGCACAAAAAAGTTCATATCCCGGCACGATTAAAATGCGTAATTCACGTCCGTGTAAATAGCACGCTCTCCGAGGGATACATCCCAAGACTAAAAATCAAAGATCCTCACCTCTACATCGGTGATGCAATTGTAAAGAACAACAACGGGATCGTATACTTAGCCGCAATTAGCGACAACGACTTTAACATTCGCTTCACAATCCCGACGGTAGAATTGCAACCAATCGAAAAAATCTGGGAAATTCCACCACCCGAAATGGAGCCAATACACCAAAACTGGGAATGGCCAACAAACCTCCAGACAAACGATTCTCATGAAATTCAGTCCGAATATCGTGTAGCAATTCGTACTATGGCAGCAAAGGAAGACAGGTTCGAAGTTATAAAACCGCTCTATCGATCGATATCGATTTCCGCCAATACACAGAGAAGAAATTCACAAGCAAGTCAATAATCTTTTGCGCAACGTCATCATTCAACCTTCCTTATCACCATTCAACTCACCGGTCTGGATTGTCTCAAAAAAATCTGACAATGAAGGTAACAAGAGATGGCGAATGGTCATAGACGTTCGCAAATTAAATGATAAGATGACTCCAGATGCGTACCCACTACCTAACATCGCAGAAATCCTTGACCAACGAAGCAACTCACGTTATTTTACGGTGTTAGACTTAGTCAGGTTTTCACCAAATCGAGATGCACCCGGACGACAAGGAGAATACAGCATTCTCCACTCCCAACGGTAATTACGAGTTTAACCGAATGCCGTTTGGGTTGAAAAATGGCCTAGCAACATTTCAGCGCCTAATGGACGTCACGTTGACTGGTCTCGAAGTAACAGACTTGTTTGTCTAATTAGACGACATAGTACTATACGCCTCAACTCTTGTCGATCACGGACGGAAATTCGATATGTTGGCACGAAGATTGACCAACGCTGGGTTAACGCTCCAAACAGAAAAATTCCAATTCCTTCGCAAAGGAGTAACATATTTGGGACACCTCGTAACTCAGGACGGCGTAAAAGCCAATCCAGCTTTAGTCGAATCAATAGAATATTTTCCAGTTCCAACAACCAAGAAAAACATTGCACAGTTTCACGCTCTTGCAAATTTTTACAGACGTTTTATCCGCAATTTTGCAACAATAGCCATTCCATTGAAAAACAATTTAAAAAAAGACAAAATTTGAATGGACGGATGCCCGGAAAACTGAACGTCGTCGCAGACGCACTCTCTAGAAACCCCGTATCTGTACTTCCAATAAGACCACGTGAAACATCATCAAGCGATTCAGCAGGCCATAACGACAAGAGACAGAAAACATATCAGTACCCGTCACCGCTAATTCGCAGCCACTCAACAACGGACGAAGCCTCAGGAAACCCAACACCAAAGAAAAAACAACGTGCAAACAAACTACTGAATCGGAGAACGACACCGAACAAGAGCAAACTGACGTCGAAATGGAAGAAGTACCAAGAACATCGGAAGAGAGTAAAGAGAGAAAGAAGTAAAGAATGCACCAGCAAGCCAGGAAAACATCGACACCACGGACTCGAAAATGGCAAAGGAAGACGTCAAAAGATGGCTTCCCTCACAAGATACTGAAACAGTCCGCTACATTTGGCAACGGGCTAACACCATTCTCTTTTTAGAAGACGCTAGGAACCTTCTCATAAAGAAAAAAACAGTAATAATAAAAAATAAAATAAAAAAGTTCTTTCCAGACACACACACACACACACACACATACAGCTACAAAACACAATAATACACAACCATTATCAATATTATCACACCATACAACTTACAGAAACACGACGCAAACAGCAACAACATACAAAAATCATCTATACAACTACATTATATACCTTATATACATAAATAAAATAAGCTACATATACCACTAACCTTATTTTTAAAAAAACTCTTTAAATACACGCGTTGCTTTTATAATCATAGTTATTTCATGTCTTTATTTTTACATACAAACCACGAATTCCTTTAGCACAGCCTGATCCAACCACTTCAAAATAACAGGTCTCTACTACTAACCCCCACCTGAACTAACAAAAATAGATTTTTCTTTTTCAGAAGCTCTAATCTCTCGAACAACAAACTATATGGACATGAAACAGTTACAAATTATATTAAACATATACCAGAAAAATGCAAAATTGGAAATTGATGGGATATTGAGAATAGAAAGACTAACAGCATAAAACCGACAAGGAAGATGTTAACAGGAAAATACCTCAAATCTATTTTCATATATTTTTAATACATGAAACCCAAACCTGACCTAATCCACTTATCAAACCTCACCCACTAACACGAAAACTAATGCACAGTCAGTTTCAGATTACCAGCATTCAAATAAATTCAGGAAGAACAAGAAAAGCAAACGTTTTTGGATACTCAATTGGATACGTAATGACAAATAAACCAACATCCTAGACCAAAATCTGCTCCACACCTTTTCGGGAACTAATCAACAACCAACAATCAACGAACAACACCCATCAACGCACACATATATTCATCACGGTCCTGACAAAATCGTTAAATACCAACCTATTAACCCCAACTATATTGCGAACTAAAATCAAAGCTCCAACAACGAACGAGATTTTTAAATTACTTTTGAAAAAATCAAAATATTTAATATTGTATAGAGCCAACTCAAGGAAACCAAGGTAAAAAAATACCATACCATGCGGAGCATCGTTCAGCAACAGGGGGAATGTAACGGCAGCATTATGATGCCGTCACCTTAGTTCGTGGGATGTCTTAGGTCAGCAATCCCACAGTAACCCTTATCCCACTAAACGTGGTCCGAGGGCCTGCGCGATGCCCGAGGACACTTCAGTTCTATATCACACATCAACCTATCACCACCTATAATTACTGTGCACTCTCCCGACAATTATTATACAATAAAGACATTTATAAGGCAAATAAGTTCATTCATTACATTATCAACGGCTAGAGGGCTTTTCTTTCCTCGTCATTTAGATGAGTCATGGCGAGTTCTTGCTCTAACCGCTGGAGACGTACGGCCCCCTTTTCCTCCCGCACGGCGCTTAATTGTAGTGCCACCGAGTTTTTCTCGAGCTCGGCCGCTATCTCTACCCGCTCGAATGTCACCGTGGGGCGATCGACTACTACCACACTCTCGGTCGTGTTGATAAGGCTCACCACGCAGCTATTGTCTCGTGGCGGCGAATAGCACGCGCCCATTGTAACACCCGCCTCTATCTCTTTCTTCGGAAGAATTCCCGGTGTGTTGCTGCAGGTTGCTACGTAGGCAATGGTTTCGAAACGTGGTGCGAAAGCGATTTTCTGACTTCCGTTCAATAACGGCATTCTGTGCCCGTAGAGTCTGAGCACTTCTCCCCTCAGAATATCCACGTGGTTCATCTTTATGAATTCCATGCTTAGTAATGCTTCGACGGTTATCGGCATGTCATCTCTTATTACGTAGACCCAATGTTTGATAGTTTTCTTAGGCGTTTTCAAGGTTATCTCCGCCTTACAGATGGGAGAAAATTTTCTGCCCCCCGCGCCTTGAAGTTCCGCATCACTGTCTTCGATTGGCGTGTCTGCTGTCAAATTGCTATATTTTATTAGGCTGCACTGAGCTCCGGTGTCGCTTAGTGAGTATTCCTGGCGTTGCAGTAGGGCGATATCGAAGTCACTGGCCGTTGAGCTCTTTGATGGCACGGTGACTTCGAGGACCTGCATCTTCTTATCTCCTTCTGTCTGGCGGCCGGTGGTAGTAGCTTCGGGGTCGATGCTGCCCAGCGTACGCGTAGTAGTAAACGTAGTACTACGCTCGGCTGCCACTCTGCAGATTTTTTCTTTATCGCGCTCTCCCCTACGGCCCTCTTAGTCGGTCTACTCATGGTGACCTTATTTATGCTTATCGTTCCCAGCGTACGCATAGCTTTGGTGGAGGTGTTGGTTTGCTCTGCGATGCTGGATTCCTGAGCCTTATCGTAACGAGACCTGCCACCGCTTATCCTCTGTTGTGGTGCAGATCCTTGTCCTACTTCTTTCTTCTTCCGCAATCTTTTCTTGCACTCTTGCCACTCGTGTCCTTTAAATTTGCAATACGTGCTAACTATTTCCAGCTGAACAATTGTCCTTGGGAAACTGGGAGCTGGCAAGCTCGCTCGGCCCGATTTGCGGGTGCAATATCGCCCCATATGCCCGCCGTTTCCACAGTTGTAACAGGTTTTTCCACCTAGCTGAGTGGTTACGGACCTTCCCGGATTTCCTTGGGGTTTCTTCGGTCCTCCTGGAAGGTGCGACTGGTGGCTTATTTCCACAGCTGCGTTTATTGCTTCATGGAACGAAGTGTAGTTTCGCGATCGCACCAGGGTTTGCACTGAGCTGTGCAATCCGTTCTCGAAAATTAATAGAGCGGAATTCCGGGTCATCCTTTCCACAAGCTGGGCCTCTGCTTCGATGGTGATATCTTCGCAGAGTTTTCCCACCACTTCCATGGTGATTTTTTCCATCCGGGACGCGTACGCGACGACATCTTCGTTTGGCCCTTGTCTCATGGAATGAAATTCCATTTGTATGGCTGATAAGTACCTTTGGCGTCCAAATCTTGATTCGAGCTCCGTTTTTAATTTCTCCAGCGTATGGATGCTCTGGAACTTTAACTCCTCGGCCGCTCTTCCTTCAATTCTGCCACTCAGTATTAGGGCAAGTAGAGTATCGTAGTCTTCGGCCTTCATTCCTGAGAATACCGTGTCGCACGAGCATAGGAATGGGCTGAGTTGTCCGGGATCGCTTCCGTCGAAGTACCTGACAAATTAAATTCCCAGGCTAAGCTCGAGTGGTTTCGGGTTTTGACCGACATCGTAGGAATTTCTACCGCCGTGTGGGTCGCCTGGGGGCTCTTCGCCGGGTCCCCTATGAGGAGGATTTCCACTAGAATCTTCTGGGGGTCCTCCTCCCAGACTTCATCTTGGCGGTACTGGAGGTCGTCTTGGCGGCTCTTCTGGAGGGCCTCCAGGCGGATCTCCAGACTCTCTTCTTGGCGATGGTCTCGGTGTGTTGGCTCGAGTTTCTCCGGTTCGTCGTGGTCTTTCCCTGGAAGCTCCATCATAAGGTCCTCCAGCCTTGTCTGAAGGGTGGTGATGAGGTCCATTTGGATCTCCAATTGAACGGCCTGTTCGTGCACTGTGTGCACCAGGTTTTCTGGCGTATCCTGCGAACGTTTCAATAGAGTTGTGCCCGAAATTGAGACGAGTGATCAAATCGTCTTGTTTCCGGCTGTTTTATAAATAGTATTTGGGATCGGACCGATTGAAGAACTAGAGTTTACGCGATTCCCGAAAGTAATACAAGGTTTCATTGGTTAGAATAGGATACAATTAGATTCTTAAGCCGTAATTACGCTAATTACGATTGCAACGAGTCCAACCGATCGTTACTCCGATTTTTTCAAGACTGACTATATCGAGAGTCGATTTAGTCCGTTCGACCCGCAATTGCAGGGTCAACATAATTGAATGCCGATTCAGCTTCGAGTGCATTGACACCTTGCGTGCTCGAAGCTAGTGGCGAAAATGATTACTGCTGGAATTATTATCGCAACGGCAATGAATTCCAACGATTTATTAATTTAAATTTTAATACGAAAAATCTGGGATACTACAATGTTGTGGTGTTATTTCTTCAGTGGAGTGTGTCCAGACGACCTTGAGCGCTGTTCCGCGAGGGAGCATTTCCCGGTGGTGGTGCTGGTAACTCGTAGGTTTTCTGTATCAATCGGTCGTCCCTCTGTGTTGTTCCCCTAGCATTTCTTTTAGGGATAACTCCTTTTCCGTTTCCTGCATTCTTGGACTTGGCCCTGTCTAGGGCTCCTCTTTGTCCTTCCAGGCCGTGGTCTCATCCTTTCCAGTTGGGCGTCTATATCTGGCGTTGCGATGGCCTTGGCGTCCTCGCGCTTGGTTCCCTCTTCTCGGTCCAAGTGCGTGGTTTTTCTGAACGAGATTCCTCTCTTTACGTTAACGCCGAACTTCCTTACTAGACTTTCGGCAATGCGAGCCTCTTCCGTGCCAGGTGTTCCGCCGGTCAGCGATATCTTCCTAAGGCCGCTTCGCGTCCTGATGGTGAGGTCGCCCACTGCTTATTCCAGGCCGATGGTGATATCTACTCCGTCAGCTGGTATCGTGGTGTCCAGGGTGCGCGCCCTTCGCCGCTGTCGAGCTTGGTCTTCTCGCGGCATGTGATACGATGACTCAGCAACAGTTAAATTTAATTTTTTATCGCGAGTAGGGCAGTTTTAAAATTTTAGAATATTTTTCTTTATTCCGAAGGAAGTTTTAAATATTTCTCTAAATTATAAAAAGATTTCGCTTTCGACGACGCCGCCGCCGCTGCCGTGTACACGAATCGAGCATGGCAACCGAGGGATGGGGGATTCCCCAAGGATGGAGGATTCCCCAAGGCTGGGGGATTCTCCAAGGCTAGGGGATTCCCCAGGGATAGGGGGTTCCCGAGGAATAGGGGATTCCCGAGGGTTAGGGGGATTCCCGAAAGATAGAGGATTCCCGAGGGTTAGGGGGATTCCCGAAAGATAGAGGATTCCCGAACAGTCGCCCTGGCAACGGTTGCCCTAGCAACATGAATTGACATTCTTTCTTCATAGAATTCTAAATTTTTAGATAAATTTATCCTGCTAAAAATTTCAAAATGTTATGTGTTATACGAACGGCTGGCAGCCTAACCGTCAGTTGTTTGACGCTCGCTTCGGTTCGTACACCGAACGAACTCACCACTGACTGTCGGTTGTCTGACCACAGTGACGCGAAGTACATCGAAGCTCCCCATTCTTATCCGCGTCACGATGACTGGGCTAAATGTGTGCTGTGATTGGCTGTCGTAGAATGGCTGTATTTCCGAAACTACTCATCGTACATCAAACCGCAAAGTAGATTCATACTCAGGAGATCATAATACACTTAGAATCTTGTCCGCCAATTACAACACACCGTGTATATATATATATTTTAAGTTAAGTTGGACAGTGGTTGGTGATAGCCTGGCCTCTTGCCTATTGCAAATTAATACCGCAAGTCCCTGCAAAATGCTACGAACTTGTAAAGATTTCCGATAAGGGTTTCGATTTTTTTAACGAGAGATCTGGGCTCGCGGGCTCAGTCCCACGGATATAATATCTTGATTTCTGTTACGTCCTAGTCATTTTTCCAACGATCTATGGCTAACAATTATTAATTTAAATCCTTCATATAAAACCCCGGCTAAACGTTTTACTCAAACTGTCTGATGCGAATCTCTCGGTCACACCGGACGACCATCTCAAATTTCTGCTTCGTTATATCCGCTCGCGTCCGTTCGCGATCAGCAATAACTGGCCGCGCGTGGAACGCGTGATCAGTAGCCTTGAGCCGCGCCTTTGCCACCTAAAATTCCCCTTCTTTAATTACCTTCCTATGCTTCTTCCCCTCGTAACACAAATTCTTAGTTAGTCTTTATTCTGCATCCAAACGATAATGTCCAAGTGAACATACCGCGAATCGCGAAGTACTTCGTGCGTTAGAGCCGTAGCTCCGCTATATATCCATAAACTTATCTATTTATATATATATTAGGGTGTGTCATTTTTGGGCAATTTTTTTTTTTTCGACTCAGAAACAGGTTGTATACTTTCAGGAAGGTAAAATAAGAAGCCTGTAAAAATTTTAGCTCTTAATATTAATATTTAGATGCGCCTCATCGCGAATTTCTATTTCCCATTTAAATAACATGGGAAAAAAATTTTTTCATGTTTGGAATTTTATACGTTGGCAATGGCATATTGTTCGATGGAACGCAACACATATTTTATAGAGAATCGCACGCTCTACAAAAAAGATGTCTTGCATTTTTTCGATAGACATAGTCATTCTGATGATATTTGAGTTCAAAGTTCAAAATATACGAAAATTCATCTTTTTGTTAATTTTTAACATAAACATAAACATTTTTTTTTTACTATTAATGGAAATAACGAAAGATATTTTTCGTGAGTATTTTGTCAATTTTTTTTGTAACTATTTATGATAAGTATCAGCCCATTAGAACCAGTTTCGTGACAGAAGACAGGTCTCTACAGCATTGAACAATTCACCAATAAATATTAATTAATCATGGATGAGACAATTTTCATGGTAAATTTAATAATTTACATAAAAGTTGATTGAAGATTCTCAATAGAGTCAATAGTTTCGCTATAATATTAACAAAAAGATGAATTTTCGTAGTCGAAAGTCTGCTCGGTGTGGTGGGTGTTGTGACATGATTTTTTACAAAACGACGATCACAAGGTCTAATGTTACCGAGTTAGGTATGCCTAACGATTTCGACGTTCCTCTCCTCGAATCTTACCGTTTTGGCTATGGAAAGTTGTTGGCGATTTTGTTTTAGTTGTTGTTGTCGAGAGTAGACGGGAGATTGGTGTACTCAAATCTGTCGCGAGGACGAGATCAACAAATCGAGCAGCCCGGCAGATGAGAGTCACCGATATGAGTTTTTGGCGGTTAGTTGCAGACCGGTGCAAATCCGGCGCCCTACGGTGACAGTGCATTGCGTTGGAGAACGGGTAGAGTTACGTTAGGTCTGGCCTAGGATGGGGTATCCTAGCGCAATTGTTTTTTTTGGGTAAAGGCCCGATTTCACGCAAAGAGCTAAGGGAGGCGACCGTACAGATCTCTGCTATGTTACCGGCACAAGTTGCGTTCCCGCTATCGCTACGAACTAATTCGAAGGAGCGGGCAGTAGTTCTCGGGTAAGGGATTTTGAAATATCAGAATAATAATAATGAATCGTTCTCGGTGACTACTTGAAATAAGCAGTCTTCCTCGGGACACCGCCGAGGTGCCTCGAGTTCGGTAAGCGTTCCCGTGTTGACAGTTTTTCTGTCGCTCGCGCGCGAGTCTTCGCGTAGTTCCCGTGCTCCAGCAAAACTCCGTATAGTGAATACGTTGAGTGACCGTGCGGTGCGAGTTTTATTCCACGGAATAAAACTCGAGTTTTCGGTGGTTCTCCGGTGCAGTGGAGATACTGGACGTAGTGCCATAGTTCTTGTGATCCCTCGATCTCCCTCCATGGGATGAATCGGCTGCAGGCAGCTCCGGTGCGTCGTTCCCGTGACATTAATTATTAATTTCTGGATTGTGCCATGTTTTCCCGGAGTGACTGGAGCATCCCCGCGGTGCTTCGTTAGTTCTCGCGCATTCTTAAATGCGGATTCGTTATCGGTGCCCGCTCTCGATTTTTGTCCGCGGGACATTAGTTTTCGTCGATTAATCCTGATCACGATTTTTGGCTATTTATTGCACCTTACCGCGACCCTGTCTACCAAACCTAGCAGACTGAGCGGCTGTGCCATTCCGCAACCATTCACTCCCGCGAGTGCATCCAGTTGCGTTTGTTAATTTTACGCGACCTTAAAAATTAACTAAGCTACGATTCGTTCGGTTTTGACCCCGATCGCGAGTTTTACCCCAAACCGATTGAGCCGCCTACTCGATTCCTCGGACATACCGGTTCGTTAATACCGGTGGAACAAAAATTATCTGGCGCCCACCGGGTTTGCGGATGCGCGAGCGAGGGTGGACGGCCGAAGGTAACGGTTCCCGATTTTTCTTTTCTTTTCCTGTTTTGTGCTCTCGACCAGAAGACCGAATAATCGGTCTGTTAATGGAAAAATACGTCACAGAGTGTGTGTGGGGGCTGGCTAATCCCTGACTCTGACTGTGACAGTTCTGTGTATGTGCGCTCGGCCTCGCCTCCTCAGTGCGGCTTGTTTACATTTTGTCGCCTGGTCTCTACTTGCTTCATGATTACCCTTGTCGACTCGTTAGCACTTGGTTTGCGTGTATTAGTGCGTGTAACTGACTCTGTACCTTGACCAGCATAGTACGTGATGTCTGTGACCTGTGGACTGTGAAATGTGGAGCTTGAGGAGCTCCGAGTCTTGTGACCAGTGGCTATAGGTGTTGTGAACCATGTGATAAACTTTTTCACGGTAAATGCTTTTTTCGTGATACTGGCCTCTCTGTGTTACCACTCGATCGCATTTTAAATGCACTGCCTGCACTGCGTCTCGGGCACCTTTGTTGCCCCTTCAAGCACTCTTTAAGCGGGTGACAGATCTGGAGTAACTACACTCAGACTCCCCTTAGCAGATAACGGCTCTATTCCCGCCACCCAATCAACGTCTGGGTCACCTGCTCTCGATGTAGCTGTTTTTCAGACCGGAATGCAGCAATCTCAGGGCTTATTGCTGGACTTCCATCTAAGATGGATATTGCGCTTGACCGTCTAGAGTCCTCTGATGCCTCTATCGAATAGCTCCAGGAACAACATGCTTCACTTACAAGGAACGTCACTTAAGTGTCCCTCTTCGATTTCAATGAAACTCAACTATGTTGTAGCCCTTGAAAAACTACGAGACACGTTTTTTTTATCTGCCTGCCTATATTGGTGTGTCAATGATAAGTGTAGCCGCTGTAATATATATTCTGTAATATCCAACAGCCGAGGCTGAACAACCTTGCCTTAAATTTAGAAATGTCACTTAAGCGTTAGAAATTCCATTCAAATTAATATTTGAATTCAAAATCCATAAAAAAATAATCAACATGAGCAGTTCGTTTACCCCCTTAAGGTAAATAATGGATATTCAAAGTATCAATTTTAAGTTTTTACTGAAAATATACATTTCGGATTTACAAATGCGGATGAATTGCGTGGATAGAGAATTTATGCAAGAAATAATGTATTCTTGCGTTATAATCAGATTAACCCCTTAAGAATGCTCTTCGTCAATCTGAAAGGGTAAATCATTTCATCTTTCGTCGCCATCCTTCATGTTAGGCAAGTTTCATTGAAGTTAGTTAGCGAATTGTTAATAGATCCGAAAAGCGATCGAATTGAGTAGACAGTTCACCCCCTTAAGGGGATGCTGGACTGGGCGAATTCGTAATATACACTATTCATCGTAAATATGCTACAGATATACTTCAAATTTTGCAGGAATTTACTAAAAACCTTCGTGCTTCGGCGTCTGGTCAGATTTGACATATCTGAGCCCCAGAAACGTTTATATCTTACTTTAACCGAAGTTTTTGACGTCTCGAGCGGCCATATTGGCTTTTGAGAGGTTCAGTAATATACTTTTTTTAAACATTTGCTCTATGTCTTGAACGGTAATTCGACCGGTTGCCGAAGCGTGAAGGTTTTTATTACCTCCGTCAAAAAGTTGAATTATATTTGTAGCATATTTACGATGAATAGTGTATACTACGAATCGCCTAATCGACTCCAGCATCTCCTAAGTTACCGATAATACGTTAATTTCCATTTACTGGTTATTCATTTTCTCTAACGAGAATATTTCAAACCAATATTCATTTGAAAATTGCGCAAGATGAGGTTCTATATGGAAATTCATACATTGATATGAAGGGGGTGGTACCCTCTTAAACATGGGTACTCGCAAAAATGCAAAAACACGTAAACTTTAATTTTACTAGCCCTCTTAAATGATACCAGTTTCATGAAATTCCATCGGCAAGTATTTTAAATAGGGTTCAAAAAAGAAAAATTAGGGGTCGTTCACCCCCACAAGAGAAATTTTTATTTTTTTCAAGTGAACTTTTCACTACTCGTGATGATAACCATTTTAGTTTTTGTTTCATTGGAATCGGTCGATCCCTTCTAGGTGAAACTGTATTATCACTTCTCCAAATGCCGAACTTTGGGGGTTGATTTCACCCCGTAAAACCGTTTTTCCGCAGATAAAAAAAATGTGTCTCATAGTTTTTTAAGGGCTACAACACAGTTCAGTTTCATTGAAATAGCAGAGGGACACTTAAATGACGTTCCTTGTTAGCGCCAAGGTTGAAGACTACGTCGCCGCTCTTTCTTCCAGTATTGATGCGATTTCTGAGGATGCTGCTGCTCGTGTGATCGCCTCTGCAGCTCCTCTTGTTAGTGCTGCAGCTCCTGCCAATATTGATGCGGTCGCCTCTGAGTTGATCGAACGTGAGAAACGAAAGAGTAATTGCATTGTGTTTAACCTTCTAGAGGGTGCCTCGGCGGCTGAGGACTTGGTTATTATTCGGGGAATGCTTGAGGTTGTTTGCCCTCGTATCCTTGCTGCTGATGTTGTAGCGGTTCGGCTGGGTGTATCTGCACCTGTTGCTCCTGAGGGTATGTTGCGTCGCCCACGGCCGGTCAAGATAACGATGCAATCGCCTGACCCTGTTTTTGGAGTTTTGCGTTCAGTTCAGCTCCTTTGACAGAGTGCCGAATTGTCTGCAGTTATTATTCGATTTGATCGGACACCCGCCCAAGATGCAGCTTACCGACAACTGCGTGCTGAGCTCACGATGCGCTTTGGTGCGAGTGAGGAAGGACTGCGAATCGTGACACGTAATGGTGCACAATTCATAATTTCTAACCGACGTAGCGCAATTAATGCAGGTCCATCTGCTGCTGGTATTCTTGCGTTAGTGCAGTCTGATGACCCGTCGGTTGTTTTGAACTCGCTTCCGTAATCTGGACCTGCTCGAGGGAGGGATCTTGTCGGAGGTAGAGCTGTACGACGCCGTGACACTGTGCGTGTTCCATCTCGTGCTGTCCCCTCGTCTGCGTCTCTGATTCCTGGCTCGTTCTGCTTCTAGTGCTGCTTCTGCTTTTGGTGCTCCTCCTGCTTCTACTTCTGGTTCTTCATCTTTTGCCGTAACCACCGCTGCTCTGTATGCTGCATCAACTCTTCCTGCTGCGACGCGTGGTGCTGCTAAACCTCCAGCTGCACACAAGGATCCTACATTTCGCCTCGAATATTGTCATAAGGACTCTACCGACGACTGCTTCCACGACGCGAACTGACGTGGTAGTTTCATGAAGGCTCGAGTTTGTCATGTCAATGCCCAATCCTTGCCAGCTCATATTGACGAATTTCGCGATTTTTTCCATAGGACCCCGAATGATATTATTGCTATATAGCTATGCCTGAATATTTAATATGTGATGTTCGGCTCTCTTCTGCTATAATAATTCTTCTTTGTGTTGTTTACCGTGCGCCTAATTTAGGTTACCGGAGCATGTTCGAGGACGATCTCTCAGCTCTGCTGCCTCTTTATTCGCACGTTGTAATCCTCGGGGATTTCAACGCCCACTTGCTTGGCCATTCATTCTATGCAATCCACCTGAAGAGCTTCCTTCTCGAACATGGTCTTGCGCTTGTTCCCTTCGAAGCGACGCATCATACTATCTCTGCCGCTACTTGGCTTGACATTTGTGCGGTGAGTGATCTCTCTTTTGTTCTCAGTAGCTCCCAGTCTAGCATACCATTTTTGTCTGGCCATGATGTAATTGAGGTAATCCTTGATGTATCGGTTCAGCGGCGTGAGCCGTGTTTTTTCGTACTGGTCAGTCGATGCGATTAACGGGGATTCACTTGCCGCATTTATATCGAGCCAGGATTAGTCGAGTTTCGAGTCTACCGACTCTGTGGATGCGATGGTCAATTACTTCTTGGCTCGTGTTCGTGATGCTGTACAGGCTCTCGCTCCGCTTCATACTGTGCGGCTTTCTCGGCCCCCGGCGCCCTGGATCGACTCTTTTGTGCGCGGAAAGATGCGAATACGTGATCAGGCGTACCGTCACCTGCAGAGATGTCGTCCGGACGCTCCTAATCGGACTGTGATATTTGGAATTTTTCGGGAGCTTCGTGATGCTGTCAAAGCGTCTCTAGTTTTCGCGAAGTGCGCCTACGTGCATGCTCGGATTGTACCCTGTCAAGGATCGCAGAAGGCTTGGTCGGAGCTCAGACGTCTGGGCCTCCTGAGGAAGAAACGTGGGGATGAACCGATTTCATTTTCACAGGATGAACTAAATTCAGCCTTCTGCTCGGTCTATGCGCCTTCAGTTAGCTCTCGTACTTTTGACCCACTGGCTCCTCTCCCGGTTCTATTTTATCCTCGTTTTGCTTTCTCTGCTGTCTCGCCCGCTGAGGTCTTACCGCTGCTTCTACGGCCTTCCTCCAATTCGATTGGCGTGGATGGCATCCCGGCAACCTATCTTCGGCTCGTTGCTGGCCTTCTTCTTCCTCAGATTGTGGACCTCATTAACTTGTCCTTTGCATCTTCTACCTTGCCTCTGCTTAGCGACCTTCGTATATTACACTTATTAATAACGTGCCTACCCCGTCTTCTCCGCTTAACTGCCGGCCTATCTCGATACTTTGTGCGATTGCTAAGGTGGTGGAAAAGCTGGTACATTCCCAGCTTTTGGGGTGGTTGGAGGTACATAGCCTGCTCGATCCTTTCCAGGCTGGTTTCCGGAAGGGCCATAGTACCGAATCAGCCCTGCCAAAGTTCACTGATGACGTGACGTTTGGTATGGATCGGCAGCAGCTTACAGTTGCCGTATTTTTCGATTTTAGTAAGGCGTTTAACACCGTCTGTCACCACACGTTTGTCATCGTACTGTCGTCAGCCTTGGGCTGGGTTTGGTCCTACCTTTCCGGAAGATCGCAGGCGGTTCCCCTTTCTGATAACCGGGTCTTTGAGTGGGCGGCAATCACTTCTGGTGTCCCTCAAGGTAGTGTGCTTGGCCCGTTGCTTTTTTCACTATATCTCCATGGTCTCCCACCTGCCTGGCGTCTTCCGGAATTGCCAATATCTAGTGTATGCCCATGACCTGCTAATATATAGGCGCTGCTTTCCTGAGTATCTCGTCGACTCGATTGCGCTTCTCAACGCAGACGTCACATGCATTCGTGGTTGGGCAGTGGATAATTCACTGTCACTTAATGCCACGAAGACGGATGCGATGATTGCGGGTACTGCAAGGCTACTCAATCAGCTCGAGTTGACCTCCTTCCCCCACCTCAGTGCTGCTGGCCATCCTATAGCATTTTTCACCTTCAAGCGTTATCTTGGAGTCATTATCACGTCGGTGCTGGGCTGGGGGCTGCAGGTCTCGTCGATTCGTAGACGTGTCTTCGCGGCGTTAACACAACTTAAACGTCTCGCACAGGTGCATGATGCCCCTTCCCGGACGTGGCTTGCGCGCATTGGGGCGCTTCCGCACCGTGACTACTGCTCAGCCGTGTTGTATGACGTCGGCGTTGAACTTAACACAAAGCTTCAGCGTACTTGCAACGCGATAGTGACCTTTGTGCTTGCGTTTCGTCAGCGTGATCACGTGTGTGTCGGTTGGCATTCGCTTGGTTGGCTGTCGGTGGCGAATAGGCGTAAGTACTTTATTGGTGCACTTTTTTATTCTATGGTTCGTAGGGGGACTCTATCCTACCTAGCCGGACATCTTGAGCCGCGTTTAAGAACTGACTCGCGTGGTGCTCATGTTACGACCTATTTGCTATCTACGCCGATTTCGCAGACGTCGACTTACCGACAGTCCTTTCGGGTCGGCGGGTCATTCCTCTAGAATAGTCTGCCCCTGGCCGTATCGCAGGCCCCCTCATTGGTGGCGTTTAAGAGGCGACTGTTGTGACACCTGATGTTGCTCGAGCAGCAGGCCGTCGAGCCCTCCTAACGCACTAACCGGCATCTTTGTATAGCACTCTAAGGCGCTTAAATTAAAATTTGAATTGCACATCTCATCTGCCCTTTTCTTTTCTTTGTATCGCTTCATCTAGATTATGACCCTTTACTGTACTTACTTTTTTTCCTGCTTCTGTTCACCTATTCTATGTTGATTTCTTTTTGTACTGCTCAGATCCGTAGAGGTTTTTTAATCCCAGGGCCCAATAAAAATCTATAATCTATAATCTATAATACTGTGTTATCTGTTTTGGGGTTTTCCGAGCCATACCCCTCGTACAGACTACATAATTTATTTCGTTAAAACAACCCGCGAATTTTCTTTGTTAATGCCGTGCGATATTTGTGGGACTATTAAACCAATGAATAACTTTCCGTTCGATACCAGTTAGCAATTCATTTTTTTGTAATTCCGTTGTTCTGTAGATTCTCTAAATTTTGTTAAACTAATTATTCTATTACATGAGCTATTATATAATCTATTACATCTAATCAGATATGTCAAGACCGTGCCTTCAAGCCCTTTGATAAAGACTTACTCATTGCATAGCTTATATTGTTATGTTCTAATAAAGTGTCATTCCTGAGAGACATTTTAATTCCAACTAATCGCTCTTTAGTTTATTTGCATTTTCATCATCCTAATAAAATTTTTTACAAATTTACTCGTCATCCAAATCCAATTATAAAAACTCTCCTTCTAATCAATTAATCCAATTAATTTAGTCTCAATTTAGTCTGTTTTTATAACGACTATTTTTCTTTAAAAAGTAAAAATCCCTTTCGCATCTCCTCGCGTTGCACCAACTTTTCGAACCCGCCTTCCGATTCTTACAAGGAACTTAATCTTTCTTTTTCATATAAAAAGTACTTAAATGTTGTTTAGTAACCTCTATGATACTGCCAAAAATAGATTAAGTTTCTATTCCGGGGGTTTTAATTCTGGATTGTAACTGGACCAATTTTCAAATTAGGGGATTCTTTCTTAGATATTCAGAAAGCACATAAAAAGTACTTAATTCGAAAGTATTCCAATACAAGCATTATGTCGGTATAATAAGTGCTCTGCTAGCTTTATATTAAGGTAGCAGACCATTTTTGAAAATGATATTTTAGAATACCGGAAGATGTACAAAAATAACTTTTTCGTTACATAATTAGCACATAATAAGTACTTAATTCATATATATAGTGTAGTCATTTTTGCGAATTTGCTCTGCTAGGTTTATAAGGGCATTGAAGGCCTCGGCAACGTTATTTGTCCGGATTCGGACAAATCCGGACGGAGACGACATCGGCAAGAGGAATCCACTGCCGTCTTAACATATTAAAGCCTTTTTCCTATGATGACAATGACGAATTTCTCGACAAGACTTTGAAGATTCCTATGTAAAATGTCTCTTTAAAATCGGCTTTTCGAAAATTTGTTGCTCAGATGAAAAAACGCGATAGTTAATTAACTTGGCCTTGAGCTGTGCATACTCCGTGGAAGTGTGCCTTGCTTCTTGCACGAACGTTAAAATCAATTTTGTGATTTTCAGAAACTTTCCTGTTTAAAGATCGACAAGAATTGCTCCTTGTTTTCTGAAAGATCAAGAGACGCGGTAGAGTCAAAAATCTGCTTTTCACTATTGTTAGTGGAATAATACATTTTTTTTTGTTTATTGTAAGTTCGAGAGATAGGTAAAATATGTTGAGGTTTCCAGTCCATTACCTCAGAAACGCATAGTGGTCGTGTGGATACCGTCCCGGCCTCTCAAGCGAACAACTCGGCTTTGCACCCTCACATTTACATTTTTTTATTGAGTTGTTTTTACAGGCCCGACTTTGCAGGGTTTGTAAATTTTTATCAATACCTAGATACATTTAAAATATAATACAAAAGTCAGACGCAACAAAATTTTCTCGGAATCCTTCATTTCTTTTCGAATTCCATGAACGCAACAATGTATTCACTCAAGATATATAAGCGCTGGCGCTCCTTTTCGTCTTCGTCGTCACTTCGTTTTCGCATCGCGAGAGTGAATGTTTGCTCTGCGGAGCAGAATTAACGCTAAGCAACGAAATTGTAAAAAAAAAATGAGTGGATGAAAACACAATCTTAGTTATATTTGGGCGTCAGCTACTTAACGTGTAGCACCGTTACTATTCTAATAGAATCATGTAATATACAGGGAGGTCATTAAATGACTTTTAATGACCTTGACTCTCAGATGTTTTTTATAGGTTTGAGGTGCTCTACAAGATAGTCGGAAAAAAATGCATCATTCTATTTAAAAAAATGGAGGTGACCTTCACTGTTCGTCAGCGCCTCCACGGAAATTGAAAAAAATGGTCGCATTTGATGACCTCTCTCGTACCGCATTACTTTTGTTTAGAACATTTCTTTATGACGCCGATAATTACAGAGATATTCAAGGTGGCAACAGTTAGTGCCCCACCCTGTATATAATCTTCCAGAAATGGATTATAGGACCTCGGCTAGTTTCTATAGAAATATCAGAGACAAATGTCACTCAGAGAGTGGATTCCCGAACACAGTGGGTACTTACACTATTACCTCGGTACATAATTATTACCAACTTTTCGGGAATACGTATCAGGGCTTTCGGGACTACACATTTGACACAGAGAAAAATACTTCGTACGACCCAATCACCACCGCTCATCTGTTGCTGCTTGACGGGTACACGTGGTCGATCCAAAATATTATCAATTTAATTATTCACGGTGGACTAAACAAGGGGGGACGGTTTTCGATTTTGTGGATAAATCCGATAATGAGTGGGAATCTATTCATTATTTATAACTAAAAAGATGATCAATGAAAATCCACTCGTTATTTTAAGCAAAAACAAATAATGAGTGAAAAATCACCGATTTCACAAATGTTTTACTGAAGAGGATGTAATGCTTTCTATTAGGACTCATTAAAATGATCATCATGCGATATGTACGATGTTGAACGTTCTTGTTACTTGGATATAGAAGTCCTTAGCACGACCCTTATAATAGATGAAGAAATCTACGCTTACCAGTAAGTATGCTAGGAGATCAACACGTTTCCAGTATATGGGATGGAGCTCATGAATTTCTTTTTGCGCCGATAAATAGCCATTAATTAACCGATAATTGAGGTATAGTTTTTATTTAGAAATTCACATATGGATATCCTCGCTTGTTTGACATTCTTTCTTGGCTACTGCAGTAGAACTATTGCTGGTAGAGCTCACACCGTTCGTTTTAATCGAGAACCCTTCGGGATGCATGAATATGTGTTCTTATGCCATATTACTTTGGTTAGGGATATTTTGTGGGTACATTTTGAGGGAAATCAAATGTCGGGAAGTCGTTTGCGAATTAGAGAAACTACTGATTCGTTGTTGCATTTCACAAAATTATCTTGGGCACTAAATGAATCGGTGTGGCAACTCATTTATAACCAACTGAAAAAATGGATTCTGTGCGACAAACCTGTCTTTCTCCGTGTCGAAATTTCGACTATCAATGTGCCATATCTTTAGAAAACAAGGATAGTTATTTGATGATACAAAGGTCGATTTTCTCTATTAATTTATTAGTTTGCATAGGTTGTTCCCGTTAATCCAAAATTCGGATAACTCTGGATCATTTTCACTAGAATTGGTGACAAGGATCAGTACCTCATACTTATTTTTACTTTTCATACAGAGTCCATAATACCATTCGTAATATAAAAAAGTTTCAGAATTTATACAAATAAATTCTAGGGCTTTGCGGCATTTTTCACTCTTTGTGAAAGACGGATGAAAATGACATATGACGCGACTTGGACCAGAGTTCTCGAGTTGTTCCCAGAACTCCGGGATAACTTGAGGGGCATGTGAACTGACTTTGAAGTGGGATACATTGCGAGTTTCCGAACCTAATTCCCGTGAATTAAAACACGAGGATGTTGGTTCCACTTCTGCCGAGTGAGTGCATGAGTGCGGTAATGGTATCTATATTCAACAGTACAAAACAACAGTACAGTGTAAAAAGAATCTGCTTGAAAATTAAGGTACCGGATGATTTTATTCACTAACCGTCTCTTAAATTTGAAGCACAAATGTGTTGGAAACTCAAAATTAGTACCCATGCAAATAATTTCAATGTTATTGGAATAGCGGTAGCTCTGTAGTTTAAATTTAATGTACATACGTCAAATATTGAAGTCAAGTATTCTATAATTCGAGCTCATATGTATTGGAAATTTAAAACGAGCATATAAACAAGAAAAATATATATAAATAAATATTGCTGGGGCATTAATTTTTCAGACATATTATGCCATCAGAAACTGTTGGGTATTGGTTTTCGTTATAGAGCATTTTTAACCTATACCGGTATTTGAACTTACGAACTACCTACCTAAATACCTAATAACGCATGAACGCGAGTAACTATTTTTAGTCATCCTTAAAAATTTTCTTCATGGTAAGTAATTGAAGAATTGCATTTTTAGTCCGTTGTCCAGAAATGCAAACTTTTCGAAAACTGTTGCATTCGAAATCCGCACTTCTTTGAAGTCGTACTAAAAAGTTTTATTCGAGACTCGAGAGACATTTTTTTATCAACTCGTACGATTGCAATACTCGCCTTCGGCTCATACTACAAATGTATAGCCGCTAAGAAAAAAATACTTCCCCACACTGTAAAAACAAATTGCTAATTTTGGTACTTACGAATATGAAATTTACAAACTTTGTACTTAAAACTCTCAGTCAAGTACTGACTATTGTAAATTTCCAATTCTTTTGTGAAATTAATGTACCTGACTATAGATTCAAGCAATAATCGATTGCAGCTTTAATCATGGTTACAATTACACAAATTAATAGTAATTTTGCCAGATATACGCCTCAGCGTGCAATTCCATGATGAATTTTAATAAGGCCTCGATAACTTATTTAATTCTGTTGAAGTTAACGTCCAGAGCGATGTTCGGGCGGCTAACTTCTCTTGTTAGGTATTACATGTTTCTCCCTAGCGACGAAATTCTTTTGGTTGCTGATCATCGATCGACCCGATTACATGTTTTATTAATAAACCAACTTATACCGTTTTATCCTTTGTACTTATTTCTAATGACCGTCCACTGATCACTCTTAAATTAATAAATGAATTCACTGAGTTTTCGTTTTATTAAATTCAAGATTAGTCAAGCTTAATTATGGTAGCAAGTACGCCAAGTAGTAGTAACTTTGCCAGATAAGAGACTTATCAGACAACTTTAGGTTTCCAGTGTAAGGTTCAGCATATGCCAACATCCAGCCTTTAAAGGTCCCCAATATTTTGCCTTTAAAGGCCCTGAAGAAAAGACCATGATCGTTATTTACGAAACCCTATGAGGTTCCCACATAAGGCCTCTAAGATGACGAGGGAATGTTAATCAGGGCTGTGAAAACCCCGACAACTTTTTTCTACAAGTTATTCTAATTAGCATATTCTTATAGGTGGATATTCTTTTATATAGGCTCTGTACAGAAAATGGAAAAGTCTGAAGATGGGAAACCCGCCCAAAGAAATTCTTCATCTTTTCTGGGGGTTTCCACTGCTGCCACCGGATCGGTTTGCTGAAGGCTGTCAAGTCCTCACAACCATAGCCGATCCGTTTGCAGTAGAAGCCTAGAGAAAGGTGAATGATTCCAATCACTATTTGAGGCAGTATTCTAGTCAAGACTTTCGAAAACATTGATTTTTGTTTTCAAATTTTCCAAGCTTAACTATTCAAGAATATGCCTCCAAGAGGATTTTTCAAAATTCGAATTATTTTCGGAGATATCGGTATTTTGCTGACGCAGCATCCAAACTCGCTCAGCTGAAACTAATCGTATAAACCCGTTTTTCTCAAAACTGTCTTTTTCAAGACGATGTCTACGATTTCTCAAGTTCCACTGGACCGATTTACTTGAAATTTGTTGTGAGTATTCTTTATAGACTTGTCTATGTCCAGAATTAGCCGCATCTTCAAGATTTAATTTTTCCTATTTTTAAAAAATTCGAAAATGTAAAAAAAAAGTGGTACAAAAATTGCTTTTTCTTCAGGCAGCGGCTATTTTGTGCAAAAAAGGCTTTCAACTTTTCCTTATTTCCGGACATAGCGACATTACTCGAGACTAATAATCGTTATTATTTATTTTTTCCAGATTGCTAGGCGGGTTGGAATGGTAGGCATGATCACGTACAAATTTTTTGAGACCCCCCAATTCATTAGTTGCTAATATTTTGGATTTTCAACTTTCAAAATTTTTTAATTTTTTTTCTGTATTTTTGTAATGTTATTAAATAACTAATAAAAAATGTATAGTAAAAATATTGATTGCCTTTTCTTTACGGCACTTCGAAAATCATCTAAAATTCGAGCCTCTAGAGAAGAATACTGCCTTAAGTCAAAAAAGGATTGATCATTAAAACAAATAATTTGTTATTACGGTCACTATAATGGAGCCTAATGGAAGATAATAAACAATACTTAGGAGTTGAGTTATCTCAAGTATAAGTAGAGAAAAGTATTCGACTGAATCTATTTATTCTATTATCCTAATAGTCCACTCACATTTCATACAGATGTAAAAGAATACGACACTGTAAAAAATCGGGGGTGTAAACTGCAATGGTGTGAGTGGTAAAAAAATCCGGTGTTACAATCAGAGTTGTGAAGAATGCAGTACTTCTCTAATGCATTACCGTGTTCATTAGCAATTACTTTGCGAAAAAGTAATTCAGCAAAAATCCAATACCCGTTACTTTGCGGAAAATGTATGTAATTCATTATTTATTTTTCAAATAAGTAATGGGTTATGGGTCCGAGTTCCATTACATATTCGAAAAGTAATGGGTAATGGATCTATTTAAAAATTATCCATTCATTTGGTAATAAATAATGCATAACTTTTACATGAAAAATTGAACAACCCTGGTCGTAGATTCAGAACGATTTTTCCGGTGTCAACACCCAATATCGTAATATATCGCATTATGCTGCGAAATGTTGTCAAATCAGTTTACTGTTCAATGTTATATGCCCATCAAGTGTCTGTGTTAAATAGATACATTGCCAGGTGTTATCAATTTCAGTGTTAATTAATAACATCGAATTTCTCACACCGCTCGTTTACAACACCGCTTACACCAAATGGTGTAGACTTATTAGGACCACACAGTGGTGTTGAAATGGTGTTAATTTTGACACCACATTTTTGCAGTGTAAAATTATTAAATCTTGCGAGTTGGGCCATCTCAAGATTTCCGTACGAAGGAACGAGGAAATAATTTAAAAATAATTCGACTGCTACTATGTAAGAAGCTGCAAGAAAAGGATAGAGAGGGTAGCAAAAATATTTTAAGAGAGTAAATTTAATTGACTCTGAGGTCGGGATCCCCATTGATAGAGACCTGACAACTAAAGCAGTTCATGGATGAGATATTCTCGCTAAAATGCGAAATTGAAGGTTCAGGCGTGGGTTAGGTATGGAGTCAAACCATTTAGTCAATCAATTAACATATAATTTAAGATAATTGATGTGTTATTATTTTTGAAGATGAATATTTTTGTTGATAGCGACGGAGTCTCTTTTTGTGTCACGTAATTTGCATAGGGGTTGTTTCGAGGAACGTCACTGACGTGATTGAGCGAGGGCACAGTAAAGTTTGAAGTTAGCGTCACCTCTTTCATGGATGTTCCCTCTAAAATGGTGATCACTTGGTCAGTTTTTTGACATTTCGTAAAGATACGGTCCAAAATGAAACTCGACATTTCAGTGTATGAAAATGAGGCGAAAACCGAAACTTGATGTTTTCAACTATTCATTCTTCATGATAGTACCTCAAGTTGAATCGTTAGTAACATACTAGAAATGTACCCCAACAATTGCACATTTAATTAACAACTGAAAACAATGTGGTCGCTACTCTTGGTAGCATTCGATTTCGCCAATCGCTTTTAATATTAATAATATTTCAGTATGTAACCTAAGTTTGATATTTTATGTTTTTACAACTACAAAATTTTACAAAATCAAAATAAACAAGCGTTAACCATCTTTCATTTTTACTCATACACGTTAAGATAGAAGAATTGTAATGTATGTTATATTATACTGGAGGTGCACCTTCCACAACATCATCCGCCCCTATGAGTCATACTTACGGTAAGTCTTATGTAATGATATACCTTTACAGCAGCAGATGTTTTGTATGCAAGTTTCATGAAATCGAAGATCGTTCGATAGTGTTCATCAATATTTTATGATTTCATACTGTCGGCCGCGTTTATTCACTAAAAGAGAATTCTAAGTATGTCTACGTTGCACTCTACCGAAAACATAATGGACGTAAGCAACTGTTATTTTGACCATAATAAATGTACTATTACAATCGAGTAATTCTTACTGATAAATCCATCGTTAACTTAATTTTTACTTGAATACATGAACCGCTCAATACTTATACTTCTCATATTTCTCAAAATGATGTGACTTGCAAATTCTACATATATCTTTTTACAAAATTAATAATGTCATTGGAATTAAAACATCGCACAATAATGAAAAAGTAATAAAGGAAGTCGAAAAAATACGCACGGATCTCAAATACAAAGAAAACTTCCGTAGGGTGATATAACCATTACATACATTTTGAGGCTGCAAAAAGCTACTGCCTATCGCAAAACTTAAAGCTATGCTTAGTGCTTACTGATTATCCTAAATTTTCAATGTACGTCATCAGAGTTAGAATCGGAAATTTTTCATTGCCAAAATCATAGAATTATAAATAAATATACCCGAAGATCAGTGAAAATCTGGAGTTGCAGATTACAAAATGGAGAGCAACAGAAATACTAAGTAACGCAACATGCGTGGTGATATATGAATATTTATTTCTAACCGATGTTGCCAAGTGGTTGATGCGGCGTACTTGCCCGTGCGCGAATTCTGGTATACAGTCAGAGTTACCAACACGGTCCAGTACTGAAACGGACCCGGCGGCCAAGCGTCGTTGATGAGTACCGTCACAGTAAAAATTAAATACTGGCTCTATTCTGCGCCGGTTCTGTCAGCCAGTACTGTCAAGATAAAACAAACAATACTCAGGTGAGAGTCGTCTAAGCACTGGCCGCGGATGAGGCCGAACCTTGTTTTACTGTACGCCAGCGAACTTTGCCAGAGTTTGCCTGACATTCAACTGCGTACAGGGTTTATAGTGCCCCAACGTTAATGTTTATACCGGTATAATATAACCGATGCGTGGTTTATAGACGTCCAAGTACTGGCCATAAACTAGCCCAACCGTTGCCGTGGTTGCGGCGTGCAGATGTTGCCAGTATCCGACTGATATATGACTGAGTAAGGAGCCCATACTGCCCCATACGTTTTTTGTCCCGCTGTGAACATGTGAAAAACGGCCAAAATACAAATATATGGGGTTTAGATTGATAAGCAGAGTTATTTCAATAGCCCAGAGCACTACATATTATAAAAAGGATGCAAAGTAGGACCTTGCACAATGCTTCCTCATTAAATTTTGCTCTTGACATAGCAACCTCTACGAGAAAGCTTTGTGAAGAGCAAAATTTAATGAGAAAGCATTGTGCAAGGTCCTACTTTGCATCCTTGTTTTGAATAAATAAATGAATGACCGGCACATCTCATTTTTATTAGGCAAAAACTTTTGTTTTACTCTATTAACTTTTGCGAAGGTTATAGCGAAAATCTCTATTTTTGAAAATATTCAAAATGGTGTAAAATTTGAACGACTTCACCGATTACCGCCTAATTTGGTATATGGCAGGGCTGTATGTTATTTTTCGTTTGTAGAACATTTGAGTTAATTTGCTGAGATTCGACGTGATTTATAGGGAAATTTGTATTCTTTACAAAAATTCAAAATTCTATAAAATCCGAACCGCTTTACCGATTTTGTCGAAATTCAATATCAAACAGCATTTATGGGGATCCAGAACTCAGATGCAGAACTCAAAATGGCTGCTACAATTTGAGAACATCACCTGTTTGATAAGATATAAAAGATTCTGGAAACTACATACGTTAAACTAGAATGTACGTCCATTCTTTAGTGATCTCCAAATATTCCACGAGTATCGAAAAGTCCATTATATAAACGGAATACACACAAAACCTAAACTACGTTCACGTTCGAGTTTGACGTATGTAAGTTCCAGAATCTTTTATATCTTATCAAACAGGTGATGCTGTCAAACTCTGGCGGCCATCTTGAATTCGGAAAATTTAGTAATATACGATTCTTTTCGTTTATTGTAGGTTATCACTCAATATTCGAATGTACGTCCACGTGCTTAGGTTGATATTACGATTGTGTGCAATTTGAAGCATGTGTGTAGCGTATTTACGGAGTTACATCAAAACTACACAAAGCCTGCTTTTATCGACCAATGTCGGTAACAAAATCTACTCCTGCATCCCCTTAACGTGTCTCTAGTTATGAAGAACTATTTAGCCATATCGGCAAACTTTTCCGAAAGTTAGAGAGTATACGACATTTTTCAAAAAAATAAAAAATTCTATAAAATCAGTATACATAGATATATTTTATAAAAAATTACTGCCATTAAATAGGAGTTACTACTCTACATGCACGCCAAATTTGAGCTCGATCGATCGTCCCATTCGCGAGTTATCGAGGATTGAATTTTCGGTCCCTGGAACACACACACACACGCACATACAGACAAATCTCGAACATTTTTAAAAAAATGAAAACAAAGCTGCCATTATGAGGAAGCAAACATGAAGTCATTGTTTGCATATTAGTTTATATTGGGCTAGGTTGGATTCCTGATTTCGAAAATAATAATTCAGCTGTGAGTTTTATAATAGGCAGTGGCTCCTCGTCCGGGATTCCGGACGATTGCGGCTGTATTATTCGTCCGGAAAATTGATTGAATTTGATCGTTTTTTACTTAGTCAGATTTCGGCAAAATCATCTCGTTTTAAATGGTTTCTCGGATAAACAATACAAACGAATGGTCATTTCAGGTAATAACCTTCCAAAGCACGAGAGAAGGAATCCGGATGAATATCAAACGATCATCCATCTGGGAGAAAACTCGATTCCGATTGAAATAGTGACTCTTGAATTTTTTTCCAATTTTTATTCCGGACAAATAATATACGATTATATATATATATTTCATATTTCTTACTTTTTATATCTTATATATTGTGACGAGGTGCTAGTGCACGCTCGCATCAACGCGCTAGGGCTAGAGTGCTCGAGCACCGAGAGCGCCCGAAACCGCGTGGCAACAGAATCGCTCCTCGGCGTCAAACTCGAATCAAGAACGCTTGACTGCCGTGAGTGTTATATTCCACAGGATTCTCGGAATTAGAGCGACAGCCCGGAAGACGCTAGAGACGGTCGAGGACGGATAAAAAAGAAGGAGGACGGAAGAAGGCGACGATCGACGAGGTCGATCGATGTCAGGCCGTGACCCCCACCGTGGACGTCCGAGGCACGCGTAACGCGGCAGAGCATGCGAGAACCAATTAGTCTAGTCTGGAATGTGTCTGTAACGAGTGTGATTTGGACCGAGGAAGTATTGAGTAGGAATTGAAAAGAGTAAGCGCGAAATATTAGGATGTCGTGAAGGACCTCGAGAGTATTCGGTCGGCACAATTTGCACAGGTAAGCTAGGAGAGAAGAACAACGAGTACGCGAGGACCAGCGGATCCGAGGAGTCAGCAGCGTTGCGAAAGGGAAGCGATCCACGGGAAAGAAGGTAGGCGCACATGGTGCACCACCAAATAGTAATCTCGTGTAGCGTAGTATCGTCCTCCGTCGCGACCGGCTTCACCGGTATAGAGTTGTGTGTTCTCGGAAAGACGACTTACTAGGATTGCGGTATTATTGGACTCGAATCGTTCATTGTATGATTTTTGTATTTGTTAATTCGAGAACCTGTTTGTTAATTGGATAAGAAATTATTGTTAATGTTTTGAGTGAATAGAAGCATGTGACTGAGTATTTGATTTCGCGAATAGTCTCCGAACTGCACCCCTTCCAGCTAGCCGGAACCGAATAAGAAGTGACCGTGGCGAGAAGCCTGGCGCCCAGCACACGGCAGCGAAGCAGGTAAGAACGGGTAGAAGTGCATCCAAAGCAGAAAAATTTCCAAGTGGGCATCGTTATATTTGGTCGTAGCTCCCCGTGCGAGTCCATCCGAAATTCTAGTACGTAGGGCTCGTCACAATATACATATATATTGTTACGCGTCCCTCTCGCGAGAATTTCGGACTCACTCGGCAAGGAGCGTCGACCAAATATAACGACGCCCAAATGAATGTTTTTCTAATTAGGATGCGTTTCCGCCCGTTCCTTCCCTGCTTCACTGCCGTTTGTTGGGCGCCAGGCTATCTATTGTTGACCCGACAGCCAGGGTCACTTACTTGAATCACGGTCACTTCTTCTTCTTCTTGTCCGGCTAGCTGGAAGGGGTGCAGTTCGAGGGCTATTTGCGAAATAAAGTATCCGAACGCGTGCTCCTAGTCGATTTGAAACATTAACAATTATTTATTAACTAATGAACAAGGAATTGTGTAATCAAATACAAAATTATACAAGAGTGACTCGAGTCCGACAAATTACCGCAATCCTGGTCAGTGATTCTTCCGAGAACTCACGTTAACTACTGGAGGAGCCGGTCGCGACGGAGGACGATACTACACTACACGGAATAATTATTTGATGGTGCACCACGTGCGACTACCTTATCTCCCGTTGATCGCTTCCCTCCCGCACGCTGCTGTCTCCTCGGATCTGCTGGTCCTCGCGTACTTGTTATCTTTCCTCCTCAGCTGATGCACTGGCCCTACTAGGCTTACACGGCGGAAGCGCGTGCACGGGTCGATCGTTACTTTTCTACGAGACTCTCGTGGTGCTTCTTCTACATGCGCGGCGAAGAGTTTCGGCTCTCGTTAGTTTTACAGTATAATTACAGTCTTAGCGCATACGCGTCTGCTCACAGCTACCGAGTACTCTCGAGGTGCTGGGCGACAGCCTAATATTCGGCGCTTTGTCTTCTCAATTCCTGCCACTAGGCCTACTCAATACTTGATTTCCTAAATCACACTAATTGATTGTCGCACGTTCTGCCGGGTTACGCGTACCTCGGACGTCCATAGTAGAGGTCACGGCCTGACATCGATCGACTTCGTCGATCCTCGCGTTCTTTCGCCCTCCTTCTTCCTCTATCTATCCTTGATCGTCTTACCGTCTTACCCGCTCGTCGCTCTAATTCCGAAAATCCTGCGAAACAAGAATCACGGTAGTCAAACGTTCATAAGCCGAGTACGACGCGAAGAAGCGATTCTGTTGCCACGCGGTGTTTTCGGGTGCTCTCGGTGCACGAGCACTCTGGCCTTAGCGCGTTGCTGCCAGCGTGCACTAGCACCTCGTCACAATATGGACAGCGTGTATTGCGACTTCTAGCACATCGGGAAAATCTAGACTCAAAAAAGTATTCTAAGAACAATGGCGCTAACGTAAAATCTGAAAAAAAATTATTACTGTTATTTGAGTTTATCGTTATTTAATAAATGAACCAATCACGGTACAGATATAGATGAAATCGGGGCATCACAGCGACGCCACCAAACTTGATACAACTTGACAGTCGACGCTAAGTTTAAGCGATAAGTGAGGCTCTCTCGATCCGTAGCTAGAAAGACTGCTGACAGACGTCAAATGCAACGATATTGACGGAAAAGCAAACGACATGGTCAGCTGATCGATTTTTACTTGTCACCAACGCGATTGGTTAGGATGTCCGGCCTCGTCATACTACTATAATTTTTTTAGTTTAGATTTTCCCGATGTGCTAGAAGACGCAATATACCCTGTATATATGAGCTATTCCAGGCGAACTCAGTCAATGTTTGATCCCGACCCGTCCAGATTGGTTCCAATTTTTTGTATGTTATAGTCCTCAGCTAAAAAACGCTCTTAATTTTTTTCGATTTTTTCGATAGAGCCTCATTTTTGAATGATTTTTAAAAAATTTAATTATTTGGCCCAAATTTAAAAATCTCAAAAAATTTTCAAAAATAGTGAATCGGATAAAGAATTTTTTAAGCCTAATTCGAAAGTAGGCCGACTCTTAGTTTCTGTGTTAGAAGATTTCAAAAAAAATGTTGGCTCTTTAAATATTCGTGATGAAGCTCGTCACACTTTTTTTTGAGCTCTGGATAGTATACACGCTTCTTGTATATACGCTGTTGTCGCTCTCTCTGTTTACGATATTGCCATTCCAGCAGTTAGCGACAAGGGTTAGACGCGTAAGTTTGTCTATCACAGCTCTTTCACTACATGAAGAATCCAGATTTTATTATATTAGGTGTACAAATTAATTTGATCCATTATTTAGCAATAAAAAAAGTGTTTATGATTAAACCAAAGCAAAAAATACATTATTCAAAGATGACCATCAAAATTTCTGCATCTTCAGAAAAAAACTTTAGCACGCTGTAGCGCCGTGACATTAGTTCTGAGAGGAAAATGTTTACCACCTTTTTGTTCCTCTTTAAATTCCGCGATGGCCGATATTTTTGAAAAAAAAAAAAAAAAAAAAAAAAATTTGAAATTAAGACGATCACTGCGAATTGAAAACTTTGGCACGCTGCATCTTTTTCATTTTGACTCGGAAAGAAAAGTTTGTAGGAGACATTTTCTTCCTCTTCTAATTATAAGATGATCTGGCCAAGATATCGCGAACCAAAGTTTTTAAATGACAAAAAAAATATTTCTTCGCCCTTAAAAAAAAATCCGGCGGAACCCGCCACTAGATAATCGAGAGTACTACAAAAAAGTCCTTCGGCATTTTTGCCTATGATCAATATTCTAGTCAGGAAACGCTGTCAAAGACAAAAGTCCAAATAACTACCCACAAATAACCGCCACTCGAAAAGTACGAATAACCGCCACCTGAAAATTAGAAAAGGAAGAAAATGTCTCCTACAAACTTATCTCTCTGAGTCAAAATGAAAAAGATGCAGCGTGCCCAAGTTTTCAATTCGCAGTGATCGTCTTAATTTCAAATAATTTTTTTTTTTTTCAAAAATATCCGCCATCAGGGAATTTAAAGAGGAACAAAAAGGTGGTAAACATTTTCCTCTCAGAACTAATGTCACGGCGCTACAGCGTGCTAAAGTTTTTTTCTGAAGATGCTGAAATTTTGATGGTCATTATTTAGAGTATTGTCCATCATTTTCTACCATTTTTTCCCATCTCTCCGGCAATCGTCTAATTCCATCTCGATAAAACAACTCATCTCTTTCGCTCATCCATGATTCGAGTCATTTTTGTATTTCTTCGTAAGCAGTGAACCGCTGACCGGTCAGATCACTCTGCATTCGTCGGAACAACCAGTAGTCAAAAGGGACGATGTCCGGAGAATACGGCGGGTGCGGTAGGACATCCCACTTTAACGTCTTCAAAATATTGTTACACTGGTTTAGCGACATGAGGCCTTGCGTTATCGTGCAGCAGAATGACTTTTTCGTGCCCTTGCTCGTATTGTGGGCGTTTCTCGCGCAAACAAGGGCTCAAACGCATCAGCTGAACCCTGTACCGATCGCCGGTAATGATTCCACCAGGTTTTAGAAGCTCGCAGTAGACGACACCTTTTTGGTCCCACCAAATGCATAGCATGACCTTGGAACCATGAATGTTGCGCTTAGTCTTGCGTTATATTTGTTATTCTTAGAATTGTCGAAAATATCCATTTTTCATTCCCAGTGACAATTCGTTGTAAAAAACCCTTTCTTCTTTGTCTGTGAATCAGCTGCTCGCAAGTGCACAATTGTTTTTTAACGTCTCTGAGTTTCAGTTCATAGGGAACCCGTGTTCCTTTTTATTGGATCATTCCCATCGTTTTTAGTCTCACCGATATTGCTTGTCAAGTCACTTCTAGTTATTCTGCAAGCTATTTTTGTGTTCGAGTCGGATCTTCATTCAGTAATTGCTCTAATTCGTTATCTTCAAATTTTTTCGGTTGTCCAGAGCGAAGCCTGTCATCAACGCTATAATCACCATCTTTAAATCGTCGAAACTATTCCCTGCATGTTTTGTCAGTCGGAGCACTATCGCCGTATACTTCTAGGAGCGTTCGAATAAAAGAAAAAAATCAACACTTCCCGCAAATGCTGCGTATTGACTTCAAAACCTGACATGTTTAATGCAGTGCTGATCAGGCTATTCCAAGGAAGCGGAAGAGTTGTACACTGAACATTCTTAACAAATATATCACCTCTCTGAAACCACTGAAAACAGCTGTCATACCCTAGGCTTTGTGGCAGCTAGCGCCATCATCCGAAAACGGACCAAATTAATTTATACACCCAATAGTTATATCCCGTCACTATTTTAATTTGATGAACTCTCTTAACGCTTTTAATATCCTGACACAATTTTCGATCTGGGAGCTTCAACGTTCTCTCTAACATTTATATATGTGTGTCGTATAGAGAAATTAGTATTTAGCGTTTTCATCTGGGCTGCAAAATCACTGAAGTTACGTGACTTCCGATGGTAATATCATTATCTAATACTAGTTGCTCTATACGACACACAATATATACTATAACCGGCTTCCCGGTAATTAAGGAACTGGGAAGGGGTCAGTGAGAAAATAACAATGAATGCCCGAAATAATAAAGGCAATAACAAAGGTTTATTAATAAATAGAGATAACAGAAGGTTTGGGCGCCAGCTACGTCACGTGTAGCAACGTAACATTACCGGTCACTTGACGCGGTAATCAAACAAGGAAAATAAAAGAAAAACAATAATCGCAAAAATGGGGGCGCGGCAAGAGGGTAGAGGGACGAGGGGTCTCAGGGGGTGAATTCCCGAACTCGTTGGCTTCTTAATAATTACCTCGGTCAGGTAAACCAAAACGAAAGGGGGGGGGGGGGGGTGAAGCACGGGGGTATTCTATAATGGGGAGGGGAAATGGCGCAAAAAGAAATTAAATACTCAAAGTAGCCGGGATAATCGCGGTGAACCACCACACTACCTCGCACGCAAATACAATAATAATTATCAAAACAATTATGCTTAGAAACACCGATCTTCACGCGGTGGCAGCCGGCCCTCTCGATACAAGACAATACAAAATGGCGGTAATCAGAGGCGCCGGTCTCCACGTGGTGGCAGACGGTCTTCTCGATACAAACGATAATAACGAAAATAATTCGGGCGATACGAGGCTGGGGGGGGGGGGGGGGGGCAAAACGGGGACTAAAAATATTATTAAAATCACCTACTCAGTTCCTCACACTCAATCACTCACACAATCAAAAGCAGCACCGGGGACAATACCCCCGGTCACTCTTTATCACTCACTCTTGTATCACGCAAACGGGTCGCGACGACGGCGGGGCTCGAAGTGATGGGAAAGATGTCGTCCGTCTTCTTCTCCGAGCTCTTCGGTCCTGCTCGGAGATCCTCGGGATTTCTCGGCTTGAGAACACTACGGCGCTTGCGCATCGATCGATGGATCGAGTGTGGCTGGTCAGTGGCGCTCGGGTTGTGCTGCGGCGGAACGGTGTGGCAGAGTTGGGCGGTGTGATCGCCACGGGCGATTTGGATTGCCGCTGACGATCGTTAGAGTGAGTACACGCACGCAGTTGGGCGGCTAACTCCAACCTTTGTCCCCACGAGTGGAGGCTCCTCGTGTGACGCGGCGTGTACTCCTCAGCTGGTTGGCGTGGCAGATCCCCTCTCCGTCTCCAGCCCACACTCTCACCACGTCACTTTGCTTGGGCGGCCGTAGTGTCTCTGATCCGTCCTTGTTGCTTCGGCGCGTCTTGACGGTCATACAACTAGGCATTCATACGCAGAAAGGAAGGGGGGGGGGGGAAGGGTAAAAAGGGATGAATCCTACACAAAATATCGCTTGCATTAATTATAAAAACAAAACTTAACGGTAATAAAAAGCGGTGTGTGATGGCCTTCGAGCTGGCCGAGGGGGGAAAATATTGTAACGCTCCACCGTGTTACAATACATATACATTAGGGTGTGCCATTTTTGGGCAATTTTTTTTTTTCGATTCAGAAACAGGTTGTATACTTTCAGGAAGGTAAAATAAGAAGCCTGTAAAAATTTGAGCTCTTAATATTAATATTTAGATGCGCCTCATCGCGAATTTCTATTTCCCATTTAAATAACATGGGAAAAAAATTTTTTCATCTTTGGAATTTTATACGTTGGCAATGCCATATTGTTCGATGGAACGCAAAACATATTTTATAGAGAATCGCACGCTCTACAAAAAAGATGTCTTGCATTTTTTCGATAGACATAGCCATTCTGATGATATTTGAGTTCAAAGTTCAAAATATACGAAAATTCATCTTTTTGTTAATTTTTAACATAAACATAAACATTTTTTTTTTACTATTAATGGAAATAACGAAAGATATTTTTCGTGAGTATTTTGTCGATTTTTTTTGTAACTATTTATGATAAGTATCAGCCCATTAGAATCAGTTTCGTGACAGAAGACAGGTCTCTACAGCATTGAACAATTAACAATAAATATTAATTAATCATGGATGAGACAATTTTCATGGTAAATTTAATAATCTACAAAAAAGTTGATCGAAGATTCTCAACAGAGTCAATAGTTTCGCTATAATATTAACAAAAAGATGAATTTTCGTATATTTTGAACTTTGAACTCAAATACCATCAGAATGGCTATGTCTATCGAAAAAATGCAAGACATCTTTTTTGTAGAGCGTGCGATTCTCTATAAAATATGTTTTGCGTTCCATCGAACAATATGCCATTGCCAACGTATAAAATTCCAAAGATGAAAAATTTTTTTTCCCATGTTATTTAAATGGGAAATAGAAATTCGCGATGAGGCGCATCTAAATATTAATATTAAGAGCTCAAATTTTTACAGGCTTCTTATTTTACCTTCCTGAAAGTATACAACCTGTTTCTGAGTCGAAAAAAAAAAATTGCCCAAAAATGGCACACCCTAATATACATATACAATATATATATATATATATATATATATATATATATATATATATATATATATTGTAACACTGCGCATCCTCATGATGCACACAGTTCGGCTGAGGGCCGCCACTCACGTACGTACCAATAATCGTAATTATTATTGTAGTTTTGAGCATTTTTACGCCCCCTTGTCCCTCTCTTTTTGTTTGTTCCGCCCCCGAATGCAAGTGTGAATGCATGTATGAATGGAGCAAGGTTGAAAGTGGCGCCGGCCGGGAGAAGAGCTCGGGGCACCACGGCCGTTGCTGCCGGGGTTGAAGCCCGTGGGGAAAAGCGTAGGCAGAGGGGACCCGCACGACTGCGCGTCCCTGCCTCCGCGCCGCCAATCACCGCCGCTGCCGCCTGCTACGCTTGACCCACCGGCCAATCGCCAGGCGCGCGGCCTTCCATTCGCCGAGCCCGCTAGGGACCTCCGCGGGAGCCAATCAACTGCGACGCGAGGCTCCAATGAAGAAGACGCCGGCCGGCCTGTCACTTCAGCTAAGATACTTGCAACACGAGGACGCCGAAATCGAACGGAAAAATTATATTGTTTTGGAGAGTTCAGAAGTTATTGTGTGTGCGACACCGTAAAAGAGTGAGTATTTGAGTACGTCCACTACTACATTCCGGTGATTTGTGTGATAAACCCTTCATAATACCAACACCCGTGATATTTCATCCCCGCGTTTTCTCCTCCACGTGCACGCCGCCATCATAGGTGTCGTCAACACCTGTTGCGTCATTAGTGAGTGGTGGTTTTCTCGTGCGGAGTTAGTGTAAAGCCCCGAAATCGTCCCGCTTTCTAGATTTTTCCAGGATTGTGTAATTATTACGAGCCCCCCCCGCCACGCCCCCTCCCCCGCGCTCGCATTGATAGCCTATCTTTCGTAATTATACTGCCGGTCCATTCTTCCCATACCCTCCCTCCCCCGTATTCCCCTCGTTTGTAGAGAATATTTCGTTACAGTCGCCCCTCTGTATTAGACCGAGGTAATAATTAAGTAGCCAACGGGTTCGGGAATTCACCCCTGAGACCCCTCATCCCGCTACCCTCTAGTTGCGCCTTTGATTTCTTTATTTCTGCCAGCATTGCTTTTCTTTTCCCCTGGATAGTAAGATTACCGTGTCAAGTGACCGGTTGTGGTTCGTTGCTACACGATATGTAGCTCGCGCCCAAAACTATTGTAAATATTTCTATGGTAAAATAAACTATTGTCACTTTCGTTATTTTTGGCGATTTTTATCAAATCGTCACTAACCCCTCCCCCCCCCCCCCCCCCCTCGCCGGTAAATAAAAGGGAAGCCGGTTATAATATATATACAGGGTGGGGCACTAACTGTTGCCACCTTGAATATCTCTGTAATTATCGGCGTCATAAAAGAATGTTCTAAACAAAAGTTATACGGTACGAGAGGGGTTATCAAATGCGCACATTTTTTTCAATTTCCGTGGAGACGCTGACGAACAGTGAAGGTCACCTCCATTTTTTTAAATAGAATGATACATTTTTTTTCGACTATCTTGTAGAGCACCTCAAACCTATAAAAAACATCTGAGGGTCAAGGTCATTAAAATTCATTTAAGGTCATTTAAGGTCAAAAAGAGACATAAACTCTATTTTTATGTGAAATGAACTTTATTTACAGTAGAGATGTTCAAAGTGACTGCTATTGGAATCAATACGGTATTACAGCAATCTCCTTACCACGGATTGTGTAGAATTTTTTTATTACTTCGGCACTTATCGAATCACATGTTCAAAAAATTTTCTCTCGTCTCACGATATCGTGCAAAATTTTACCGTAGTATGACCGTAGTCTTACCATTCTTATTATCATTGCCTTGTATGTAAACAACGGCACCAAATCTACAACGTACCCGGAATATTGTAAGTTTGATAAGTCCGCTGTATTGACTAAATACGGTCCACATAGGTGGAAAACACCGTACGCCGTATTTATCACTGTTCATCGAGATCCTTGTGTTAGTTCGTGTCAAATTGAGAGGGAATCTGGTGTAAGCCGGAGAAGTGTTCTACGTATCCTGCATCGTCATAAATATCATCCCTACCACATCAGTCTTCATCAGGAATTAACTGGTGCGGATTTCATGAATCGCATCGAATTCTGCCGATGGGCTCAACGCCAGATTTAGAGAGATGAATTATTCATTAATCAGATTTTATTTCCTGATGAAGCAACATTCACTAATCATGGGAATGTTAACTTGCATAACATGCATTTGTGGTCAACAGAAAATCCACATTGGCTGCGGCAAGTTACACACCAAAGACCGTGGTCCGTTAATGTATGGTGTGGGATTATTGGGAATAAAACCGTAGGCGCCTATTTCATCGAAGGGAATCTCAATGGTAGGAAGTACACCACATTCCTTTAAGAAACGTTAGGTCCGTTATTGGATGAAATACCCTTGGAAACAAGAAACAGAATGTGGTATCAACAAGATGGGTGTCCGGCACATTTTTCGCTGATGGCTAGAACTGAGCTGCAACACAGGTTTCCAAATCGTTGGATTGGACGCGGAGGAGCTGTATCGTGGCCGTCTCGCTCGCCAGATTTGACGCCTCTTGATTTTTTCTTATGGGGATACTTGAAAGATGTTTATTACAAACAACGTCCAACTAGACCGGATGACATGCGTGAGAGAATTCTTCGAGCATGTGATACGATAAGTAGGGAAGTGATAAAAAATTCTACACAATCCTTGGTAAGGCGATTGCTGTAATCCTGTATTGATTCCAATAGCAGTCACTGGCAGCGTGCCAAAGTTTTCAACTCGCAGTAATCGTCGTCAATTCAAATAATTTTTTTTTTTTTTTTCAAAAATATTCGCCATCGAGGAATTTGAAGAGGAACAAAAAGGTGGTAAACATTTTCCTCCCAGAACTACTGTCACGGCGCTACAGCGTGCTAAAGTTTTTTTTTGAAGATGCAGAAATTTTAAGGGTCATAATATATATGTATATATTTATCGAGATATGAAAGATTATTAATATATTATATGTTCTTTCTAAAAATACAAGATTATATTTACATTTGTTGTATATGCCAGCGGAAATACTACGCTGTGAAGAAACTCGCTGTTACTTGAGAATCTTTCTGCATTCCTCGAAATAGTAAGAAGTCGAATCGTGTCGATTCAAGTAGCTGGCACACGCAAAAAGTAAAATCCTTGAGGAGACCGTTTCCCACACGCATAATAAGTAGAAGATAGTAAATTGTAGAAAGTCGAATCTAGCAACCAGACGCACTTGAAAGTGCTCTTCGGCGAAGAGCCATGTGGTGGGAAACTGGAAGCCGTAAAATCGAGAGATGCAACTTTCAGGGAATCGTGGACGCTCGAAGCGAGCGTCTTGGACACTCGCGTGGGGATGAGCGCCCACGTCAAACTGAGGGTTGATTGGCTAAGGGCGTAACCACTGGCCCACGATCATAACACGGGCCCGCGAGTTTCGGAAACGAGCAGTCGCGAGAGTCGGTTCTTTCTAAATACGAGTTTCTTAAGTTTGTTCAATCATTGTACATTTGGTCCACATGTATATAGTTAAATAAATTACGCGACGGTTAATTGAAAATTGTTTGATGAGTCATTATCCGAAATTATTCAGACCCGGACAAGGTGAGCTTCAGCTCTTTAACGTGGAACGGACAACGGTGGTAGCCATACTCACGTGCTGGTCAGTAATTCTTCGTCTGAATTCTCGCATCGAAACTACCAATAACGTGACATATAAAATGTTAGTGACAGCGGTGGGATTCCACTAACTCGTCGCGGGTGAAATTTGTGTTAAAATTTGAATAGTTATTGTGGCGTGATAAATTGAAATTTTAGACATTTACAGCGAAAATTCGTGATGTGGTTATCTGAATTTTTGGACCTTGAAACTGAAAATTCGAATCTAATTAAAAGTAAACGTGTAAAGTAAAAAGTCGAACATTTTCTTAATTTTTCGTGAGATCGTCAAATAAAAATAAATAAATAAATCGAACGCGCGTTCAGTACTTTGAAAGTTGCATTTACTTTCTGTTCGGATGGACTTAGTAGCTCGATACGGCAGTGGTGAGACTGATAAGGAAACTCGTGCGTTCCAACGAGGAAGTCAGGACCAGGATGATAATGCCATAGCCTTTCTTTGCGGGATTTTCTCCGTGGTTTGCCCAAGAGGACCGAAGGTAGGAGACAAAAACCTACCGGGGCTACGACGGTGTAAGGGCCACGGGAAATGAAAAGAGAGGCTCCCCTTGCTTATCGTAGGCGCAACAGAGGACGTGGATACCTGACGAGGAGAACGAGAGCGAGAACTGCTATACCAACGAGGCCAGGACCCGGACAACCGAAAGCAGAGGATTGTCGGATAGTGACAACGATACCGAAGAGCCTAAATTTTATTTTATTACGTATTTTGGAAAATTATAGACTGTGAGTTTAAATTGATTTTAATAGTTACATAGCCACTCATCTGAGAACTTGGAATTGGTAAGTCAGCCGCCCTATTAAAATTGTACATCGGTCTCTCTGCTCGTCGCGAAACAATACCGAATATTAGGAATACATTAGTTGCATTTGAACAGTCATCAGCAATGGAGAATTTGAATATCGCGCGTGAGACATCCGTCGTAGTACGAGAAGAGGAAATCGCACCTCAGAATTGCAAGATCGACGGCATACGCGAATTTGATTCGTCGGGAATCGATCTTAGGATGTGTAGTATCTGTCGTCGTTATGCGCGAATCTTAGGATCTAGCGCGGAAAATTTTTCAATGCGTTCCTGTGTCACCGAAGAGAGTATGAGTGAACTTCGTAGGGGAGCGATGCTCGCATCCCGCGGTCCCGAAAACCAGACTTCGAAGTATAATGACTTCAAGGCCGCGCTTGAATTTATCCTGATAATATTCGACGGCTACAACATGCCGATCTCGAAATTTATCCACGATTGTTTATTCGGTCATGATTCGATTGATCCGCGTGGAAGAAATAATCTCTTTTGGATGGTGAGGATTAGGGTAGTTGGAAGCGCTGAAGATTCCTTGCAAGACCGGGATATCAGTACCTTCGAGGAATTATCAAAACACCTGAAACAGACGCATACACAACATAGAAGTATAAGTCATTCAAACGTTATGATCGCGACAGTTGCCCAGCGTAATACGGAGTCCGTTTTAGACTACGGTATTCGCGTCAACGAGATTTTAAAACTAAATATCGAACCGATCAAGGAAAGGAATCCAGAGGACGTAACTTAGGTGTGGTCGTATCTGCCCGCGATACAGCATTTGAGACCTTCGTTATGGAGTTAAAACGGGAAGTAGCGTTGCGAGTACATGTGGAGCGCTCAACAACGCTCCAAGACGCAATAAACGTTGTTGGCACTGCCGAGTGGAAAGTCAAGCACGAAGAAAAGCTAACGCGTACGAAACGACACACCGATTATTTTAACGCGCCTATAGGCTCAACGCCTCCGCGGAGATCAGCGTATGACCGCTTCGTCCCCTACCGCGAGAACGCATGCGCGCGAATTTTGTCGAACAGGCCTAATCACGGATTCAATCGCGAAAATACAGCCAGTAGGGAACGAGCTCGCGGAAGGGTTCATCTTCATAGAGGTGGACAAATCCGCCCAGCGCACACTAACCGAAACACTGGTGCGTCCAGTGGCTGTGCGAACTGTGGCGAGGCCAGTCACTACGAGCGCGGATGTTTGAGACCTGCGAGGGTCCAAACAGTAACGTGCTTTAATTGCCAGCGGGTAGGACACTGCGGCCGCGACTGTACCACCACGCCACAATACGATCCTACTACAATATGTTTTAAATGTGGTATAGAAGACACTTCGCTAAGGATTGTTGAAACCCCGCGAACAAAAAAAACTTTAATAAATTCGGTAAATTTTGCAAGAAATCCGGTCACCCATATAGCGAATGCAGGGCACAACTCGCTCAGGTCACGGCTGGTCGAAGGGAAAAAGAGAGCCATTTAAACGAGTAGGTAGTTCGGCAGAATGGTATGACGCCGAGCTTGACGCAGATAGTGCACCAATGAAAAGGGTTGTCCTAGAATAAAAAATCGAGGATAAAGAGAAATCGCTCGTCGTATCTATTAGCAGCAATCATTTTAAAAATAAATTCAGGATATTTGATGTAGACACGAGAGCAGAATTAAGTTTAATCCAAAAGAAAAGAGTACATTCGAGCTCTATTATTAATGCTGAAGTCAAATATCATATTTTTGGTATATATGAATTGGGTGTAAAATCTGAGAGAAGTAATGATAACGATAAAGGGGAAAGATAATCCTTTGCAAATAGTTCCAAATGATTCCCCAATTTAAAATGACGGTTTGCTCGGGATGCCTTTCTTGAAAGACGGTGCGATAGATCTAAAACAAAAAAAATATTCCACGACCTCAGCAATTTCCCTTCGACTCAGTCCTTCAGTGCGTTATGTTAAAATTAGCAGCGCGAACAAGGCAACTCGTGACGTTACCTGCGGTAAACCCGAATATCACAGAGGATTTATTGCCATTAATTACGACAGGATCCGGTATTTTCCATGGCGAAACACTCGTAAGACAGGAAAATGGTATGATAAAAGCTTTTCGTATTAATGCCACTACACAAGACATTGAACTTGTAATACCTTCGGTCAGGCTAGAAGAGTGTAGCGTCGGAAAACTTGCCCCTAAAACTGCGAAAACTGTAGCCCCCGCCGAAAGTCCCTCGGACGTGACCGCAAGACGAGTGACAGACCTACTTACTATCTTAGATATCGATGACCTAAATGAGGAAGAGAAAAATGAAATTATTGCCACGTTGCGAAAGTTTCCTTTTCAATTTCATCGGCTCAATGATGCCTTAGGAATCACGCCGGTTTGAAAACATAGAACAACAACGACAGACGATAGGCCGGTAAACGTAAACTAGATCACTACTCTCCTGTACATAAAGACGTGATATTGATACAAACTGCAGATTTAGTTGAACACGGGACTATCTCACCCACTGATTCCGGGTATAACTCTCCGGTGTGGGTCGTCTCAAAGAATGCCGATTCTAGAGGTAACAAACGCTGGCGTACGGTAATTGATTACATGGAGGATTCTGAGCGCTTAATGAAAAAATAATCGGCGACGCGTACCCGCTTCCAGATATCACCGATATCCTCGACGAATCGGGCGGCGTTAAATATTTTTCGGTATTAGATCTCGCGTCCGGATTCCACCAAATAGAAGTTAACCCCGTAGATCGGCATAAAACCGCATTTTCGATCCCTTACGGACATTTCGAATTCGATAGGATGCCCTTCGGTCTAAAAAACGCTCCCGCAATTTTTCAAAGGCTTATGGACAAGGTTCTATCGGGATTACCAGGAGTGGAGCTTCTCGTTTATGGGGATGACATCGTCATTTACGCTCGCTCCCTCAAAGAACATAAAACCAAGCTCGAAAAATTGTTGGGTAGACTCGAAACGGCCGGTCTAGTCCTAAATCCAGATAAATGTAAATCCCTACGTAAAGAAATAGGGTACCTAGGGCACGTTATCGCCGAGAACGGCGTAAAGCCCGACCCCAAAGAGGTGGAAGCAGTCCGCCTGTTCCCACAACCGAAGGGTTGTAAAAATATAAAGCAATTCCTAGATTTAGCTGGTTACTACCGTCGCTTCATACCTGAATTTGCCGCAATCAGTAAGCCGCTTACACTGTTATTAAATAAGGACGCTCCTTTCATTTGGAGTGCCGTGGCACACGACACGTTCCAAAAATTAAAAGACATCCTTTCTGCCGACCCTCTTCTCTAATACCCAGACTTCACGCGACAATTCGTAATTACCACCGACGCGTCGGACTTTGCGCTCAGGGCTATCCCTCGCCAAGGACCTGTCGGAAAAGATCTTCCAATCGCCTAGGTGTCACGTACTTCGTGCCCTGCTGAATTAAATTATACTACGACCGAAAAAGAATTATAAGCGATAGTTTTCGCGGGTACGTACTCGAGGCCCTACCTCTACGACAGAAAATTCACTCTCGTGACCGACCACCATTCTCTGACCTGGCTGCACAATTTGAAGGACTAAACAATAAGTTCTCGGCTTTCACGTTGGAACATGAAACTACAACAATAGGAACACGAAATTCAGTATAAGGGGAACGTTAATACAAACGCAGACGCTCACTCTCGAAATCCAGTAGAAAAACTAACACCTGTCCTCAACGTGAGTGACGGCCGCCAGGTTCTGATTGTGCATACTCATATTCCGGACGACGGTTATTCTTCGGAGGGGGGCAGTGCTCACCACAAATACCCTATCGAGAGAGTTTTTCTAAGCAGATTAACGGATATTGAGTCAGGTTACGAGACAGAAGGCAACGAAATTGGCCGTGAAAGTGAAAATTACCAAACAGATATTGACTAGACTGACGCGATCAGAAGGATAGAAGAAGTGTTCAGAGAGAGTGGCGATTCCACTTTAAGTGTACCCGAACCATGCCGACGGTGCATCTCGTTGGTGTCGAGGCAGAGGGAGAAAAAGTTTATGATTACGATTCAGACGACAGCGAACACTTAAGGGAAGATGAACAATCAGAAATAACCGGAATAAGAATGAGAATCATGAACAAACGAACCGACGGACCTGACGAGATTCAACCGAACAAAATATTCTGCTTGGAAAATAGAGAGTATGCGACAGCATTGCTTGCGCAAGAAGAAACCGATCACGTTGGAAATCCATTAAACAAGATGCTTTTTCATACAAGTTGAGATAAATTGTGGTTTCGTAAAGACCATTTGTTGAATTTCATTTCGTGTGATTGTGTCTTAACGACGGCCATCGGGCGAGACCTGCTAAATAAATCGTTGTTTAAGCTTGAGGATTTACAAGTCGAGAAACCAACCATAGGACAGGTCATATATACGCGAATAGAAAAACAACATATTTTCCACCTATTCCATAAAAGAAAAATTTTATGATAAGTTTCACGTGAGGAACTTAGAATCCGCCGTAGGACTTACAACACGCTTCACGATGCCATGCACACAATGAAATTTAACTCTTTTAGCCTGTCTGGAGAGAGGAACGGTTTTGATAAGGTCCCGTGGAGTGTAATGGAAGGCGTATTTAAAATTTATTTTTTGGACAGAAACTACACGATTACGGTATGCACGGGCGAGGTAGACATTCCCGCAGAAACAGACCGCACGCGAATAATCGAGGAATGTCACGATTCCACCGTCGGAGGCCATGAAGGTGAGACTAAAATTTATAAAAGAGTTCACAAAAGATATTTTTGGCCACGAATGAAAGACGATATTCACAGATACATCCGTACCTGTGATTCGTGCCAGAAAACGAAACTCATCCGCGAAAAAACCAAATAACCGATGCAAATTACCGATACGCCAAGTAGGGTTTTCGAAAAAATCCTTATTGATATCGTAGGCCCATTGCCAGGGACCGATATTGGTAATAGATACATCCTTACATGGCAAGACTGCCTTAGTAAATATTCAGGCGCGATTCCCCTAAGCAACATCGAACCCACCACCGTGGCGCTTGCTATCGTAGATAATTCCATCTGTTATTTCAGTTGCCCAGAATCTATACAAACTGATGAAGGAAGTCCGTTTCTCAGCAATATCATGAATACCTTTGCAAAAATATATAAAATTCGACAGTACAAATCAACCGCTTTCCACCCTCGGTCACTAGGCTCGATGAAACGAAGCCACCATACTTTCATTGAATTCCTGCGTCACTATTGCAAAAAGAGTCACTAGGATCGCTCGCCTGCCTTCCGAATTTGCAGAGAAAAAGCTTCCGCGCATCTGCATACGGGTGGTCAACGAAATATTAAATCGATTAATCGAAACCGAATCCATGATAATAGCCGGCTTGGAAGCAGCGAAGCGCCGGTGCAAGAAATTCTACGATTGAAAATGAAACGAGCGAAATTTTGAGGTAGATCAAAGCATTTATCTTGAAGGAACCGCGTAACGACAAATTTGAGGACTTTTATACCGGGCCATACGTTGTAAACAATTTTTTTAATGAGATTTATTATGATTTAAACGTTGAATTACAAACCGGCCCGAATAACGTTAAAGTTGTCCACCTCAATGAATTAAAACACGCCTTCCTATGATTCGAAAACCTCAAACAAACACCCGGCACTAGATTTTGAAAGGCCGTTTCATATAAAGCGACTTTTTGATTAAAGGGCGAAGTGTAACGAATTCTGATACACGACCCGTGAGCGCGACAACTCCGCGAAACGGCGCGCGGTAAATTCAAACGCCTCATAGCAGAAAGACTGATCATTGCGGCTGGGGCGAGCTGACTCCTAATATCACTCTATATTATAAAAAGATTTCGCTGTCGCCACCGCCGCCGTGTACAAGAATCAAGCATGGCAACCGAGAGGGAGGGGCGGCGAGGGTAGGGAGATGGGAGGGGGGAGCATAGCAACGGTTGCCATGGTAACGGTCGCCCTAACAAAGGTTGCCATGGCAATAGTCACCCTAGAAATGGTTGCCATGCCAACGGTCGCCCTACAATCGGTTGCCATGGCAACAGTCGCCTTAGAAACGGTTGCCATGGCAACGGTCAACGTAGTAACGGTTCGCATCTCCATTCAGTTTTTGCACGGCCCAATTACAGAAGTCGACACGATTCCTTCGGTCTTGTGCAGACAATGCTTGAGTCAATGTTATGTGATACGGATGGTAGCGGCCAGATCTGAGGATTGTGTGGACGGTGCTATGTGATATACCTAAATCTCGTTCGATTTCTCTCAAACTGATATGCGGATTCATGTGAATCATAGCGAGAATGGCAAGAGCTCGAGGATTATTACGATGGATGCCCCGTTGTTATAATTGCCGTCGTCGATAAATGCGTCCTCTCCTACAATTTCGTTCAAGGTTGCGACTTGCTACGTGTGTGAGATAACATCGGCGGTTGATTAGGGTACCGTCGTCGATATGTCCGGGCCGCGGCTCGATAGAATCCTCGGCACTCTATTAATACGAGTAAAATATAAAAAATATCAATCGCTGAGTACATCGTAATGTGGATTTGCGGAGAATTCTTAGAAAACATTTCTTCGAATAACATTTCTTTGAAAACAATTCTTCGGAAACCATTTTTCAAATACCAATTCTTCGAATACCAATTCTTGAACTTCTTAACTTGAAAAATCGAAAAAAAAAAGTTTAGCTAGTTGGACTCAACTTATCACAATTTGCTTCAACAATAACAAGTCGCTCATTGAATGTTTTTATCGCTCCTAATCGGATGAATTTGTCATCCAATTTTCAACCGTATCCATTGCGATCTTTCTCTGGTCGACCCAGCTCTCTCCAATACACATTATTATATATGTATTATCGAAATTTGTAACGTATCCGAACTCTATCAACGAAAGGTAGTACCGAACAATGGACTTTGAATTCCTGGCCAGTGAAAAGGCAAAACCACAATTGTTGAAAGATGGCTATCTTTTCTACAAAGACAGTTTTAAAGAGGAAAGCGGCAATACTTATTGGAAATGTGTTCGCCAGTACAAAACTAAAGAAGCCTGCTCAGCTCGAATTACGTCCTCATAATCACGGTGCTAATGTTGCGAAGATTGAAGCGATCAAGTTTCGAAATAAACTTTAATAAATGCATTGAACACTAACGACAATTCACATTTATTGATCGCTTCCGTATCCGGTAGCGTACACGACGACGTAGCTGCTCATCTTCCGTCCACTAGCTCCATGAAACGGACTATCCGAAATATTCGGAACGTAGCAGCCGATGATTTGGCTCATCCTCTCACCAGGAAGGTTATTGAACTTCCACCTGAATTTCGCGTTACAAAAAAAAAACCACGACTTCTTAGTATAAGACACCGGTCCTGTTGACAATCGTATACTCATTTTTGCAACGGTACGCAATTTACGAATGTTAGAAGAATCTAAGCATTGGCTTATGGACGAGACTGTTGGCGCTTGCTCTTTACTTTTCGCTCAACTATACTCGATCCATGTGATGGTAGACAAAAAAATCGTGCCTTTGGTTTTCGCCTTACTCCCAGGAACGAATCTTGCCACATATGAAGAGATGTTGACAAAATCACAGAAAGCCAATTCGACCTTGAATCCCGATTGTGTGATGCTCGATATTGGAGCAAGCGGCTATAAAAGCTCTCTGCACGGTCTACTGAAACGTCACAATTCGCTTTTGTAATTTTCCTTTCAACCAAGCGCTTTATCGAAAAGTCGTGGTGTATAATCTGAAGACGCGATATGACACTGAAGAAGAGTTCTCGCAAAAAGTAAAACTTGGGAGCTCTGGCTTTTCTCAAACCGGAGGATGTCGTAAAGATATTCAATGGTATCGTTGACGAAGTTTTTGTTGATGCGGATAAGAACGAGGAAAACTTTCTCGATTCGTTCCAAACACAATATGTCGCTCGATACGAACGAATGAGAAACCTTAAGGACGAGTAGTTCCCCATCAAATACTGGAACCAATAAAATGCGTGTATATTAAATCTGCCATGTACAAATAATAACATAGAGAGTTGGTATCGTGGTTTTAATGAGATCGTCAGACCGAAGCATCCCACGTTGTGGAATTTGTTGAGGTGTCTAAAGATTGAGCAATCAAAGAATGAGCTCATGATCGCCGAGCTCTAAAATGCGGTACCTCAAACACCACCGTTGAAAAAATATTGAGATGAAGAGACGTTTCGTGTCTAATTTCGTGTCTAATTCGCGCTATTAAATCTAATCTTCCGTTCGAGGAATAGATAAATAAAAATTGTCGTAATTTTATAACCTGTAAAAGTGTTATTATTAGTTTGTGAATCTAAAATGTGTATAACCTATACAAGTGTCATTATTAGTGAATCTAAAATGTATAATAATATGTACATATTTTCTGTGTTTTTGTTTCAATAAATATTTAAAATTTAAATTCGCGTTTTTTTGCTTTCTGTGATATCCTTTTCAATTTTAAAATTTGTTGATCGTGCTGAAAAATAAAATTATTAGAGTGAATATTGGAGCCGACTTACTGACATTTTTTAAAACTTCATACAAATGTCAGTGTAGTACAGATTAATACAAATATCAGCACCGTATAGAACCTAGTGACATTTGTAAAAACTTGATACTAATGTCAGCACAGTATAGAACTTACTGCTACTTTTAAGAACTTGATACAAATATAAGCGCAGTGTAGAACTTACTGAGATTTTTCAAAACTAGATACAAATGTCAGCGCAGTGTAGAACCTACTGAGATTCTTTAAAACTTGATACAAATGTCAGCGCAGTGTAGATTCATATATCGATTGACAATCGCAGCCATAAGATGTTGTATCGTTGAAGAATTGATTTCAAGATTTTTTATCGAACAGGTGGGGCGTATGGAAATAGTTTTATCACCTGTTTGTAATTAATAACCCATGCTGTTCAAAAGAATATCTCAAAACAATTCGTTGAGGCGGAAAAATTTCATGGCTGTGATTCTTAGGTGTATGAATCCATACTTTTATCCATATTTTAATGCATAATAAAAAAATTCGGCAACTTAGCTGAATCATTAACACGAAAACCTTTGTTTTTTTTTCGCACAACAAAGAACAATAAAAGAGATTTCAGCAAATTGAAGGATATCAGCGACGGGAAGAATGCCAGCGAATGGAAGAACTGTTTTAATTTTTGTCATTCTGCCCATGATGCTGACTAAACTAATTAGTTCATATGACTCTGAGACATCTCATTTTCTTAACCATGAGAGGATGCACTGGGAGAACCAAGATAAATTGAAGATAGTGTTTTGTGAACGGCATTAGTATTATAGAAAAACTGTAATGGTTGTTTATTAAGTAGACGAGAAAATCAGCTTTGAGAATGTGACAAAATAGTTTGATCCACTTAGACAGTGTGTTTTCTCATGAAAAAGGAAAAGAGACCTCATCGAGGCAAATTAACTGAGCATTTTAGTCAGCATCATGCGTAGAGATAAGAAATTGAAAACTGCGCTTAAGCCATGTGACGCTTAAAAAAAATTCTGCCCAAAGGAAAAAAATCCTTGATGAAGTTTGAACAATCTAGTTCATTGATCATTTTTATATACACTAGAATATGGATGATATTGAATTTTTTAACTCAGCTATGTAGACCTGTCTCCTTTCCCTTAATACTAAAACCCCAAAAAACCAGTGTCAGAAATTTGAAATGGTATACTGTGTATTTTGCACAAAAAGTTGTGAAATCCCCAAAAAAAACTCTTACGGGTAAAAAACTTGAGGCAAGTACATTTACGTTGTGTCATTCTATATAAACCAAAAAATAGTGTATCAAAAAATTGAAATAAATGGTATACTATTTATTGTGTACAAAAGGTTGTGAAATAACCAGAAAACATCGGCAGCATATATTGTCAAGTACATTCTGTCATAATTTACATATAGAGATATATAACTTTCATAAGTGTTATGAAAAAGGTAGGAAATCGCATTTGATTAAAAAAAATACTCATATTAATAACTATGAAATTAAAACTAATCAAGAATTTACATATATATCGAGACAATATATATTTTTCTTTAATAAAATACATAAATAAATTGTGTTCAACGTTAAAAAAATAAAATTTCTAACAAAAGTAAAAGTAATGACAACTCGACATAAAATAACATAATCAATTAATGAATTCAGTTGAAAACAAAATTAAATCGTCGTACTTGGCGCGTTTTCAAAGTGCAGTGAAATCTCTAACAACAGAATGTCAATGAAAAAGAATAATTTTATCCTTTCATTACAATTAATTCTCCAATTCCTAACGCTTCTTCTAAACTCCTTATTCCCACAATATTCTAATTTTATTTCCATTGTAACACGGTGGAGCGTTACAATATTTTCCCCCCTCGGCCGGCTCGAAGGCCATCACACACCACGTTTTATAACTTTTAAGCGGTATTTTTATAATCAATGGAAGCGATATTTTGTGTAAGAATTCCCTCTTTTTGGCCCCCCTACCCGTCCCTGGTATGAATGCGTATTAGATTGCCACTTGGGATTGCAACATCGCCGAGGCATCAAGGACCAACGAGAGACACTACGGCAGCCTAGGCAAAGTGACGTGGTGAGAGTGTGGGCTGGAAAGAGACAGAAGATCTGCCACGCCAGCCGACTGAGGAGTACACGCCACGTCACACAAGGAGCCTTTACTCGTGGGGACATATGTTGCAGTTCGCCGCCCAACTGCGTGCGTATACTCGCTCCAACGATCGGCAGCGGCAATCCAAACAGCCCGCGGCGACCGCACTGCCCTACTGCGTTACACCGTTCCGCCGCAGCACCGCCCGAGCGCCACTAACCAGCCGCACTCGATCCATCGATCAATGCCGAAGCGCGTAGTGTTCTCGAGCCGACAACTTCCAAGGATGCCCGAGGAATCCCGAGGATCTCCGAGCAGGACCGAAGAGCTCGGAGAAGAAGACGGAGGACATCTTCCGCACTCCGAGCCCTGCCGTCGTCGCGACCCGTGTGATAGAGAGTGACCAGGGGGGATTCACCCCCTGAGACCCCTCGTCCCTCTACCCTCTAGCCGCGCCACCATTTTTGCGATTTCGTCGTTTTCTTTTCTTTGTAAGATTACCGGGTCAAGTGACCGGTAATACATTCGTTGCTACACGTGACGTAGCTGGCGCCCACCCGTTTTGTTAGTTCACTATCCTTATTATAATAAACTGTTAGTACTTTTGTTATTGCCTTTATTATTTCGGGCATTCATTAGTATTTAATCACTAACCCCTTCCCCCACCGTCAATTAAAGGGAAGCCGGTTATACCTTATATAAAGAACATCTTCAGACGCTGACTATCCAGTCGCACCGGATGTATATTCAAATTCTCCTAAATTGTATCTGCTACTCTAACTTTTTGTTCCGTTTCCACTTTTGTACAGTTTCGCTGTCCGCATGGGCAGTGCATGGTCAGCAGTCTCACGATTCCCAAAATCTCCACTTAAAATCTTATTCACACCTACTTCATTCTATCAAACTTTCATTTTAACAGTCTTTAATCAATCGTGAATCAAAAAATATGGAATAAAACATATTATTAAAGGCTCAAGAGCCTAACTTTTAATTATAAACCCAATTTATAGTATTTATTAAATATCGTAAACGGCGATCAATAAGAAGTTTTTTCCCTATTCAATTAAGTCATTCAAAGTCTTAAATTTGGTTCTTGAAATAAAGATTAAACGCGTGTATCAATCCGAAATTAGAGTTTCAACTCTTAATCGAACAAGAATTCCCAAAAAATATGTTCCTTTCCAACGTCTCGTTACCTCGAGACGTAACATAATTTTTGGTGTCAGAAGTGGGATTGTTCAAATTTCGGACATACCTCGCGTTAAACGAATTTAACTCAGCGAATTAAACTACAATTTGATAGTGCACGTTATTTAAGCAAACAACAACCGTATTATCGTGAATTCGAGTGAAACTATATCCGTCTTCGTACATATTCGTGTGTTCCGTATTTTCCCACATTTCGTGACTTTCCGTCAGTCTTCGGGCATTTTTGGAAATTTTCGTGCATTCCTGCAAATTTTCATAATCTCCCAGGCTGAGTGTCGCGAATTAATGCGAATAGTGAACCGCAATTGCATCGCGATAAGTATTTGTTCTATTCACGCACTAAACGTGAAACATCTTTGTGAACTTCCGTTCAGCTTCGTAAATTTTGTGCAACTTTTCTGTGACTTTTGTATCTCTTTGCTTATCTTCTGACTTTCCGCGAGTTTTCGTGCATAGTTTAGAATTTTCGTACATTTTTACGAATTTCCATTGGACCGAGACTGTCGCGAAGTGTCTAAATTCGTGCAAAAAATCATCATTCTTACGAAAGTTGTTCACATAATCTACATGCGATGAACGCCTCCACATTATGATACGAACTTTCAACAAAAACGAGTGGAATTTGTATCGTATTCGTAAATTTTATTCAAGTTTCGCGAATAATCGTGAACTTTCTCTAGAGTTTTCTGAATTTTGACTAATTCTCTCCACCCCTGCCGAAACTGTACGTTCACTGCAAACAAACAATGCCCCACAAATACCAGGGGGGGGGGGGGAGGAATAAAATCACTACGATTTCGAAATACCCACGATTTTAGATAACTACCAAGTCGACATCGCAATGGTTTTTTGTGGACTACCCTGGATGAATGGCAGAGATCGCTCCCCGAAACCACAAACACTTCGTGAATTTGACGTTCAATACGAACTTTATCACGATCACGAATTTGACTATCATCGAGAATTCGACTACCATCGAAAATTCGACCATCATCAAGAATTCAACCAACTTCAAAAATTCAACCATCATCCATGTTGCAACCATCATAAAAGGATCGACCATCATCAAGAATTCGACTATCATCGAGAATCCGAATATGATCAAGAATTCGACGACCAACAGGAATCCGAATATCATAAAGAAGTTAATTATTATCAAGGATTGGACGGCCAACAAAAATCCGAATATCGTCAGGAAGTTAACGATTATCAAGAATGCGACAACCAACAAGAATTCGAATGCCATCGAGAGTCTAACTATCATGAAACACACCTCAATTTTCAGACGCTTAATCAAACCTCTCAGGTCAATAATAATTTAATGAATTTCCCGAATTGTTCACCACAATTCGAATCTGATCTGGAGACGGGGGAGGCGATTTTGGGAAAATCGACTCTTCCACAGGTAGTCCGATTTTGGATAGAAGATGAGTTCGATGAAATCGCTTTCAAGTGTGCTCGGCCTTGTCAATCATCATCTCCCTTGCAAATTAATGCTCAGGAAATGGAGCTTTGAACGAATGCCGATAATGAAAATTTTTTCGCAGATATCGAGCAACAGCTGGAAAATCCAACACGCAAAAGGATGCGCCGTTCCACCCGAAAAAAGGCAAGAAAGTCAACGCCTCCAAGAAAAAAATCAACACTCATCTTTAAATTATTTGGAGAGTGAAGAAATCGACGATGCTCATACTATAAGAGAAGCCGAGGTCGCTGTGGCTGCGAAATTTGCCACCGCAGTACAAGACCACTCATCACCTGCTGGGGCACTGCCTGCAACCAATCACAGGGATAACGAATTGGAAACAACAACAGAGACGACTGATCTGATGGACATCATGATGAAAATGTTCAATCTTGTACTTAACAGTGAAGATCATCAACGAGTTTGCTCAATTGAAACACCGATTCCAGTTTTACCAATCGACACTGATCTGGAACCCTGCGATCTAACGGAGGAGGAGCCGGTTCCTATAATTGTCTTCCTAGTTGCAGAAACATCAGATTCTGAAGCAGAACTCGGAAAAATCTTGCTGGAGAACGACAAAAACAAGTCAGATATATTCGCAATGAACGGCAAGGACTCCACAGTTATACCACACAAAAGTAGCATGGCGATATCAATATTCCGTCGCCACGACAAGTGCTTAGAGGAATGCTGGTGTCTTCCAACGAACAACGAAACAATCACATGCGATATTGACTGCCGAAACGTAGAGCCGATGTCGGGACCCCACGTGTCTCGGAAAGGAGTAGGCTAAACTCATTTTAAACTAGTCTCAACGTTCTATGGATCCCACTACGACGACCAGCGCCTTTATCTACTGGACCAACGATTTCATCATAAAGAGTCATAACCCCTTCGTACTAAATTCTGGAGTGTAAATTATCGAGATTCCCAAAAAACGCGACAAAGGCTAAATTCCCCGAGAGTCTTACCCTTTATTTTATTAGAATGCCAGGCGCTTTCGCGCCGGGAAAAACTGTGTTGGTTATTCGGGACGAAGCTGCTGTTGCCAAACTAGCTGCAGCCGTCAAGAATGGAGAGTGGCGGGATTTTTTTGGGTTCGTTCTCGTGCAGAAATCAAATTAATAAAAAAGAGAAGATTTTCCGAATTTTACGGCAGTTACAAAATATCAAAAGATATTTATTTATTTATTTTGAATTGACAAAATAAAATAAACCAAAGAAACTTTTTCTCCCATAAAATACTCAGTTTAGGCTTCGATGACCTTCGTGAACTACCGCACGCCGCGGCTCTCACCACTCGCACACCCACGCTACAAAACACACAAACACTCGAGAGAGGACGGGATTTATAATTATTAAAATAAAATGAATTTATCGATTTATCCTTCGGGATGGCTCTTTTCAGAGGAACCATCCGACTTTTCTACGAAAAAAATAACTGATTCACGTAACCCGTAAACGACAGGTACGATTCGGGAATACCTGAGAAAAATTCTATATCTGATTTTCACTGCAAAACGATCGCGCGCTTCTCATCCCGTCTCACCGTAAGCATCGCAATCGCAACCGTCTCTCTCTAACACACACCCACGGAACGGGGGAACGAATTCACACTCGGACAATAATTAATTCGAACAACTGCCGCGACCGATACACTTTCCCCGAGAAAACTTGGCTACTCAGTCCACCGAAGAGGAATTATCGCGGAATCACACACACTACCAACGGCAAAATCGTTCCCGCGCACGACTATCTATAATAACTTTAGACTACGGCAATTTGCCTAGATACATTCCCGACATAGAAATAACGGCAACAAAAAAGAATATGAACGCTAACAAACAATATTCGCCGTAAGCCACTCGGGACTTCGATCCACAATTAAATGAAGCTCGCGGGCTTCTTCCACGCGCGAAATATTGTAGTTGCGAGAGGATTAATTTTTCAATTAATATTTCAGAATATCGTGAATTAAATGAAAAGAAACACTATGGATGTGAAGAAACGGGTCTTACCTCGCGATCCGTTGAAATCGGGACTTGGTATCCTCGCTCTTTTGTCTCTTTGCATTTTATATGGCAGTGATCGGGAGTGTCACGATTCTCGCTAAGCCAACATTCAAAACTCTTCTCTACTGCCTCTTACGTCGCGAGTCTCAGTCAAGACACCCTGCCTCAGACCTCCAAAACGGCCCACACTCAGGAAAGGTCTATACCGTCAACAGCCGGCGCCCACAGATGCGGCAAAATTGAATTTTGCTTTTCGGCTCGGGACAGTTCGATTAGCGATGACCTTTTTGATAGCAGTTGAAACACCCGTCTGCCATACACGGGACTGGTTTCGGCAAATTTTTGGGCCACGGGGGTAGGAATTTTCCTACGGGCTTCGGGATCAGCTCGTCTTGTTGAGAGATCACCTCAACTTCCTCCGGACGGACTATCAGCTCCGACTCTGAAGTCACGTCCTTAGTCGGCAGCGGTTCCTCCACCTTCTCCTCCCGTACCGCCGTCTCCGATTCCGATGGTAGAGGATGAGAAGGTAGAGGCTTTTTGGTTCAGCCCTCTGCCATGTGTCTCGCAGCGGACTCCAGCTGACGACACCTCTTGAGGACAACGTCAAACCCTAGATCCTCCGTCTTTTCCGCATACGGAATCGTTAGTCGGATAAAGGCCTCCGCCAGCTCCTTCACTTCTGAGAGCTTCAGAGAGTCGTCTTGTCTTGACAACGACAAGACGACTCTCTGGAAAGTCTTGTCTTATTATTGGTCAAGATGTCCAGCCTGCGGTACGTCATAACACTCCTCTAGGATTTCCCGCCTATTAGGAAGTGGCATCACCGAATTCCATTCCTCGTGGACACTTATTTCTCCTTGACGTGTGAACTTACGGCAAAGAAACAGTCTCCCGATTGATATCTTTCAATCCGGGGATATTTTAGGGTGGTCTCGTACTTCTGTCCATCTCATCTGATACCATGAATCGCCGACCTCGGGAATTTCGCCGAATTCCATAGGTTCTTCTGTCATTAACAAAGACATCCAAGATGTTGGTGTCACCTCTTGCATTAGGTAGCTCAAAGGGATTGTCTCGTGCATGCGGGATAAGACGTCTGGTAAATGATAAAGTGCGCTTTTCCGATGAAGAATATCGAAGTCATAATGCGTGAGCATCCAAATCCACCTGGCAATGAGTCCCTTCGGCTCGTTTTGGGTGAAGAGCCACCTCAAGCTTTCGTGATCGGTGATAACGGTAAACCTGTAACCGTTGAGATAAGCCTTGAATTTCTTGACGGACCATAGTATCGCCAAACACTCTAATTCCCGTACGTCATAACTACGTTCGGCGTCAGAAAGAGCACGACTGGCATATGCTATTTGGTGTTCCGCTCCCTCCGGCTCTTGCGTCGACACCGCACCCAATACCGTAAGACTAGCATCGGTGTGGAGAGTGAACTTTTTGTTGAAGTCGGGCCTTGCGAAAACCGGTGCCTCGACTAAGCGTTTCTTTAGTTGTTCGAAGGCGTTGTGCTGTTCCTCTTCCCACACCCGTGTTTGACTCTTCTTGATAAGGCGAGTGATAGGTTCGACAAGCGATACGTAATTCGGGATGAAGCGTTTGTACCAGGATGCAGCACCAAGAAAGCGTCGAACGAGCGATACTGTTGTTGGCGCATAATAATCATTAATCGGCGCCATTTTGGCGGGATCTGGTTGAAGTCTGTTCTGGTTAATGAGAAGTCCGAGATATCTAAATTCGCTCCTGCAAAATTCACACTTCTCGGTATCAATTAGAAGTCCTGCAGCTATAATTCGATCGAAGACGCGTTTCATCCACGTGAGGTGTTCATCGAAGGCTTCCGTTGCGATAACGATGTCATCGAGGTATGCAAGAACTGATGGCTGCATGTCGGGAGTGATTACCTGGTCGAGTAAACGTTGAAAGGTTGCTGGAGCAGTGGAGACATCATACGGCATGCGCTGAAATTGAAACAATCGTCGATGTGGAGCCGTGAATGCTGTAATTTTACGGGATTTTTCTTCTAACGGAATTTGATGAATCGCCTGGCTAAGATCAAGCGTAGAGATGTACCTGGCTGCTCGAAGACAATCGAGGATGCACGACATGAACGGCAAAGGGTACGCGTCCTTTTTAGGAACCGCGTTAACACGTTCCCTGCCAGACCGTTTTTTGAAGACTTCCCGTTCAGGCCGCGTGGGGCGTATGCGCCTCGGCATTCTACAATGATAATACCAAATGGCTTGAACGGAAAGTTCAGCGTGGGGCGCATACGCCCCACGCGGCAGGGAACGTGTTAACCTTTCGGAAGTCGATACAAAATCTATATGTCCCGTTAGGCTTCTTAACCATAACAATCGGACTACTCCTTTCACTTTCTGATTTCTCGATGACTCCCGTTTCCAACATTCGATCTATCTCGGAATTCATAACTTCTCGGATGACGGGAGTGAACTGATACCATCGCTGCTTAATTGTCGTTGCGTCGCTGACATTTGTACGATACTCCACAAGGTTGATGAGCCCTGGGGCTTGTCGCAGTTTCGGGACCTCGATGGCTAAAAATTATTCCAAACGTTCACCCTCCTCATCGATCAGATCGACAATCGCGGTACAAAAGTCCAAGTTCCCGGGACTTTCCACGCGAGCAAATTGGTATTCGATGTATGGTTTACCGCTGAAAAACCAGATGCGCTTTACCACGTCAATCCCGATGCCCAAAATTTCCAACGAGTCTGGACCAAGAAGAAGAGGGGCTGGTAAACCTGGCAACACCCTTGCAACCCGAGTACGATGTCTTCCACGTAATATAGTGTCGAACTCCACCTCTTCGTTACAGATTACTTCTTTTCCGTTTCCTACGGTACAAGGACGATTCGGCGTAGCTCTTCTAATAAAACCAAGCCTTGACGAAAACAACAATCCTTCAGAACCAATAAAAGTGCTCGTCACTCCCGTATCAACAACAGCAGGTGAAGTTCTGCCGCTAATAGCCAATAGCAGGACCAAGAGGTTCCTCGGCTTTCGATGTTATGAAGAGCAAATTTGGCATAGTCAGAGGCGCGAATTATTGTTGGGTACATCTGTTGATTGGAAGGAGTCTCCCAAGTCCCTACTGGCGGCTCCCTTATCCATTTCCCGGACAATTGTGCCTAGTTCTCCTGATAACGCCTTCCTTTCCGCAGTCATAGCATCTCAGACGTATTGAATGCGGACATCTTTTCGCATATTGGGCTGGCTTCCCGCAATTACCGCAGATGACCTCTTCAGGGTTAATTTGAACGGGTCCTCGAGTTTCCGCTTTTAGAGAACGTCCTCTTCGTTCGTCGGTGAAGAAGTTCGCTTCTCGGTCGTGTGGGAAATACCCCGCCCCTCTGCATGATGTATGCGGGATTTTGAGATCGTCTCGGCACAAATCCATAGCGATCAGCGCCAAACGAAACTCTTCGCTGTGAAGTATCCCGATATGCAAACTCCGAGAAGAGTGATCTCTTGGGAGGTAACGGCACACGAAACGACTCCGCAGCGCGATAGCTGCGTTCCACCCTTATGACGTCTCTCTCTGATTCTTCAAGAGTCCTGACTTCGGATCTTAATGGTATATGGTAAAGTAGGCATCGACATTTGCGGTCAATATTTTTAATAGATGGAATTTTAGCGAAACACATCTCGGGTCGGAGACTTATGATCGCTCATTATATATCGATTGTGGCTGCTTAATAAATTTTTATTAAAATTCATTAATCAGCCACAATCGACGATTTTTTCTAAAACGCGAATGATTGTGAAAAAAATCCTGCCACGAACCGGGAACCCCAGAATTCTAGCCTGGTGCGTTACTAATTTCGCCACCGTGGCCCTGGCAGAACTGTTCTCACAATCGATTATTTTAATTTTAAGGTTTAAAGTCAGGTAATAACATATATATATATATTGATAGGCGTCGACCGTTGTGAAAAATGGTATATGGTAAAGTAGGCATCGACATTTGCGGTCAATATTTTTAATAGATGGAATTTTAGCGAAACACATCTCAGGTCGGAGACTTATCATCGCTCATTATATATCGATTGTGGCTGCTTATTAAATTTTTATTAAAATTCATTGATCAGCCACAATCGACGATTTTTTCAAATTTCGGATCTTAATACTGCAACTTGTAGGCGCGGGAGAAGATTGCGGTTTACCAGATCAAACTGTTTTGTGTTCGACAGAGGAGGAACCACTCGCATCATCAAACCTCGCATACAGGTTATAAAGTCGGCCACGCTTTCTATAGCTCCTTGTACATGGGATTTGAGTTCTTCTTCCAAAGCCCATTGAAGATCCCTGTCGCAAAAGCGTTTACCAAAGCCCTCTTCACATTCCCTCCAGGTGCGCAAGCTTGGTCGTTGGGCCTTATACCAATGATAAGCGATTCCTTTTAAAAAGAGCGGAATGCAGTTTAATAAATCTGTATCAGATAATGCCACCAACTTACGACCGTCCTCGATACGGGAAAGAAAAGCGCCGACCTCCTCTCCACGAGTACCTACGAAACCAATATTCCATCGACGCATTATATCGTAGGCAGTAAGAGCTGGCGAACGCTAGTGCGCTTCGCTATGATGAGGCGAAGATTGGTGATTCGGATTTCCAACGTTGTCGGCGGGATTGTGGTTGACGGTATGTCCTGCATGTATCTAGCTTATGATGATCATATCAAGTATAGTCTTTCTTGCAGTGAAGCCAATGTACCATCTTCCGATAAACCACGAAGCGATAATTCCATCTTGACTTGTTCGTCCGTAAGCGCAGCGATCTCCTCGGCAGTCATTAAACGGTCCATATCGTAGAAATAAAATTACACAGCACAAGCAAAAAAAAAGGGAATCGAGCTCACTGACAGTTGTAGGGAAGAATAAATAAGCGAGTACGACGTTTCTGTTATAGAATGGAGAAAAATAAATAAATACAAATTTTATTTTAGACTGGAATACACAATAAAAATTAAAATAAATTGCAGGTAAGAATTCGGGAAAAAAATATCTGTTTCGAAAATAGAATACACAATAAACGGTCAAAATAAAGTAAAGAAATAAAATAAATGATAAAACAAAATAAGTTCTCTCGAGGAGCAGCGGGAGCTTGGTCTAAATAAAAAAAAAGTGAATCGAAAATTTTGTGTCGATTACTCCGGGAGTATTATTGTATTTTGTTTAATAATCTCAATTTTCAATGGTTATAGGCTCGGCAAACCTTTGTTGTCAATAAAAGTGTAGGTCAATTTTATCGAAAATTAGTCAATAGTTAAAAATATTAATAATATTAAAAATACGTTAAAAAAGTCAAATAAATAAAATGCATAGTTTAAACAATTACGATTTAGTGGTCAAAAGTTTGTAAATTATTAGTCATAGGACGTGTCAAAAGACAAAACAAAATTGTCAATCGGGAATGAATGCAATTCTTAATCATTTAAAATAAAGGAAACATTTCAGTTACACTGTCATGAATAAATGAATAAAAATTTTGAATAAATAATTGGTCAAGGATTTATCAAATCATTGAGTCAAAAATAAATAATTAATTGATATTTAAAATGAGTAGTTATAGAAAAAGATATAAAACAAGGAAAACTACAAATGTAATTATTTTCTTGAAACGCCGATTGCGAATCAATAAATAGATAAATTAGGAGGGACTAGTATGACGGTCAAGTGACAACGGGACTCTATTAGCTGACACTTCGACTCGGGTAACTAGCGCTCACTCGACTATAGCTCCAGCAAATTCGCTTCGACTCAAGAATCAAAACCAATTTTGAAATAATATTCCTTTTACAATGCTGAGCGTTTCGAGCGCTTAAATAAGGGACCAGAAACGAAATCATGACACACGAAACGAGAGAAACACACAAAAACTGTAAACACGGGTGATGAGAGCTCGCAGGCTGGTTCGTTGCTGCGAAGGTCGGCGCGACTGCTACCGTACCTCGCGTCCGCACGGACTCACACAGCACCAACAATTCGGAATATTTTTTGTCCGAGGCCCAATATAATTCTTTTAAAACTCGGGAGTAGAATGCGGAGTTTTAATAATGCCAATAATTTAAAAAGTTGGTGAATTTTTTTTTTTCGAATTAAACAATTATAATAATTTTAATAATTTTTAATGAAATAAATTCTCAAGCAAATAAAAAACTGTCACGAGATCAAAGCCCTGGCCCCACGTTGGGCGCCAATTTGTGTAGTGTAAATTATCAAGATTCCCAAAAAAACGCTACAAAGGCTTAAAGTCCCCAAGAGTCTTTCCCTTTATTTTATTAGGTCGCCAGGCGCTTTCGCGCCGGGAAATACTCTGTTGGCTATTCGGGACCAAGCTGCTGTTACCGAACTAGCTGCAGCCATCAAAAATGTAGAGTGGCGGGACTCTTTTGGGTTCGTTCTCGTGCAGAAATCACATTAATAAAAAAAGAAATATTCCAAATTTTACGGGAGTTACAAAATATCGAAAGATATTTATTTATATATTTTAAAATGACAAAATAAAATGAAATAAAGAAACTTATTCTCCCATAAAATACTCAGGTTAGGCTTCGATGACCTTCGTGAGCTACCGCACGCCGCGGCTCTCAGCACTCGCACACACGCTACAAAACACACAAACACTCGAGAGAGAACGGAAATTGTAATTATTAAAATAAAATGAATTTATAAATTTATCCTTCGGGATGGCTCTTTTCAGAGGAGCGACCTGACTGTTCTACGAACAAAATAACTAATTTACGTATCCCGTAATCGACCGGTACGATTCGGGAATACCTGAGAAAAATTCTATAACTGATTTTCACTGCGCAACGATCACGCGCTTCTCGTCCTGTCTCACCCTCAGCGTCGCTGTCATAACTGTCTCTCTCTAACACACGTACACAGCATGCGGGACCGAATTCATACTCGGACAATAATTAATTAGGACAATTTCCGCGACAGATATACTCTCCCCGAGAAAAGTCGGCTACTCAGTCCACCGAAGAGGAATTATCGTGGAACCACACACACTACCGACGGCACAATCGTTCCCGCACACGACTATCTATAATAACTTGAGACTACGGCAGTTTCCCGAGATACGGTCCCGACATATAAATAACGGTAACAAAAAGGAATAGAACCGCTAACAGACAATATTCGCCGTAAGGCACGCGGGACTTCGACTAACAATCAAATGAAGCTCGCGGTCTTCTTTCACGCGCGAAATATTGTAGTTGCCAGAGGATTGATTTATCGATTAATATTTCAGAATATCGTGAATTAAATGAAAAGAAACACTATGGATGCCAAGAAACGGGGCTTACCTCTCGATCCATTGTAATCGGGAGTAGATATCTTCGCGCGTTCGTCTCTTTGAATTTTTACTGCGGTGATCGGGAGTGTCACGATTCTCGCCAAGCCAACATTCAAAACTCGTCCCTCTACGACGAATCCTCGGAAAAATGCCACGAGATGTGTCGCTCATGGGAGCACGAGGCTACTCATCCCTACCCTAATTAGCTTCGCCGGCGATCGGTCAGGCGGCCAACCCTAACTTTTCGTGATCTATGGACTATGAACAATAATTGGCGCTTCTGGCGCGTGAAGTCCAAATTAGGACGGCGTAGCGCAGCGCAAAGGCGGAAGCGTAGACCGGTGTTCGTTTACCGAGTTATCGAGAACGTAGGACCCCTTATGCACGTGGATGCAGCCAGATTGCTCTCGAAACCGGTGGCATCTCGGGATTCTCGTAGCTTGCGGTGCAAATAGATGAATGCAGAGAAATAAACAGCAAAACTCTTCATAATCCTCGTTTCTCGGATTACATAAAGAAATAAAAAATGCCGATAATTAGAAATATTAATTTGGGTTAGTATAAATCGGGCCCTACGGATCTGTCGGTAGTCGTCGTGGAGCGAGGAGCTTTTTCAATAATTTTTACGTGGTGAATTTTACCACGTTAAAATTCATACACCTACACACATACACTTTTGATCTTCCCCAAATGAAAATGACTTACATTAAACTTTAGTACACGTCACTGGAGCTACTCTCCTCTGCAAACAATTACACTTAAGTTTTATACCAAAACAGCAGAAAGAATGAAAAAATAGGAAAAATTGCCATGACGCGCTACGCGCTTCTTTTTTTCTTCGAACCCGTCGAGGCACTGTATAGCCTCGGCGGATTACCAGAAGGGGAGGCGTTACGTCCTGTCTATTTTTCCTAATATACTCAATACACATTTTATCCTATCATTACAATTAATTCTCCAGTTCCTAACGCTTCATCTAAACTCCATATTCCCACAATATTCTAATTTTATTTCTTTATATAAAGAACACCTTCAGACGTCGACTATCCAGTCGCACCGGACGTATATCCAATGTCTGCCAAACTGTATCTGCTACTCTAACTTTTTGTCCCATTTTCACTTTCCTGCAGTTTCGCTGTCTGCACGTTCAGTGCATAGTCAACAGTCCCACGATTTCCAAAATCCCCAATTAAAATCTTATTCATACCTACTTTATTCTATCAAACTTTTCTTTTAACAGTCTTTAATCAATCGTTAATTAAGAAACATGGAATAAAAACATATTATTGAAGGCTCAAGAGCTTAAATTTCATTATAAACTTAATTTATAGTATTTACTAAATATCGTAAATGGCGATAAATTAGATTTTTTTCCCTATTCAATTCAGTCATTCAAAGTGTTCAATTTGTTTCTTCAAATAAAGATTAAATGCCTGTATCAATCCGAAATTTGAGTTTCAAATCTAAATGGAACAACAACTTTCAAAAAATATATTTCGTTCCAACGTCTTGTTACCTCGGGACGTAACATGAATGAAAGGATTCTTAACATCGTGTTGAAGTACGAAAATCCATTTTACACGGAGAAGATGGAATATTTGAAAGCGATCGCAAACAATATTTCACTCTAAATGAGATGGAATCGAAAACTCAGTTCTCACCCTTCTCCCACAAGCGCTTAATCGATATTCTTTTTCCATTAATCCAGTAATTAAAAGTCATTACTTTCGGTTATTCTCAATAACGTACGAAGCGCAGAAAATAATAATTATATATGTCACGTCCAAGCTAATTGGTAGGCAGAAGTGAGCACAATCAAATGTTTTCTTTATATTAGGAATTGGGATCGTTGCTCAATTAAGGGATTAAAATCCCAGATTTTAAATCATTACACGAAGGAGATTTTTGATAAACAATAATATTTATTCAAATTGTATTGGCTTGAACATTAACACCAATTTCCCGTAAGCAATGAACAATAATAGTAGTGTTAAACGAGGTGCAGATAATGTTGATACAATTATGGCAAACAGATTGAACAAGTCACGCAATAAGAATGGAACTTAACACATAGGGATTAATTGCCTCGCAGATTATATCGATGCGGACTCAAATTAGCAATACAATGTATATATATTACCACGCGGATTATCTCGACGCGAACTCGAATTAACAATAATATAAATAGATAAGTTTATGGATATATGGCGGAGCTACGGCTCTAACGCACGAAGTACTTCGCGATTCGCGGTATGTTCACTTGGACATTATCGTTTGGATGCAGAATAAAGACTAAACTAAGAATTTGTTTCATGAGGGGAAGAAGCATAGAAAAGTAATTAAAGAAGGGGAATTTTAGGTGGCAAAGGCGCGGCTCAAGGCTACTGATCACGCGTTCCACGCGCGGCCAGTTATTGCTGATCGCGAACGGACGCGAGCGGATATAACAAAGCAGAAATTCGAGATGGTCGTCCGGTGTGACCGAGAGATTCGCATCAGACAGTTTGAGTAAAACGTTTAGCCGGGGTTTTATATGAAGGATTTAAATTAATAATTGTTAGCCATAGGTCGTTGGAAAAATGACTAGGACGTAACAACACACAAAAAAATGAACATATAAAAAATAATTTTTTAAAAGAAAATTTTGAAATAAATAAACATAAGGATGCAAAGTAGAACCTTGCACATTCCTTCCTCATTTGATTTTACTCTTTACATAGCAACCTCTACGAGAAAGAATTGTAACCGATTTTGGCTTCCTCATGGAGGAAGCTTTGTGAAAAGCAAAATTTAATGAGGAATCAATGTGCAAGGTTCTACTTTGCATCCTTGTTTTGAATACATAAATAAATCACCGGCACATCTCATTTTTATTAGGCATAAATTTTTTTTTGATTTGTTAACTTTTATTAGGAGTTTATAGCGAAAGTCGCTATTTTTTCAAAGATTTAAATGGTGTAAAATTTGAACCACTTTACTGATCACCACCAAATGTGGTACGAATTAGGGCTGTATGTTATATTTCGTTTGTAGAAAATTTCAGTTAATTTGCTGAGATTCAACGTGACTTATAGCAAAATTTTAATTTTTTACAAAAATTAAAAATTCTATAAAACCCGAACCGCTTTACCGATTTCGTCGAAATTCAATACCAAACAGCATTTAACGCGTCTCTAGTTATAAAGAACTATTTAGCCATATCGGCGAACGTTTACGAAAGTCAGAGAGTATACGACATTTTTTAAAAAAATTAAGAATTCTATAAAATTCATATACATACAAGTAGTAGGCGGTGCGCTATGGTGACCCCCACTCCTAATTTCCGTGAAGTGAGGATAGGGGGGGTAAACCCCACTCTTACCCCCACTTTATAGAAAAAAGTTTTCATAAAAAGTGGGCGTTGTTGGAGTGGGGGTCTGTGGGAGCGGTGTGTTGTCATAGCGCACCACCTTTTTTACATTTACTGGAATTATTTTTACATATTTAAGTACAGTAGTTTATATATATTCGTAATACTATGGTATGATGCTGCTGCTGGTGGTGGTGGTGAACCTCAATGGAACGCAGATATACATAAATGCGGCCTAGGGCTTCATCACGCTCCTGATGTTAATAGGTTGAATTGGTTGAAACACTTCGTGGCTCGTCTAGATTAAACATCGAGTAGACAGTAGCAAACACAGTATCATAGATCGACGGTTATCATATATATCCGTAAAAATCTGGTGTTTTTAAGTACCTGAGAAGTATTCATACAGGGGCTTCTTTGAACTCCAAATGATTGTACTTGGAACCATAGTACACCATGGGTAATTGATTTTTACCCGCGCAGACGATCATTTGTTGGAAGAGCTCATCATTCTTCGCAAAAGCCTCCACAAATCTCGACCGTAGTAAACACGTAAATTCGTTCTAAAGATCCACGGCAATACGTGCACCCCATTTGGTTTAAGCTACTCTCATACCCGTGACGATATAGTCTCTGTAAATTGTCAGCTCCGACAATTTTTTCAAAGGCAAATATGTCTCGGGTCTACCCACTTTGTTGATCACTGATAAATCCATCTTGTAGTTTGAGCACTTTGATTTTTCGCGTTAGAGTATGTTAGTCTATTCTGGTCTGAATCCAGACTTTTATTGGATCAATGTCTTGCAAGAGTTCTTCTATTCGAGACTTTACAATAAGACGTTTTTTGCTTATACACATCCAAAGGAGAAGAAGGAGTAGTATGAAAGACGGCTCGACTGCGAATGAATCTTCGTCGTTCGATTTCAAAATTACTCATCATCATCACCAGTATATTACACCCCACTCTGAACATTATCAATTCACTGCAACGTTAGCTGAATCATCGGATTGTCTTAAAGACACGTGCGCATGTAACACAATATTCTTGCAGCTGCGGGTCGACGAGCACATTGTCACTGACACCTCTGTTGAAGGCCGCCCCTTCGTTTTTTTTTCGTCTTCGTTCAATTATGTGTTTTTCTACATTTTGTAATTATCACACAATTAACGAGACCGTGAACAGCATCTTTGCACAGAAACGTTAAATTGTTTATTCTGATACTTAGTCCGCTCATACTTGCGCGAATACGCTTTATAGTATTCTTCTATTATTCCAAGCCCTGTAGATATAAAATGAAGAAACATAACGCAATAATGACCGCAAAATTCTGATTCAAGACTCAGTAGTTGAGAAGTGCTGTAGCGAAAGAGCTTGCAGTTTCGCCGGAGTCATTGGAGATGCTGAGAGATGACGGGTGGCAATCCGTAGCTATCGTATCCGTAGCTCGATGCGCGTCAGCGGATACTTGGCAGTCGATTTTGAAAGAGTTCTTGCATGCGCAAGAAGGATGCCAGGTGCTACCTTAACGCGTCGTACGACTAGCGACGCCTCTGTGATTCGTATCGTACAATTCTTCGAACCAGTCATGAGACAAAAAGCGTTGTTAGTTCGCACAAATCGTAATCTCATATCTACTCCGTTTAGCAACAATCTCTCTTGGTTAAAGATATCACAGTGCAGATGTCGTAGAAGATCGAATCGTTTTACTAGCCCCTAAGACACTTCGTCGACTTACAAGACCGGCATTACCATCGTTCACGTCATTCATTTCTACAGGTGTGTCATTATAACATAGAACACTCGTGAGAAGCGATGACTTTGCATTGTAAGCATTATTGGGCGGTGATACAAGTTTTTGATTTAGAAATACATCAACCTGACTGAACATTGAATGCATAAGATTATTAACAGGTCCTACTTTAACTGGATCCTCTTTTGTACCCGGGGGTGTTCCTATTTTAACTCGCATACTTAGCATGGTATGTGCAGGGTCAATGTACTCATCACCTTGTCCTGATTCGACAAACTCTATCGGAGAATCATCCGTCAACGACGAAATGGGCTTGTAGTACACTGATTGCGTTCCCTCGATAGTTGTCTGCGTTGGCGGTAGTGTAAATAACTCAAGCTTCGATTTTAGGCACTCACACGAATGTGTATGTAAGAACGCCATTTTTCCAACGAGAAATCAGGCAAAAATGTCCCTCACTGTTCTTGGTTTCTTGCGACGGCTCTTGACACGCTCTTCCCTCACTCTACTATTCACTGTATTAGTATAGGACAGTTATCGCGAGACAGGGCGTGGCCACAGTAGGTCACGCCCCCATGTCTCGCGATAACCGTCCTCGAGCTCTGATTAGCTATCAGCCTTCCCCCCCCCCCTTCACCCACCCCATCACCTTTTCGCGATAGCCGTCCTCGAGGTCTGATTGGGTATCATGCTCACTCCCTCCCCTTTTCGCGGGCCCGTCTACCCCACCACCACCGTCATCCACTCACCTGACCCCTCGCACCACTAGTGGGCCCGTTCCCACACAAGTCCAGCACACGACTGACTCCGCATGCGTGCGCCACCGCGCCTCTCCCACCCACCGTCTCTCCCACCCAGTGTGCGGGTGCGTGCGCCACTAGCATACCGCCCTCCCCCCAACCTCCCGGCAAACTTATCGTTGCGCGTGCAACCACGTGCCCTCTCCCCTTTCTCGCGATAACTGTCCCCAGGCGCGAGCTTGGCTTCCAGACTCCCCCACCCTTTTTCGCGAGCTTAGAGTTGAGTACGTTGGCGTCGTTCCTCCTCCTCCTTCACTAGACTCATGATGCGCGCGCAGCGGGTGGTTTAGCGTGAACTCTTGCCAAGGTTGGGCACGCGGTCACAGGTAGCTACCGTCGACGCCACCGCAACTTTTCCTACCTGGCTTACAGGTGGTTCTACTGATGACCCTTTTCCTACCTGCTTTACAGGTGGTTCTACTAATGACCTATTATGCCCTACAATTTACCATTTTCCGCTCACGCCAGCAATACTTCAATGTGCTAAAGTTTTAACCTACAGCCTTTACGCCTCTACATATTATTTTATATTTTTATTATCACACAAAAATATACTATTCTGTACGAATGGTATTAATAATGTTTTTTAATAGTTCTATATAGTGAAGGTAAGTAAAGAACAGTTATTTATTATAAGCATATTTATTTACGATACACGTTAGCATACAAGTTATTTATTATAGGACAAATGAATGTTGAACCAGGTCGCCGATGGAGTCGAGAAATCTATTTTTAATAATACTTATTCTACGTTACAGTTTTCTGGAGAATTATGAAAATCGCTCATGTTTAATTAAATTAATGTTAATTTAATACACACAGAAAAGAAAACACACATCAAAAATTGAATAAATTGAGTTGCCACGTCTTGAGTGTCTTGAAGCATCTTTTTCAATTCGTTTGTTATGAACGGTACACAAAATGCGTTCAATTCCAGGAACATTATATCGTAATGTTCAAGAAAGGCTGAGTCTAGGTGATAGCGTAGACTATAACACAGAGGACTTTTATTTCGAATTAAAAGTTCTTTAACACGTGCTTCATCGATATTTTTCGCCTGTTCACCAGGCGGTATATGCATGAGTAATGCTGCACATAGAGCGTCAGCACACTTCTGTACATGCGTAGCATAACGCTGAAATCTTCTGAAGCGCTCATCCACACACACCGAGACGTTACACAATCGGTCATCTGTCGGTTTTTGCATTACTATGGCCGGTGAATAGTTTTGCTTTTTCTTCTCCTGCGGTGGCTCCAACGGTGTTTGCTCATCGTTGCCTGCCCCAGTATGGTCAGGGGTGTCAAGTGTCGACTCGGTTACAGCACTGTCGAACACAATGGATTTTGACCCAAACGCCGTTGAAATGAATACCTCAAAGTCTTCAAATTTCATTGAGGTATACGCGAGTGAACCCGCTCTCCACGCGCTACTTACGGGGCCTCCCTTGAAATAGCTGGATATGTCCTCCAAACGATTCTGTAATTTAGTCCATGCTACTGACTCGAAGACGATTCCACCTGATGAATTATTATTTTTCAGCACAACTACGGGAACAATATCCCCATTCGCTCGCGGTTGAAGCCCCGTGCTTATTCTTTTGTTCCCTGAATAGTTCAGTGGATATGTTATTCCCAGTAGCAGCGCAGCCTCCGATTTTTTCTTTTCATCGTTTGACAAAAGACGATACATGGTGACAGTGTTTAAATCAACTTAAATCATGGTCCATGAAATATCTAAATGATAAGATGACCGTGTCTACTCAATATGGACATTGCTTCTATCTTGTCACGGGCCTGACTGCCGAATAAATTCTTCCGCTGCATGTTTTATATACTCGGTTACAGCCCTATATTACGTATGATAAGTGGGAGGGGGTATTGGGTGGACAAAAGCTGTTATGACTCATCTTCAAACTATTTTTTGTAGATATGTTAATTGATTTCCGGTATATATATTTTACCCGGATGGCTGGCACGGTGTTATCTATAGAATGAATACGATATGCGGCCGGTAGTCATTGACATAGAAGTCTCCGAGAAAATAAGAAATTTTCTTACAAGAACACCTTCATAATTAAAATTTTTAAATGAATATATACAGAATTTTATTACAAGTGGTTGTAGAGGGTTTGTTTGCTTTTCCAACAAACATCCAACCGGATATCTTTCGTTTGCATCGGAGTATGAACAGGTTGAGGGTTTGTATTTGAATTATGACTAGTCATAAATTATTACTAGCTTTCGTTTTCCCGAATTTTCCCCAAAATTGTAGCGTTGTTAAACTGTACATTGTTACTACTGTTTACACGGTAGTAAGAGTAGATCGTGCACTGTATTCAAATATATGTAAATATTTGTATACACATACTTTTAAATTACGGTCTACTGTTTGACACGTGCATCGGTGAAAACGGGTAGAAAAATTTATCTGCCTCTGGAGACGAGCTTAGGTAATAGTTCGGATTTACATTTGAAGCCCTCTGACCGCTCTCATGCTCTATCGTTTTGGTGACTTATATTTTCTTCTCTCTTGCAATTTCTACCTCTGTCTGTCGCTCTATTTTCCTTTATGTTTTCATCTCACTCTTGGTTCATTTTCACTAAATTTTATGGCGAGCGAGTCAAGGATGTAGAGGGAGGTTTGGCAAAATTATAAATGTGCATCTCACGAAAATTCTTCTCTAATTCTGTCAAGAAACTTCGTAGCGTGAGCACCTTGTGTATTTACGGTTTTTCGACGTTGAAAAAAGTTTCCCGTTTTTTTCAACGTTTGAGACGGAAGTCAACAAGTGGAAAACAGTGTCCGTTTTTCAGTTCAAAACAATTTTTTAACTTTTTTTGTGTGTTCGTTGTTAGATTCAATTTAAAAAAATGGAAAATTCGCGTGTTCGTATTTTGAGTGCTGTGCGTGAGACGGCTCGAGTATTTATCCGAGGTGATCGACGGTTGGAAAGAATTTTTACCGAGCGCTGGTTTGCCAGCATCGGTAACTATTCATACCGTCGATTAGTGGCCGTTTTCGAAGCAGTGATCGAAAGTGGGCTCACCCTTTCGATCACGGACGCTTATTTACGCGGGGTGTTCCGTCATTTGCTGGAGGCGCAACAGCAAGTCATCGAGTTTTTGGCGTTCAATGGACATCTATCTGGTCGCGGTCTGACCAAGATCCTCATGAGGATTTCAAACGTCAATGGTAAGTTCCATAAATTCATAAATAAAGAAATAGATATTTTTTAATATTATTTAAAAACTAAATTAATAATTTTTATTTAGCTCGGCGCTCGTTACTCCGTAGCAGCGACAGTGACCGGTGCCCCTTCGTCGATTTCTGACTCGTGTCCGATATGGTTGTTGAAGACTCAGATTCTGAGTCGTCAATTTCAACCATTGACATATCGGACGATGAGGAGGACTTTCACGCCGACGACAAAGGGGGTATAGATGCCAACGATGATGAGGTCGCTGACGTGCGGCAGAATAATGTCGCTTCGTCACCCGGAGTCGACATGCTCGATTTTGGGGAAAAGGCGACTTATTTAAGTCAGCGACCACACAACGTGGGTGACGCCACAACAGGCAGTGACTCTGGTGAGTAAAATTAACAATAATAATTTTTCCGTAGATATTAATCTTTAAGAATTATTTATTAATTATTTAATTAATAAATATTATTTTGTATTATTATTTTTATAGATGCTGGTTCTGAGTTGGAGCGATTCTCCGATAATCGGCATGTTATTGCCGAGAGTCCAGAGTCTCCTCCTCCTCATGAGCAGGGTACTACGGTCTACCAGGAGACCTACGGCTTTTTGGAAAGTCCGAAGTCTCCTCCGTTGATCGATCAGGGGATCCCTGATAGTCCGGAGTCCCCACCTGCGCACGAGCAGGGGATCTAGCACAGTCCTGCGTCACCCCTCGCTGGCAATCAGGGAACCTCTGATAGCCCGGTGTCCCACCCGCGAACGATCAAGGGTTCGCAGGTAGACCGGAGGACCCAGCGGTACAGAGGCCTCCAACGCCATCCCCGCTGTCTTATGAAGAATGTATCAAGCTCACCGATGTTGAACGTTGGCTAAATGAACACTACGGCTATTGTAAGTCTAAAATTTTATTCTCTCAATTTATTAGAATATAAAATTGATTATTGTTATTAACTTTAACAAGTTTTCAGATCTACACAATTGCACTGGGGGGGGGGGGGGGGGGGGGGGGGGGCTGGAGTGCCGCTTTCCCACCAATATTGGGCCATCGAAACGAAACAGCAGTCTAATTGTAAGTATTTGAAATATATTTCTCTTAAGTAAAATCGTAAAATAATAAAATGTGACCCTCAAAATTTCTGCACCTTAAAAAAAAAAACTTTAGCACGCTGTAGCGCCGTGACATTAGTTCTGAGAGGAAAATGTTAACCACGTTTTTGTTCCTCTTTAAATTCCCCGATGGTGGATATTTTTGAAAAAAAAAAAAAAAATTATTGGAAATGAAAACGATTACTGCGAGTTGAAAACTTTGGCACGCTGAATCTTTTTCATTTTGACTCGGAGAGAAAAGTTTGTAGGAAACATTTTCTTTCTTTATTAATTTTGAGGTGGCGGTTATTTGTACTTTTCGGGTGGCGATTATGTGTGGGTAGTTATTTGGACTTTTGTCTTTGACAGTGGTTCTTGACTCGAATATTGATCATAGGCAAAAATGCTAAAGGACTTTTTTGTAGTACTCGCGATTATCTAGTGGCGGGTTCCGCCGAATTTTTTTTTTTAAGGGCGAAGAAATATTTTTTTTGCCATTTAAAAACTTTGGTTCGCGATATCTTGGCCAGATCACCTCCTAGAGAAAAAAACATATGTGCCTTTTTTGTTCCTTTTTCGATTATCTTGTGGTCGGTTCTGCCGGATTTTTTTAAGGGCGAAAAAATATTTTTTTTTGCCATTTCAAAACTTTGGATCGCGATATCTTGGCCAGATTACCTCCTAGAGAAAAGAACATATATACCGTTTCTGTTCCTTTTTCGATTATCTAGTGGCGGGTTCCGCCGGTTTTTTTTAAGGGCGAAACATTTTTTTTTGTCAATTCAAAATTTTGGATCGCGATATCTTGGCCAGATCACCTCCTAGAGGAAAAAACATATGTGCCGTTTCTGTTCCTTTTTCGATTATCTAGTGGCGGGTTCCGCCGGATTTTTTTAAAGTGGGGACTGAATCGGCTAACGAATAAGTCGTTGCACTTTTTCGAAATAAAGAGATCGAGCCCCTACCATCACCACCACCACCCCCTCCACGACAACTCTCGCGACAGCCAACACCAGCACGAGTTGATAATCAGCAGCAGAAACACAACCAATCACAGAGACAGCTATCACTACCAAATGAACAGTATAGAGTTACTAGAAGCTCTACAACGAATATCTGCTCAGACGAAAGGAGTCTATCCGGCCGATCGCATCCCGAGTCGCTGGTCTAGACCTACCGCATTGATACTCAACACAGACGAACATAATAAACCTGGAAAACATTGGGTTGCCATCTACGTGGACAAAAATGGACACGGCATCTTTTTCGATAGTTATGGATTGCCCCCGCTCGTCAGTCAACACCATAACCGTTTACGCAGAAACACCGTCACCTATGAATGGAACACTCGACAATTACAATCACACAAATCTAAAGTATGCGGCCAGTACTACGTTATGTTTCTTGATTTTATGGCTCGTGGTCGTGGTCTGTGTGCTTTTATACAAAATTTTTCATCCAATAGACTGAAAAATGATCGCATCGCAGCACAATATTACCAACGAATGAAACATAAAAATTGGAAATATAAAAATCGAAAAGACTATTGTATCGAGGGTAGAGGATATAATAACAACACATGTGTTCAAACTTGTACTTCACGTTTCGGCTGCTATTTGTGAATAAACAGAAACTATTTGAATTTTCTTTGTTATCATTTACAAAACCTTTTCCAAGCACTTCCGATAAAACACCTGTAGACTGCATATATAATGAAGAAATTGCTTCCTCCTCCTTCTCCTACACTATCTGAATGTAAACTATAACACACACCTGACGGCTATATATATAATTAAGAGACCACTGTTGAGACAGATCAGTTGATAATAAACCTTGGTGGTGACAACGGTTGAATAGTAACAGTAGCAACAACGATCGCAGTAGAACTCTCTCTCTCCCGCTATCGTTCTCACCGACACATAATGGAGTTTGCTAGTGATGTAATAATTATTCATTCCAACAAGAATGCATGGGAGCTCACTAGAAAAGATCTCGAGCATATCCCGAAACCTCTGATACTAAACTATTGGGTTGGATGTATAGATATTCTGTGGGAGAAACTACCCAACTACGTGAAGCGTGATGCCGAGGTCAACTCGTACCTGAAGTGCTACCTTCACTACAATACACCATCCATGAGGGATCACATTGACGGACCGCCACCAGCACGTCGGTTCTGCTCAGCACGCATCGTTGCAGCCCAAGAAACGAATTCGAAACAGAATGAAACTGTTATTAAAATGTCAACTGCTACACCCGACTCAACGGCTTAATTAACAAATTTGTTTATAATAAATTAACGTACAATAATAATTTGTCCTATAACAAATAAGTTGTATGCTAACGTGTATCGTAAATAAACATGCTTATAATAAATAACTGTTCTTTACTTACCTTCACTATATAGATCTATTGAAAAACATTATTAATGCCATTCGTACAGAATAATATATTTTTGTGTCATAATAAAAATATAAAATAATATGTAGAGGCGTGAAGGCTGTAGGTTAAAAAATTATCACCAACCGGGAGGAAATATTTAGCTCAATGAAGTTATTTAGCACAATGGTGTATTATTGGCGTGAGCGGAAAATGGTAAATTTTAGGGCATAATAGGTCATCAGTAAAACCACCTGTAAGGCAGGTAGGAAAAGTTGCGGTAGCGCCGACGGTAGCTACCTGTGACCGCGTGCCCAACCTTAGCACGCGTCCACGCTAAACCACCCGCTGCGCGCGCATCATGAGTCTAGTGAAGGAGGAGGAGGAACGACACCAACGTACTCAACTCTAAGCTCGCGAAAAAGGGTGGGGGAGTCTGGAAGCCAAGCTCGCGCTTGGGGACAGTTATCGCGAGAAAGGGGAGAGGGCACGTGGTTGCACGCGCAACGATAAGTTTGCCGGGAGGTTGGGGGGAGGGAGGTATGCTAGTGGCACACGCACCCACACACTGGGTGGGAGAGACGGTGGGTGGGAGAGACGCGGTGGCGCACGCATGCGGAGTCAGTCGTGTGCTGGACTTGTGTGGGAACGGGCATTAGTGGTGCGAGGGGTCAGTGGTTGCAAACGGACGGACACCCCAGGAGCGAGGGTGGGTGGCGTACGGGTCCCCCGGCAACGCAGGTGAGTGGGTGGCGGAGGTGGTGGGGTAGACGGGCCCGCGAAAAGGGGAGGGAGTGGGCATGATACCCAATCAGATCTCGAGGACGGCTATCGCGAAAAGAGAAGGGGGTGGGTAAAAGGGGGGACGGGAGGGGGGATAGCCAATCAGAGCTCGAGGACGGTTATCGCGAGACATGGGAGCGTGGCCTACTGTCGCCACGCCCTGTCTCGCGATAACTGTCCTATACTACTCACTGTCTTCTTCTTCCTCTTACCCCGCGTCTTTTTTTTCTCGTTGCTCGAGCGTTTCTGTGATTTTGCTGTATTCTTTCGTTTTTTCACACCACCACTGTGTCGTGTTGCGCGTCCCGCAAGAGAAGCTATCAGTTTATTAATTTTACCACCTTTACAACCTGAGACCTAGGAAGATATCGCCGACCGGCGGAACACCCGGCACGGAAGAAGCCCGCATAGCAGAAAGTTTAGTAAGAGAGTTCGTCGTTAACGTGAGAAGAGGAACCTCGTTCGGTGAAGCCACGTACATGGACCGAGAAAAGGAAACCAAGGGCGAGGGCACCAAGGCCATCGCCACACCAGATATAGCCGCCGAGCAGGAAAGGATGCTCCGAGACACCGGTGTGTGCGTGTGCGTGCGTGTGCGTGTGCGTGCGTGTGCGTGTGCGTGCGTGTGCGTGTGTGCGTGCGTGTGTGTGTGTGTGTGTGTGTGTGTGTGTGTGTGTGTGTGTGTGTGTGTGTGTTTGGAAAGATCTCGTTTTTGTTTTGTTTTTTTTTGTTTTTTTGTTTTGTCTTATTGCTGTTGTTTTTTTAGGCGTTCCTGGCGTCTTCTGAAAAGAGGATGGCGTTAGCCCGTTGACAAATGTAGCGGACTGTTTCGGTATCTTGTTACTGGAGCCATCTTTCGACGTCTTCTTTTGCCATCTTCGAGTCCGTGGTGCCGATGTTTTCCTGGCTTGCTGTCGCATTATTTACTTCCCTTTCGAGCACCGTGACCTGGCTACTGTTGCTGCTGTTGCTGCTGCTGCTGCTGTTGCTGTCGTTGTTTAAGTCGAGGTCGAGGTCGACTTCCATTTTTATGTGTTCGCTTCTGGGTGTAGGTATCGGTGTTTGTGAATTCGGATTGGAGTCAGGTTCCTGGTCTGGCTGATTTTTATTGCGTATAGCTGGGATCGGAGGTTCTGGTTGTAGTTTTGGTTGTGGTCTGAGCCAGTATGCTGCGCAGAGGTCCAAATGGGTCAGCATTCTTCCCATTGGGAATACTACCATGCAAATGAGACATGGTACGTCCTCTTCGGGGCAATCCGCAGCTCGTCTTGCCAGTTGTTGCTTGCAAGTCTTGATGTGGTCGGCGATTCGTCTGAACACACTACGCTTGATGCAGATTGGGCACATAATTGCAGTTGCAATAGTTGAAATGCCAGCGAATTTAATTAAAGATTCCATGGTTGTTAATCGGTTGTTAGTGTGTTGCGTTTTTACCATATCTTTATCTCTTGCGAGAACAGTTGTTAGCGATATTTCGTTTTTAGCAAGGTCATCGTCAGTATTCTTGGGTTCAATAAGGCTTGCAAATGATTACATTACGATAAGAGCTTGTGTGATATTTAACGGTTCTGCGGCTTCAATGGATTTTTTAACTAATTCTGTAATGTTAAGAACCAATTTGTTCGAGAAAGTAAGATTGATCGACGAAGTGATTTCTATTGATGGTGTTTATTGAGTAGTTTTCATTCTTGCTCGACATGGTGGAGTGATTTGTAGAATACCTGAGTTTTGAATGATTTTGATACTCGGGTCAGTGTTACAATTTACATACAAGTTTTCGGGATTTGTTGCTGCGAAAAGCCATGCATTAGAGTTTGGAATTCATAACCAAGATGTTTGACGAAGTGTTTTAAATCTAATGTCGCAAATTTCAATATCTTTTAACTGTGGGTTTGAAATGAGTTGAATTTCACAACTAGATGCACTATTAACGCGTTAAATTTGGTTAATTTGTTCGCATATATAATGAGATGATGAAAATTTACATTTTTCCAATGATTTTAGGTAGGTGTAACGTTTGAAGTCTTCGGAAATTGCTGTGAATTGGTACATTGGTTTTATAAATGCAAACTTCGAGATTGTGGTGATTTGTCGTTCAGGTACAGGCAGATGTTGGTACAGTTTATACGGTGTTGAATCTAATAGTGGGATTTTAATAAAGTGAATCAGTTGTTTACCATCGTGGAAAACAGCTAGTTCTATGAGTGTTATAAGTTCAGGAACATATTTTGCACCTAACTGAATAGGAAACTCTGTATTTAGAGATGATTTTATGATGGTTTGAGCACTTGAGATTATTGCTTCGCTCGTTATGATTTTTGGGTGGATTTGACCCGTTTTTGTGAAGAGGACTGCGTTGATTAGCGTCTCGATGTCGATTTCCAATTCCGTAAGATCTTCTTCCATCTGCGTCATGAATTGGATGGCTTTTTGGTTACGTTCCATGATGTGCGTTTCTTCTGTAAGTACCAAAAGGTTGACTTGTATTTTATTCGACTCCACGTCCAATAATTTTGCTAATGATTTTATTTATTTTTGCGTTACGTCGAATCCTTATCTTAGAATGTGCGTTTGATTTTGGAGGATGGCTGCTAATTCTATGGTGCCATTCCCAAGTGATTCTATCTGTGTCGAGATTCGTCTCGCATCTTCACTATCCATGGTACCAAATAAGACTTTGATGATTTTTACTCCAAATTCGAATGGTGCTCGATTTTTCCTATTGTGAAAGAAATGTGGTATCATCTGGTTTAATATTGATGCCGTGTTTTCGATGGAATCCAAACGGTCTTGCGCTGTTGGTGTTGTTCACCGATAAAACATGTTGGGATCAGTTTATTACAGTATGGTCTTACGGATTGCAAGTTTTCTCGAAGTTGCGTGCGTCGCGTTGAAAGTTCATGCATGTTGGTATATGTTACAAGCGTCCATATCGTATGATACGGACGAAGTGTGGCAATTTGTTTCGAGTATAACCCAGGGTTGCAGTCGAGTGGGGCAATCTTCGTCATGTCATCCCTCTTTAGTGTGTGTGCGTGGCATCTGTAACATATGCCGTTTTTTTTCATCGACTTGTACGGTTTTCGTTTTATTATTGTCAATATTTATTTTTACGTTCCGCTTGTCTAAAACTTCTAGGATTTCATAGGGGCCGCAGTAATTACTGTCGAGTTTTCCTTTTCGCGGTTCTTTAATCAGAAATACTAATTGCCGTACTAAATACTAATCGTCATATGTGATAACTTTTTCGGGCGGAGGAAATTCCGATGGCGTGCGTGCTAGTCTGCCAAAAACCAGTTCGTACGGTGTGAATCCTGTACTCTCGTGAACGCTCGTATTCTAAGAGAGGGTCGCGAAATTTAAAAGTTTATCCCATTCGCGTTTGTTGTCAATAAAGTGCTTGAGATATTCAGCTAAAACCTGATGACATCGTTCAATCGCAAGATTAGACTGAGGATGATATGCTGATTGTTTGAGGATTGTGTGATGGTTACTAGAATAATTAAGGATAGTGGAATAGGTGGTCGAGAAAAAGATGGCGGACGACAAGTCGTTTATTTGAGTGGAACTGAGCAGTCTTTATTTGTATTGTTGATGGTTGAGCCGAACAATAACGTCGGGTACGAGATCGTATGCTTGATAATTACAAGGAAAAGTGTAGTTGTGAGTTCTTCTTCGATGCGTGATTATATTAATTGACGCATCCAGTGAGCGATACCGGTCCGACACGTGGTCGGCGTGAGAGAATGCCGAAAAGCCTGAGACGCGAGAACGTTACTGAATTTCGAATATACGCTGTGACGAGCCCCTCGTACGAGTATTCCGGATTGACTCGCACGGGGAGCCACGACCAAATATGACGACGCCCAAGTATAAATTTTTCTGCTTTAGATGTAATTTTCTCCCGTCCTTACCTGTTTCGCTGCCGTTTGCTGGACGCCAGGTTATCTATTCTAGACCCGACAGCCAGGGTCACTTTATTCTTTTCCAAGGTCACTTTGCATTCAGTTTCGGCTAGCGGGAAGGGGTGCAGTTCGGGGACACGCATTTATGACCCGACGAAATACTTTAGATTCAGCATGTATGAGCAGAAGCAGAATAATATATTTATACGCGGGACGAGTCGAGATGAGAATTCCCGGCAACACGAGGACGCCTCGGGCGCCCTTTTCGCGCATGCGTAGAAATGCGAACTCGCGCGGAGAAAATAAGCTCGGGAGGTGCTGCCATCAGTCCCAGAAGGCTCCCAAGCGCAGCAATATTCAACGTTCCGCCCGCCATCAGCGTTGGTGCTGATGAGTTGTGCTGGTAGGATCTAGTCGAGATGTCGGAAGCGGTGCTAATTGGATGAGCGGTCCGGTGAGCGTCGTGGTGGCGGTTTCAATTGTTGCGACTCTAGCGAACCCGTCCTTCCCTGGAAGTAGCTGCAAAACCCGAGCAAGTGGTCACTTGCATGAGGGAGAGCGTTCGTCCGTGATCAGGACAAGTGATCCGACCTGAATGGTGTTGGATGGGTGATGCCACTTTGAAATAGACTGCTGTTGTTGCAGAAAGTGAGCAGACCATTGAGCCCAGAAACCTTGTACTCTCTGCTGGATGAGCTGCCAATGCTTCAGACGGGCCGTTGTTTTGTTCAGGAGAGTCGGTTCTGGCAATGTGGTGAGTGCACTTCCGGTTAGAAAGTGACCAGGAGTGAGAACTGAGACGTCCTGCGGATCATTCGTGAGTGGCTCAAGAGGCCTCGAGTTCAGAATGGCTTCAATTTGAGCGAGCAAGGTGGTGAGCTCTTCGAAGGTGAGCAAGGTCTCACCCATCGTTCGTCTAAGATGGAATTTGGTGGACTTAACACCAGCCTCCCGCTTGCCCCCCATGTGAGGAGCAGCGGGTGGGTTGAAGCTCCACTGGCTGTGGTCACGTGAGAGAGCAGAAGCGATGATCTGGTGTTCCCTTGAACTCTGAATGAACAACCTGCGGAGTTCAGCATCTACACCAACAAAATTGATGCCGCAGTCTGAGTAGAGCGTGTGAGCGATTCCTCGTCGTGCGGTAAAGCGCCGGTACACAGCGAGGAACCCTTCCGTTGAGTAATCTCCAACTGCCTCGAGGTGAACTGCGGATGTTGAGAAGCACACGAATACACATATCCATCCTTTATAAGTTTTGCAACCTCGACCCTTCCAGGTTTTGACCGTGAGTGGTCCAGCATAGTCCACACCAGTGTGCAGAAATGGACGTGAAGGTGTCACTCGGGCGAGAGGTAGTTGACCCATTAGTTGATGAGCACGGAGCCCTTTCTGCCGAGCACACACAATACACCGAAGCACGTCTTATTTCACCAGTGCTCGTCCCCCCAAAATTTAATACTTCTACCGGATCTGAGCGAGAGTGAGCTGAGTGCCTCCATGGAGAGTCCGTCGATGAGCTTGGTCGATGAACAGATGGGACAGCCTAGCGTTGCGAGGCAAGATTGCAGGATGCTTCGCTTCAAGGCTGAGCGCAGAATGAGCGAGACGCCACCCACTCGTAGAATGCCATGCCCATCGACATAGGCAGTTAAACGGGTAAGAGGGTGAGTGCGTGGCAGGGTTGAGCCAGCAATGAGTGTCATTTCCGTAGAGAAGAACGTAGCCTGAGTCGCCTTAACCAAGAACTGCGTTGCTCTGTGTAGGTCGTCAGATGAAACAATGGTCACCGGTGAGCTGAGCTTGCGTTGGAACTTGAGTAGAAAACTAGAGCAAATGGCTGTGAGCCGAACCAGTTTGTGAAGAGTTGATACCTTGTAGATGAGATCCCAGTGATAATCAACGCTGGGAGCAGCAACGGTGAGCGAGATGCGGGGTCGGATCTCGTGCGCACTGAGGTCCTCCGACATCGGGGGTTCAGCTGACCACGAGCAAGGCGAGGTGTGAAGCCATGGTGGTCCCGTTCACCACAGCGGGTGAGCCATGAGTTGAGATGTAGTCACGCCTCGTAACGCGCAGTCCGCTGGATGTTGCGTTTCTGGGACATGTCGCCACTGCGCATCAGGTAGGAGAGCTGGGACTTGCGTCACCCGATTCCAGACGTAATCCTTCCAGCGTGATGCGTGAGATCGAATCCATATGAGCGTGACCTGTGAGTCCGTCCACAAGTGAGTTGAGTCAACGTTCAGTTTGAGAACGGATTGAACGTATTTCACGAGTTTCGCGAGTAGCAGCGCTGCTGTGAGCTCCAACTTCGGGATTGTGAGCCTATTAAGAGGTGCTACCTTCGTTTTGGAGCACACCAATGACGCCTGAGCGCCTCTGGACGGTGAGCTGACAACGATGTATATCAACGCTGACATTGCGAGCTGCGAGGCATCAGAGAATCCATGAATCGTGACTGCTGAGTCACTCCGTGTATGCATCCACCTTGGTAGTGAGAGCCTGGCCAGGCTTATGAGATCATCTCTGAGGGTGAGCCATCGCGCCGAGACTGGGTACGGCAACTCGTCGTCCCAGCTGAGCTTATGCAGCCACAGTTCTTGCAAGAGCATCTTCGCTCGAATTGTGACTGGTACGATGAACCCGAGCGGATCAAATATTTGCGTAACTTCAGACAAGATCAGGCGTTTGGTGAGCCTATCTGGAGCCGCCTCAAATTTGGATTTGAGAACTACGTGATGGTTACTAGAATAATTAAGGATAGTGGAACAGGTGGTCAAGAAAAAGATGACAAACGACAAGTCGCTTATTTGAGCAGAACTGAGCAGTCTTTATTTGAATTGTTGATGGTTGAGCCGAACAATAACGTCGGGTACGAGATCGTATGCCCGATAATTACAAGGAAAAGTATAGTTGTGAGTTCTTCTTCGACGCGTGATTATATTAATTGACGCGGCGAGTGAGCGATACCGGTCCGACACGTGGTCGGCGTGAGAGAATGCCGAAGAGCCTGAGACGCGAGCACGTTACCGAATTTCGAATATACGCTGTGACGAGCCCCTCGTACGAGTATTTCGGATGACTCGCACGGGGAGCCACGACCAAATATAACGACGCCCCAGTATAAAATTTTCTCCTTTCGCTGTAATTTCACTCGTCCTTACCTGTTTCGCTGCCGTTTGCTGGGCGCCAGGCTATGTATTCTAGACCCGACAGCCAGAGTCCCTTATTTCTCGCCAAGGTCACTACTTATTCGATTCCGGCTAGCTGGAAGGGGTGCAAGTCGGGGACTATACGCGAAATCAATAATTCGAATTTGAACTCTTTTCGTTACAAAACACTAACAATGATTTATTATCTAATTGACAAACAAGTTCTCTGATTAACAAATATAAAAGTCATACAAGGGTGACTCGAGTCCGACAGTTATCGCGATCCTAACCTTGGGTTCTCCCGAGAACTCACGAGGTCGGCCGGAGAAGCCGGTCGCGACGAAGGACAATGCTGAGCCACACGAGATAACTAATTGCCGGTGCACCACGTGCGCCTACCTTATTTTCCGAGCGATATGCTTCCTTGCCGCAACGCTGCTGTCTCCTGGATCTGCGGGACTTCGACACTCTCCCGGTTTCTTTAGCTGGCAATCTTATTCCTCCACGGCGAAACACGCATGCACGGGTCGATCGGAATTCTATCTACGAGATTCACGTGGCAACTGGTCCGCGCGCGGTGAATTGTTCGGCTTGCAGTTACTCTTACAATCTTCACAAGCAGTCTTCGCGCCATAGCGTCTGCTCAGAGCCACGGATAATTTTCTTAGTGCTCGGCGACAGCTTTCATTCAACGCGATAGTGCTCAGTTCCCGATATAATACTCTTTCGCGACGAAGAACTAGACTGTTCAATTTGTTACACAAAATCCGACTTCTCAATACAATCTCTCAAATCTGACTTGCTAATTCGGGGGCCGGAATTAGTCTAATCGTTCACGCACGCTCTGCCGGGTTAAGCGGGCCTCGGACGTCCGGGGTGGGGGTCACGGCTTGACATCGATCGACTTCGTCGATCGTCGCGTTCGTCCACCTTCCTTCTCTCTGTCCGTCCTCGCGTGTCTTCCCGGGCTGTCGCTCTAATTCCGAGAATCCTGTGGAAGAATATTCTCACGGCAGTTAAACGTTCATTGTTCACGTTTTACGCCGAGGAGCGATTCTGTTGCCACGTGGTTTCTGGCGCTTTCGGTGCTCGAGCACTCTGGGCCTAGCACGTTGCTGCGAGCGCGCACTAGCGCCTCGTCACAACGCACACGCACTTATGAGCCGACTAGATATTTTGGATTAAGCATGTATGAGCAGAAGCAGAATAATATATTTATGCGCGGGACGAGTCGAGATGAGAATAACCGAACACCTGAAGCGTGAGACGAGTAGAGCAATGCGCGGCCATTAGTGAGTCGAACGAAAGCGAGCACAAGTTGAGAATATCCGGCAAAACGAGGAAGCCTCGAGCGCCCTTTTCGCGCATGCGTAAAAACGCGAACTCGCGCGGAGAAAATAAGCTCGGGAGGTGCTGCCATCAGTCCAAGAAGGCTCCCAATCACAGCAATGGCTTTATCCCAGTATTCTGGTGTCATTTCTGGTGAAAGGTTACCAGTGTTGTTATTGGTTTTTGCTGCGTGTTCATCCCCGTATTCCGACCATTTGTCATTTCCGGTGAAAAATATCCCGGTTCATCTTTGATATCTATTGCTTTTCCGCATGACTGTTTTCCTGGTAGTTGCATTCTCTCAAGCCGTATATGTCCTAGATTATCAATCATTCCTTGCCATTTCTTTGGTTTCGTTGCTGCTACTGGAGGTGAGCGGAAGTTTGGTTCAATCGTTTGTTACGCAAGGTCATTTTTGTTTCTATTCAGGTTTTCGTGCTGTTGTTGTGATGGCGGTGACCTGAATGTTGGAGGTACTGCCGGTTCGTTTGCGTTTGGATCACCAGGCGCTTCTCCGATCAGTGCTGGTGATGGTGTGGTTTCAAGTTTGGCGGGTTTTCCATCTTTGGTTGCTGTCTCGTTTGCCAATTCTTTTCCGTTTCGTTGAGCCTGTACGTCGTCGTTTAGTTTTGGAATCGGTTGTTTGTGCCTTGTTGGGCTCGTTGTGTTTGGTCTGGTTATACTCGTTGTGTGATGCCTCGTTGGGCTAGATCCGTCGCGCCTCGTTTGGCTTCCTCCTTTTTCGAACTCGTATTTCGTTTTCGATAATATCCTTGCTTTGTCGCCTTGGTCAATATTTCCTTCGTTCGATGTACCTTCTTGAGTTTGCTTGGTCATCTTTCTTTGTGTGACTGGATTCTGGGAATATTCCTTTTTCGTTCGCTTGGTCGTTATCCTTGTTGATGTGAGTTCTTCATCTTCTGTTGGTGGAGATTCGTAGTTGTCATCATCGATTGTTGAATTTGTTTTTTGTTGTGCACTCTCCTCGTTTTTGTTTGTTGTTAGTGGGTCGTTTGATGCTTTATTCGGTGTTTTATGTTACATTAAGCCGGTTTGTGATTGTGTATCCGATGTTCTTGGTACTTCTTCCAGTTCTACTTCAGTTTGCTTTTGTTCGGAGTCGTTCTCCGATTCAGTAGTTTGTTCGTTTGCACGTTGTTTTTTCTACGGTGTTGGGTTTCCTGAGGCTTCGTCCGTTGTTGAGTGGCTGCGAATTAGCGGTGACGGTTGCTGATATGTTTTCTGTCTCTTGTCGTTATGGCCTGCTCAATCGCTTGATGATGTTTCACGTGGTCTTATTGAAAGTACAGATACGGGGTTTCTAGAGAGTGCGACGACGTTCAGTGTTCCGTGCTTATGATAAATTTCGTAGGTGTAGTTGTTTAACACCGCTTGCCATCGTTGCAGTTGTTGTGGCGGATTAGGCTTTTTGACCAGATAGGCGAGAGCTCTGTTGTCTGTGACGAGGTCGAAGTTACGTCCGTAGAGGTAGTATTGGAAATGCTCCAATGCACTGACAATTGCTAGAAGCTCTTTTCGCATCGTATCGTATGATAGTTCTGCTCTTTTGAGGGCTCGCGAGTAAAATCCGACAGGGTGGTCAAATCCGTCGTGTTCCTGGCTTACCACTGCGCCAATGGCGTAATCCGATGCGTCGGTTGTAAGATTGAATCGTTTTGTGAGATGTGGATAACGCGAAATGGGATGTTCCATGATTTTGCTCTTTAGGCAGTCGAAAAACTTTGCGGAAAATTGTCCGAAAACAGTTGACCGAAAAACAATTGACCGAAAACAATTGACCGAAAACAATTGACCGAAAAAACAATTGACCGAAAACAATTGACCGAAAACAATTGACCGAAAAAATAATTGACCGAAAACAATTGACCGAAATAACAATTGACCGAAAACATTTGACCGAAATTACAATTAACCGAAATTACAATTGACCGAATGTGCAATTTTCTGGAAGTACAATCTACTGATAGTACAGTTCACCGAACGTTTAACTTATCAAAACCACAATTTCCTGAAAAAAAAATCTCCGAAACAAAAATTGGTACGCTAAGTATAAAAAAGCGTGTACACATGTACATTTATACTCTTTCAAATGTATTTATTTGCAATATAATATTGTTGTAGTGTCTTTGGGGGGGCTCCGCCCCCCCAACCCCCCGGCGGGGGCTTCCCCCCCCCCCCCCCCCGGGACTTACCGTCACCAATGTGGTCGACGATTTTTATCAGTATTGGAAACTATCTATAATTTTCAATCTCAAACAAAAACCATGAGAAATCGTAATTTATATTAATCGTAATTTCGGTCAAATGTTTTCGGTCAATTGTTTTTTCGGTCAATTGTTTTCGGTCAATTGCTTTCGGTCAATTGTTTTTTCGGTCAATTGTTTTCGGTCAATTGTTTTTTCGGACAAATGTTGGACGACATGAAATTCGACAAAAAGATTTTCGATGCTGATTAGGACCATACCCTGTGTGAAAATGGCACCATCTGTAATGCCTGAAAGATTGTAGATAATGTTATTTTCCATTTGTACGTGGCTTGAGACGACTTCTTTCTTCATAATGTTTATTTGCGATCCAGTGTCTACGAGAAATTTAGCGCTGTTGTTTTGAAGATCACGAGAATTGATTATTACAGTTGGAGGTTTATGCCTATTTGTGAGTCCCAGTAAAATCGTTGCTTTCCTGATTATTGTTATCACTTCGTGATTTTGAATTTTTAGTTCGTCATCGTGCACTCTTGAGATCTGCCTCGCGTCGCGCTGTCCCGCGGGGCTGGTGTGGAGTTTTCTTGATCCATGTTTCCTACTATATTTGTGATGTCCTCAATAGCGTTGTCTCGTGGTTGCTTTGAGGCGGCATTGAAGTACCTGTTGTTTCTTGAGTCGTCAAGATTCCTGCCACTCTGGAATCTATCTCGTGAGTCGTAGCGCCGGTCGAGCGAATCTTCGCGGTATCTGTCGCGAGATGGTCTATTCTGAGTATTGTACCGTGTATCATTCTGGTACTGGTCGCGTGAATCGCTGCTCTGGTTGTTTCGATATTGATCGCTCGAATTGCTTCGGTTGTTATTTTGATGTCGGTCGCGCGAGTCGCTGCGGTAGTTGTTTTGATACTGGTCGCGCGAATCGCTGCGATAATTATTTTGATATCGATCGCGAGAATTATTGCGGTAATTGTTCTGATACCGGTCGCGCGAATTGTTGCTATAATTATTTTGGTATCTGTCTCGAGAGTCGTTGCGATAGTTGTTTTGATACCTGTCGCGCGAATCGCTGCGCCAGTTATTTTCGTATCTGTCTCGAGAATCGTTGCGACGGTTATTTTGATACCTGTCGCGCGAATTGCTGCGATAGTTATTTTTGTATCTATCTCAAGATTCGTTGCGATAGTTGTTTTGGAAACGGTCACGTGAATTGTTGCGGTATTTATCGAAGGTGCTTTGTGTGTTCGGACGGTGGATGTACTCTTGGATGTTTTGCAAAGTTATACAATCCGTAGTCGAGCGGGAACGGCTTTTGTGGTAGTCGCAGAAAACGTTGCTTCGTTGTTCGTTTCCTGTTTCGGCGACTCGTACTCTAGCTGTTTGTAGTGTATCGGAGTACTCTGATTCTTGAAGATTCCGGTGTACCGAATTGCTTCTTCTGATTTCGCGTTCAGTTCTCTTGGCTTCCTTTATTGCGTCTTCGAGGGTGTCCAGCTGCCGATGTATTAAAAAGTGTCTAATTCGGCCGTGAAGGCCTCTGATGAACGCTCTGACTACTGCTTTTTGGATTTCCGAAATTCTGTCCGTACAGTACGGTGCTTGGGCTACGGTGTTGTATACTTTTTTCAATCGATCGATGAGGCGTTTTTGTACAGTTCTAACGCGAGCTGCGTAATCGCTTATCGTTTCGTCGCGATTTTGAAATATGGATTTTAATTCTAGTTGCAGGTCAATAAGTTCTACTTGGTTACCAAAATTTTCTTTAAGGTCTTGTAAAAGTGCGGCTATTGTTACATATGTTTTTGAATCTACGAGTTCTAATGCGTTTCCCGATAATTTGAATTGCACCATTTCAGAAAACGAGCGTGATCCGTTTCCGGCCAGATTCTTCTTGCTTTTTCGCAAGCGCGTGTGAAGTGTTCGATAGGGATGTTCTTCCCGTCAAATGTGGGTATCGCGTTAAATACGTCGCGGAACGTTACGCTATTGTTACTGTTCTTGTTTACCATTTGATTGTCTAAAATGTCGTCGGTATTCATAATATGTCGATGGGTACGCGTTGGCGTAAACGCCGCGGTGGCCTTGATGGTATTATATTGGCAGTATTTGTCAAAACGAAAGAAAAATAATATTTTCCTAAATAGAAGTTGTCCAAATATGTTAAACTCACTTACCAGGGCTGACGATGATCTTTGATTTGCACTAAAGACGTTTATAGTATTTATAGTAGAGGTTAAAGAAATATGAAAATACAACAAATCTTTTTTTTATTCTTGTTATTTTTTTAATTTTAATTATTTAGTACGTATTGTTAATGAGCAATGCTAATTTGGTTTTAAAATTTTTCAAAAATCAATATACTAGTTGATGTGTTTTTGCAAGTATAAACAATTTATAATATCAATTGGGCAAAGTGCAAATCTATTGGTACTATAACGAGAGCAACAGCTTTGGATAATAAGGTGGTATAAATTTTTTTATTTATGTTTTTTTTTTTTTTGAATGCGGAGAATACAAGAATATTTGTTTACTGATTTATTTATTCATCTGTTTATTATTTCATTTTATAAATAATATGACCAATTTGTTTAAATTTTTTGTAACACGGTGGAGCGTTACAATATTTTCCCCCCTCGGTCGGCTCAAAGGCCATCACGCACCACATTTTATAACTTTTAAGCGATATTTTTGATAATTAATGCAAGCGATATTTTGTGTAGGAATTCCCCCCTTCTCCCCCCCCCACTGGTATGAGTTCATATTATATCGACATTTGGCATTATGAAGACGCGCCGAAGCATCAAGGACTGATCAGAGACACTACGGCCACCTAAGCAGGGTGACGTTGGGAGAGTGTGAGCTGGACACGGAGAGAAGATCTGCCACGCCAACCAGCTGAGGAGTACACGCCGCGTCACACGAAGAGCCTCCACTCGTGGGGACAAAGATTGGAGTTAGCCGCCCAACTGCGTGCGTATACTCCAGCGATCGTTATTGGCAATCAAATCGCCCGCGGCCAATGCACCGCCTAACTGCGCCACACCGTTCCGCCGAAGCACAACCCGAGCGCCACTGATCAGCCACACTCGATCTATCGATCGATGCGCAAGCGCTGTAGTGTTCTCGAGCCGACCACTCCCGAGTATGCCCGAAGCCTCCCGGAAGATCGAGGAAGAAGACGAAGGACATTTTCCTCACTTCGAGCCCTGCCGTCGTCGCGGCCCGTGTGATAAAGAGTGTCTGATAAAGAGTGGCCGGGGGTGTTACGGGGCTCGGAGTAATAAAGAGTTTTTAAAAAGAAGTGAGAAATACACCTAAGTGTACTCTCACTGATTTATTGTCTTTAATTACTTTTACAGAGTATAATTCGATAATTATTCCTATATTTATAGATATAATGTATATGACGTAATGCGATACTTCGTAGTAAGTGACACAGCACTGTATCGGTCGACGTTGAATTAGGGACTGCCGAGTGTAGCGAGGCAGCTGGTTATATAGTCGAGCTGGAGTCCAAGGTTCAAGGAGTCCAGAGTTCGAGTGGGGTGTTTTTATCGCTGCGTTACAGGGGGTATTGTCCCCGGTGCTGCTTTTGAGTGTGTGTGAGAGATTTTGAGTGCGTAATTTTTATAATATTTGTAGTCCCCGTTTCGCCCCCCCCCCCCTCCCCCAACCCGTATTTCTCGAGTTATTGTTAATTTATCTTAGGTATCGAGAAGACCGGCTGCTACGACGTGCAGACCGGCGCCTCTGATTACAGCCATTTGTATTATCTTGTATCGAGATATTGTTATTATTATTTTTGCGTGCGAGGTAGAGTGGTGGTTTCTCGCGACTATTGCTCATACATTTAGTATTTAATTTCCCTTTGCGCTATTTCCCATTTTCATCTCCCCATTATCGAATATTCCCGTGCTTAACCCCTCCCCCCACCCCGCCGTTTTGATTTACCTGACCGAGGTAATAATTAAGTAGCCAACGAGTTCGGGAATTCACCCTCTGAGTACCGGTAATATTTCGTTGCTACACGAAACGTAGCTGGCGCCCACCCTTCTTGTCAAGCTTTATTATAATTATTGGCGAGGTCAGAATGCAGTGAAACACAATAAAATCAATTTACAAAGTACACGTTTATTTGGGCGACTGTGCAATACAAAGAACACAAAGCAACTAAATTGAAATGGCGTCTTTGGGCCTTACAAAGAATATAAGAGTGGGGGTGAAAATAATGAATGCCAACTTAAGAAAAAAGGAAAAGAAATTAGGCGGGTAAATTGAATCCCTAACAATAATAAACTTTTAGTACTATTGTTTTTGCCTTTATTATTTGGGGCATTCATTTGTATTTCTTCACTAAGCCCCTTCTCCTCCATTTAATAAAAGGGAAGCCGGTTATATTATATCTGTAAAAGGAAATCCCTTTACGAATACTCCAAACTCAGAGCGGTGGTTGTAAAAAGCCTACGCTGCCATACCGACCGCTAGACCGCGAGACTTTCATTGGAGAACGATTGTACACAAAAGTCAAAGAACGTGGGATTCAGAGCATCGCTTTCGATTTCTGTTTATAGGTTAGGAATTAAAAACTTTCAATTATTATTATTTGTTATTTGTTTATATTTTATGACTAAAAAACCTGTTTATAGGCATCAAACGGCTCTAGCTCACTAAGAATATCCCGGATGTGAAATCCATCATTAAAAATCGAAAGATTAAACTCTACACGATGACTACTCAATTTCGCTTCTATGCGAACGTGGAGGAAGCAGCGGATAAAAAAACAAACGTATATAGGCTGAAATGGATTCAACAAGTTGACACGGGTCTATATTATAAGTTTCCCGGGGAGTTACAGAGCATTAACAAACATCCGGAGATTTGTACGATAAGTAAGATTAAAACAGTTTTATCGGCGATGAAAACTAGAGGACATATCGTACATTTACACTCAAACTACCACCAGAGACAGCGGCATTGTATGGGGATGCCGACGGAGATGTGATGTACAAAGACCTTTACTTGCAAGCAACAACAACCCCTGAGTGTGGAGTGAAGACGACGAGGGAAGGAAAAGAAGAGGACATATCCACGTTACTGAAACAAACAGTCCTCGCTACAAAAAAAGAGGAAACACCGAGAAAGAATCTAAGGAAAATAAGTGAGGATTTTATACTGGGAAATTTCGACGGGAAAAACTTCCCAATAACGAGTAGGTTTCAAACATTTGAGAGAGAATGTGAGCGATGTCACGTTGTATTGGATGAGGATAAAATTCTAATATTACGCCTATTTCTTGATGGGACGGCTAAGGATTGGTTCTCCTCAAAAATAGTTTCAATCGGGCTAGATGTGGAATTTGATGTATGGAGGAAAACGTTTCTAGACAGCTTTCGGGAAACTGGTTGGTAGAAGAGTAGAGAAGCATACTCTTTCCGTTACTTCGGAGGCAGCTTGGTGGATTACGCTTTACGAAAAGAGAATTTGCTAGTAAACATTCGGGAGGATTTTCCAACGGATATATTGATCGATTTGATTGTGACCGACTTGCCGATTATGATGCAGGATAAAATCGAGAAAACAAAGGTCAAGTCAATGGAAGATTTGTTATCGGAGTTGCGTAAACTGGAAAGCCTGGTACAAAAGAAGAAAATTACTGCAAAGGCAAATCCGGGGACCTCAAACCTCAGTCAAAAGAATCAACCGCAAGTGCCCATCACAGAAAGAAAACCGTGTACGTATTGTGATAGAAAAGGTTTTCCGGGGAGATTTCGCCCTGAGGCATTGTGCAGATTAAAACAGAGTGAACAAAGCGATCAACCGAGGAACATCAAGACGATAAACAACGTAGAAGTTCAGGATACGTTGAACGAGGCTATCACCGACCAAAAAAACTAGTCTTGCCACCACTGATAACATTATAGGTATTTCTGAATGACAAAAAGATACAGGGAATCTACGACCCAGGTGCCAACGTAACTCTTATGAATTCGAGGATTACAAAAAAAAATGGGTCTGATTACAAAAGAGGATAGGAATACCTTCAAAACAGTCGGTGGTAAGAAAAGGTTCACAGGTAGACTGTCAACTAAAATGAGAATCCACAAGATAGAAAAAACGGTGAAGGTTTTCGTTGTTGACAATGAGGATTTCGAGTATGATATTCTACTCGGTCTCGATACAATAAAGGACTTCCGCCTGAAGCAAGACTACGATGTAAAGATCTACCAGAAGTTAGATTCAACGAATAAGGAAGAAGAAATTAAATACCTGAACACAAACACAGAATCCGCAGAACATTTGGTGAACTTTAATGAAGGTATACCTGTCGAACAATTCAGAGCAAATTTAGTTCACTTATCGAATGAAAAGAAAAAGAGGATCCAAGGCTTAATAAACAAACATGAAACGATTTTTGCAAGAAATAAATTCGACGTGGGTCAAGTTAAGGAGCACGAAGCCCACATAAAATTTCTAGAACATAAATTTGTAGCAAAGAAACCATACCGTTGCTCCATACTGGATAACAGAGAGATAGAAGGACAGATAAGAGAATTATTGAAGACGGGACTGATTGAAGAATCATGCTCTCCTTTCGCAGCCCCGGTCACTCTCGCGTACAAACGGGAAGAGGGATCTAAAACAAGGATGTGTATCGATTTTCGAGAACTAAACAAATTGCTTATCTCAGAGCCACAGCCGTTCCCGCTCATAGAGGAGATTATAGCGAAGACACGAGACTCGGAATGGTTTACTACACTAGACATCAATTCCGCTTTTTGGGCGATCCCTCTGAGAACCAAAGACAGATACAAGACAGCGTTCGTGACACAAGAAGGCCACTGGCAATGGAAAATCTTACCGTTTGGCCTGAAGACATCTCCCGCAATATTTCAACGAATTCTAAGCAATATAATTCGAAAGAATAATTTACATTCCTTTTGCATAAACTACATCGACGATATTCTTATTTTTTCTAGATCTTTCGAAGAACATATGGAGCATTTAGAGAGACTACTGAATGCCATCCGCAAAGAAGGATTTCGCTTAAAATTCGTCAAGTGTAACTTTGCGAAGAACGAAGCAAAATATCTCGGGCACATCATATCAAAGAATACTGTTCGCCCACTGAGAGACAACTTAAGGTCGATTCAAGAATTTCCTACACCGTATTCCCGAAAGACAGTTCGGCAGTTCCTGGGAAAGATAAACTTCTAGCATAAATACATTGAAGACGCCGCGCGACTTTTGGAGCCACTTCATAACCTGCTCCGGAAAGACACTCCCTTTGTATGGTCACAGGATTGCCAAAGAGCATTTACGAAGGCGAAGGATCTATTATGCTCGCAACCAATATTAACAATTTACGATGTGAATGCACTGACGATTATCTATACGGACGCCAGCATAGACTGCCTATGAGCAGTACTAAAACAAAAATAACCGGACGGCGAACTGAAACCGGTAGCTTTTTTTTCGAAGAAGCTAAATAAATACCAACGACAAAAAAAAACCGATCTTTTTAGAATGCTTGGCTATAAAAGAAGCGATTGAATATTGGCAATTCTAGCTCATCGGAAAACAATTTTTGGTCATAACCGATCATAAACCACTGGAAGGTCAGAATATTCGATCAAGAAGAGATGACGAATTAGGTGATATGATTCACTTTTTATCTCAATTCGACTTTGAAAATTAAATACGAACCAGGAAAAGGCAATGTGGAAGCGGATTGCCTTTCGCGCAATCCAGTTCTCTCCCATTCAAATAATATAGAAGAACAAATAAAAACAGTAAACTTCATTACGGCCGAGGATGTAAAGCAGGACCAAAGTACAAACAGAGACTTGCGGGAAAATCCAAAAAGGATACTACTCGAAAACGGAATATTTTATAAGGTGAAGGGAAACCAGAAAAGAATAATGATTTCGGAAGAGTTCGGGAGACAACTGATACTTAGAGTTCACAGAGATTATGGGCACATCTGTAAAAGCATAATTATGGACAAAGTAAGAGCGTTGTATTATCTACCGAATATCGAGAGGATAACAAAACAGACTTATGACCAATGCGAGATTCGTGCCAAAAATAAGACCCGTAGTAAACAGTATGGTCTCTTATCCAAACTCGGTCCACCAAAGGAGCCATTTGAAATTGTTTCCCTAGATACAATTGGAGGATTCGCAGGAAATAGATCGACGAAAAGATATCTACATCTCTTGGTAGATCATTTCTCCAGATACGCTTTCATACTGACGTTGAAAAATCAGACATCTGAGGACTTTACAAAACTACTAAAAAAGATCCAAGATAAGCACCAAATAAAAACACTACTTACGGATCAGTATAGTGGCATTAACTCGAACTCATTTAAGAATTATTTAAAAAATCAAAACATAAGCTTAATCTTTACCGCAGTGAATTGTCCATTCTCCAACGGGCTTAATGAACGACTTAATCAGACTCTTTTAAACCGAATCCGATGTAGATTAAATGAAACAAAATCTCGAGCATGGTCGAAAATCGCGGAGGAATGCACCAACCAATATAACCGGACAGAACATTCAGTAACAGGATTCAGCCCGGAATACCTATTATTCGGCAAAACTGACCTAATAGTCCCAGAAGAGCTATAAAAAAAAAGAAACTTGAGGGAGGATAGAGAAGCGGCGTATAGGAATTCCCAAAAGAGTCACGAATACAACAAATCAAGATATGATCGAAACCGGGAAGACCTCAATCTCAATGTCAACGATTTGGTTTACGTGGAAAACCGTATAAAATTAAATAGGGGAAAATTGGACGAGATTAGACTTGGTCCTTTTCCAATAATACGCAAGATTTCAAACACCATATACGAAGTGGACTCCGGACATAGGAAACAGGAATCAATTTACTAGCACATCTCTAAGCTTCTCTTCCATGTAGCCGACCGGATGATTTTCGGTGATCTCGCAAACATTGCCAGCTCTTCTCGCCACGGAGGTGGGGGGGAGGGGGGATGTAAAAGGAAAACCCTATACGAATACTCCAAACTCAGAGCGGTGGTTGATAAAAGCCTACGCAGCCATACCGACCGCTAGACCGCGAGACTTTCATTGGAGAAAGATTGTACACAAAAGTCAAAGAACGTGGGATTCAGAGCATCGCTTTCGATTCCTGTTTATAGGTTAGGAATTAACAACTTTTAATTATTATTATTTATTATTTGTTCATATTTTGTGAATAAAAAAACCTGTTTATAGGCATCAAACGGCTCTAGCTCACTAAGAATATCCCGGATGGGAAATCCATCATTATATACATATAAAATTGACATCAATATACCATTTGTGGAATGTTGTTATTTTAAATAATTGGTGTAATTGTTATTTATTTATTGGTTTAATTCAATTTTTACTGTTTGCAGAAGTTCATACATAAATAATGGTATTTTGCTCTTCATGTGTGTGTAAAAGTGTATAATCTATGTATTATTGCATAAATGTTGCTCAATAGTCAGAGTTCAGTTTTTACAATTACTAACATCATCGAATTCTGGCTTCAATAAATTATTGGGATGACTGGGTTTTAAGTTGGTTTTTTTTGAGTAATTGGGTTTGGCTTTGCTATTATTGTATAAACAGACAATTTTGCGGTATTATTCATGTTGGATAATTGAATCCTGGGCTTATTGTTCTTGTGAAATTATCAACCTTCGGCTAAAAATGCTTCAATTCCATAAATACAATAGCGAGCTATGTACTTGTAAAATTTATTTTTATAAAAATGTTCGAATTTTAGATTTGAGTTTATAAAAATAATCGACCTTTAGATTTGTAAGTTTTTATTGAAAAGTGTGAATTTACAATTTATTTTATTTTTCGCTTGAGACAAGAAACTTCGGATTTGTCTATTTTAAAGGTAGTAAAAATGTTAGGTTTTTAAATTTATTCAAATACTCGAACCTTGAATTTATTAATTAATCGGAAAAACAAATTTACGTTTATTAATGAGATAGGATTAAATAAATTGACGTTTCTTAATTTGGTGGAATAAACAAATTTATGTTTATCAATGTATTAAAGGAAACAATTTTTGTTTTAATTTATCGGACGAAACAATTTCTATGTGTTAATTTACTGAAGAAAACAAATTTATGTTTATTAATTTATTGAAGCATACAAATTTATATTTATCAATTTATTAGAGAAAACAAATTTCTATTTGTTGATTTATTGGAAACAAATAATTTCTCTTGATTAATTTATTAGAAAAAACCAATTTCTGTTTGTTAATTTATTAGAGAAAAACAAAGTTATGTTTATAAACTTATTAGAATTAAATAAATTTACATTAATCGATTTATTGAAATTACATAAATAGTTCTTTCGCTGATAAATTAATTTCAAACAATTTGGTGTTGGGATACACAAATTATTTACAGAGAAAGCGGATTTTCGATCTCTAAATCCCTTAGAGCATCCAATTTTCTGAATTTATCAGATTATTGAAAATAATTGAGTTATTTGAATTTGTCAATTTATTTTGGATAACCGAGTTTGCAATCTATAATTAAAAATTTTAGTTCAACACTAGCTTTGAATATACGAACATTTAAATCTATTAATTTGCCTAAATGACCGAATACTGAACTCACTGGTGTATTGGAATGGAGGAACCTTGAAATAGTTTATTTACTGCAATAGTCGACAGTGTAAAAAATGGTTGAATGACCGAAATTGTAACTTGTAAATATGTTTTAATCAATTAAATTTTTTTTTTCATCCACAATAATTTTATTATCCAGCTTTGTTTTTTTTTTTTGTTCAAATTTGTTAATTAATCTAAATAATCGAATTTTGGACATAGCAATGTATTTGACTAGACGAAGTTTGCTGTATGTTTTTGTGTAAATAACCGAATCTTGTAAAAAAGTGTATTCTTGTGTGATGATAATGAAGCGATAGGGAGAATTAGCAAAATTGATAATTTGTTTACTTTATATTCAATAATCATTTGAAATTTATGGGGTTTTAACAAGCAGATATTTGTCGATAACAAAATGAATTAAATTGGATGAGTTTTAGAACATTGACTTGTTAAACTTTTTTTCTTTAAATGTGATTGAAACCTATTGAGGGTAGGTACTGTAGGTTTGGAGTATTACATTGTTTCAAAAAGAATTCGAGTTATCAGTTTTTTATGTTGCGCTTCATGTGTGTGTGGAATATATGTGGCTTTACGTATGACTGCGAAGGGTATATGGCTATGCGCGTGAGTGCGAAGACTGTGCGGTTGCGCTAGCTGTGTGCTTACACTTCGCGCTTCGGTGACAAGGATAGCGCTAGTAACGCGTTACAGAGAAAAGAATAGCCGAATGCTTTATGCGTGATGCATCATGCCAAATAATTATTAAAATGTTTGATGAAATTCTACTTACAGTGCCAACGAAAGTAGTAATGCTTTTTGCATTAAAATGGTCTAATTTTACGAAATTTGTAGGTTTGCGATAATTATGTTTTCTCTCCGTCCTTCTTTTTGTATATAGTTTGTAACACGGTGGAGCGTTACAATATTTTCCCCCCCTCGGCTGGCTCGAAGGCCATCACCCACCGCTTTTTATTACTGTTAAGCTTTATTTTGATAATTAAGGCAAGCGATATTTTGTGCAGAAATTCCCCACTTTTTGCCCCCTCCCCCCTTGGTATGAATGCATATTACATCGACATATGGAATTGGGAAGACGCGCCGAAACAAGGACGGATCAGAGACACTACGGCCGCCTAAGCAAAGTGACGTGGTGAGAGTGTGGGCTGGAGACGGAGAGGGGATCTGCCACGCCAACCAGCTGAGGAGTACACGCCGCGTCACACGAGGAGCCTCCACTCGTGGGGACAAAGGTTGGAGTTAGCCGCCCAACTGCGTGCGTGTACTCGCTCTAACGATCGTCAGCGGCAATCCAAATCGCCCGCGGCGAGCGCACCGCCCAATTGCACCACACCGTTTCGCCGCAGCACAACCCGAGCGCCACTGACCAGCCACACTCGATCCATCGATCGATGCGCAAGCGCCGTAGTGTTCTCAAGCCGAGAAATTCCGAGGATCTCCGAGCAGGACCGAAGAGCTCGGAGAAGAAAACGGAGGACATCTTCCTCACTTCGAGCCCCGCCGTCGTCACGACCCGTTTATGTGATAAAGAGTGTGTGATAAAGAGTGACCGGGGGTATTGTCCCCGGTGCTGCTTTGTGAGTGAGTGAGTGAGTAATTTTTATAATACTTTTAGTCCCCGTTTTGCCCCCCCCCCTCCCCCCCCGCCCCGCATCTCTCGAGTTATTTTCTTTATTATCTTTTTGCATCGAGAAGACCGGCTGCGACCACGTGGAGACCGGCGCCTCTGATTGCAGCCATTTGTAATATTCTGGATCGAGAGGGCCGGCTGCCACCGCGTGGAGATCGGTGCATAATTATTTTTATTATTAATATTGTTTGTGCGTGCGAGGTAGTGTGCTGGTTATCGCTACTAGCTCGCCCACATTTGGTAGTTAATTCGCCCTTGCGCCATTTCCCATTTCTACCCCCCCCCCCCTTTATTGAATACCCACGTGCTTCACCCCCCCGCCCCCCTTCGTTTTGGTTTACCTGACCGAGGTAATAAATAAGAAGCTAACGAGTTCGGGAATTCACCCCCTGAGACCCCTCGTCCCTCTACCCGCTAGCCGCGCCCCCATTTTTGCGATTTATTGTTTTCTTTTATTTTCCTTGTAAGATTACCGCGTCAAGTGACCGGTAATACATTCGTTGCTACACGTGACGTAGCTGGTGCCCAAACCTTTTGTTATCTTTATTAATTAATAAACTTTTGTTATTGCCATTCTCATTTTTGGCAATTAATAGTATTTCTTCACTAACCCCTTCCCCCACCGTTATTAATAGGGAAGCCGGTTATAATTTTTAGGAATTTTCCTGTTCAATTCCTTCCTTCCTTCTATCTGGTGTATTCCTTAATATGATGTTTGGCTGATGGTGTTCTTCGAGTTGACGTTGTTTAAATTTTGTATTTTTCATGGAACTTCGCACTTTGATTGATTGGTATCACTTTTTTTTTCTTCTTTTTTTTTCAGTACGCGTGGTTTGTATTTTCGCAACACTTCTGACACCAATGTAATGAATGAACTTATTTGTCTTCCAAATGTCTTTATTATAATTCGGGGAGAGTGCACAATAATTATATGAGGGATGTTCGTCGTTTGAGATATGATATAGAACTGAAGCGTCCTCGGGCGTCGCGCAGGTCCTTGGACCGCGCTTAGTGCGATAAGGGTTACTGTGGGATTGCTGACCTAAGCAATCCCACGAACTAGATGACGGCATCATAATGCTGCCGTTACACCGGTATTGCAAAATTCGTTACAATATTAATAGTTTCGATCCCCCTCGGGTGGTACATGCAGCATTATCATAGGTATGTGTATTTCAGCTAAAGAAACAGCCCAACTACCATGGAGAGACATACATTGCGGTAATCGGGTGCTATATCGTGTTGTCAAGTTATTGGGGTCATAACTCATATTCCTGTTGCTGGGCAACACAATGAAAAACTCTTCCTTCATTTCGTCAGTATTACTATTTCTCCAGCGTTTTCACCCGCGATAACTCAGGCTTGTAAAATATCCAATCAATATCCTCTAAACTCTTCCTTCATTTTGTCAGTATTACTTTTTCTCCAGTGTTTTCACCCGCGATAACTCAGGCTTGTAAAATATCCCATCAATATCCTCGTCGTGAAGATCGCGTAAGCTGTATGTCACGGGGCAAATACTGCGTGAATCTCTGTGAATCTTAAATAACTCGTTACTCTAGCCACTCTCGTAACCTTTCGTAAAGGCCACCTTTGCACTACTGATACATACGATATCGTCTACATTATTTGTATTGAGGAGTGCAATGGCTTGTTTTCTTATAATGCTGCAATAGATTATCCCGAGCCCTTGCAGCTGTCTCGAGCGTTACGGATGCAAGGGTCATTTTTATACCAATGTGCGTAGCGTTATTGTATGCTGAGACGATATTCTGCAAAACGCCGTTGTAACGTTTTTGTTTAGAATAAGTTATAAAATAGCGCCACATTCTTTCCTTTAGTGTTCTATTGAATCTTTCAACAATAGCGGCTTTTACATTAGGGTTTCGGGCAGTACGAAACTGAATGTTCTTTTTCTTTAAGAGGGACTGGAATGCAGCGCCTATGAATTACCCTTACCTTACCCTTGTCCGTTTGAAGACAAACAGGTAGTCTACCGTTACTATTCTCCTTCGATAATATGACATTAAATGCTTTAGCCACCGTTGCTGCGCTCTTGTCACGTAACGGCTGCACCCAGGCAAATTTACTGAGAGTATCGATAATTACGAGGAGGTAAACGTAACCATGTTTATAATCCTTGATTGATCGAAGATCCACCAAAACAGCCTCCCAAAAATAATCAATATTCCGCACGTTGTAAACACGTCGGGGAAACCGATGTCTCACAGGTTTGTGTTTAGTGTAAGCATCCTGCGTTTCGAGCTACTGCTGCGTCCTTGATTTGCAGATTTTCTTCTGTCGCGCGACACGCAATAGATTCTCGGCACCTGAAAACGATGCTTCATGGGCTGTATTAAAGTACACTTTTTCCAATGTTTTCATGATTACAATTCGAGGTTAACCCAGGTTACACGTCTTTTCTTATTATTGCCAGCACCACTTTAATCTGATCTTTTTTCACTACCACTGTAAAACGATGAAACGGCAAAAAAATACATTTTTCCGCCCTTAAAAAAAATCCGGCGGAACCCGCCACTAGATAATCGAAAAAGGAACAAAAAAGGCACATATGTTTTTTTCTCTAGGAGGTGATCTGGCCAAGATATTGCGGACCAAATTTTTTAAATGGCAAAAAAAAAATAATTCTTCGCCTCTAAAAAAAATCCGGCGGAACCCGCCACTAGATAATCGCGAGTACTACAAAAAAGTCCTTTGGCATTTTTGCCTATGATCAATATTCTAGTCAGGAACCACTGTCAAAGACAAAAGTTCAAATAACTACCCACACATAACCGCCACCCAAAAAGTACGAATAACCGCCACCTCAAGATTAGAAAAGAAAGAAAATGTTTCCTACAAACTTTACTCTCCGAGTCAAAATGAAAAAGATGCAGCGTGCCAAAGTTTTCAACTCGCAGTAATCGTCTTAATTTCAAATAATTTTTTTTTTTTTTTTCTAAAATATCCACCATCGGGGAATTTAAAGAGGAACAAAAAGGTGGTAAACATTTTCCTCTCAGAACTAATGTCACGGCGCTACAGCGTGCTAAAGTTTTTTTTTGAAGATGCAGAAATTTTGAGGGTCATATCTATAACACTATTGTTTGATGCCTCCCGCATCAAATCGTCGATTATTACGAGTTTAGCGCGCGGATGGCCGGCGTAATCTGTACTCTGTGGTCCTGAAACTCCATTGATGCACCATACTCCGTGTATGCAGGCTGCCACTCGGAATAATGGAAAATAATTCTCTCGAAGGTTCACCGTTCACATAGGATATGCATTCCAAGAACTTTTTCACAAAATACGTCTTACTGCACCCCGTGGGGCCACAGATCATTGACATCCAGGGGTGTTTCCACCGCGTATCCATCTCTACGAATAAGTAAATTATTATAATCGCTGCGGGTGATAAAGATCGGTCTGGTAGGGGAAATTTATAAATTTTCTTATTTCACAATAAAAATATGAATATTTACATCTTTTATAAAATAGATTACTCTTTGTAACCGTATCGTAGCGAACCTTATTCACCATCTCGTCTTCGTTTAACGCTCGACGGCTTACATTTATTTTTTTCTGCACGGGTGACGAAGTGATGGAACGGTGTTCGACGAATCGCGTTAAATTTCACATCGATAGCTTTCACCGTGTCGCCAACTAAGCCGGCGCGTATTGTCTTATAATTTATTAATTAGCTATTTGCGAAATTGAGAGTTATACCCTTCACTTTACAAACTTCCGTCTCACATCCGTCGAGGCGCGTGTTATTAACGAATAAAATTTGGGTCCTCTGGAAACGAAAAATTTGATATAACAACCCAATTCAAGTTCATCTGTAAGGTCCCCTAAAAGTTGCCTTGTTGGTGGTTCATATTCATCAGGATTATTGTTTGTCATGTCAATAACCGAATCGGTGTTGCAGTAAAGTGCTCGTCGATTCAGACGCTCTGAATAACTGTACAGTTTTAAGCGCGCCTGAGCTGTTGTATACGCAGCGATTACAGTGTTAGCGATTCCTGAGAGTATTACGGTTTTGTCCATTTTATGTAGCTGACATATGATATATGATTATTTACAGGTAGGATACCTGTAATCTCGTACTCTGCGCTAGTCAGTAATTCCACAAATTTTGCGCGTGTTGAAACTATTACGATATGTGGTAAATTTTCATGCTGCCCAAACTTTGCCCAAAACGAGTTCAGACACGAGTTAGCTAATTGCCGTAGCCCGGGGTTTTTCGTTATCGCTTATCGATCTAGTTTAACCCCCTCTGATCGCTTAAAATCATCGATATATTTTGTTTGAGCTTCTTCGTTGCCCACGCATTCCGCATGCCAACTGCTAGAATCTTGTTTCATCTTTAGGAAGGTGTTTATGTAATCCGAGAAATGACCACCTGAACGTGAATTGCGATCATACTGTGTTATCTCGTATTGCCAAATTTCCTCCACATGAAGCACTCTATACCCGCGTGATACCGCATTTCTCAACTCGTCGACTACCCATGTACCGTTAAACACACGCTCCGCAGGTCTTTCATGTGTACATTCACTCTGATTCATACTTTCAGAACAACTACGACATAGGGCGAACAGCAAACGCTGGTGCATACGCACCGGTAGGTGGTAAAGATTGCGTGGCAGTAAGATAGTGAATTAAACAACAGCTTCTACTTTTTTGAGATCATTATTAGCACCGATTAACTCCATACACTCGTCGCTTTCAAACACTTTAGGATGACCCACGGGAAATTTACCGTACTTACAAACGTATGGGTATAACGAACAAACATCGACGTATCGTTTCTGCTCGTTATCTTTCGTGTCATAGAGTGGGACCATCTTCTCTGTAGGACCACCGAAAAAAGCATCACGGGGGTTAAGTGAGTCAGATTTAACTAGAGCGTTATCACGATCGAAGTAACGCATTTGTTTATCGGCTGAAAGCATACGGTCATATTCACACTTCCAAATCTCGATTAGGTTGTAACCACTATTTCGTATCTTATAAGACACGGCTATCGTTCTCTCGTGCCGTTCGTTCATGGATACACCGTCACCCTATGCTTGATCTCTACCGACCAAGAAGCATTTCGGGTAGCCATGCCAGTAACAACCGTGGAACTGTAGCACATGTGTCACGTCGGATGTTTCGTAGTAACCGTCTACCATTAAAGCCAGAGGTAGCTTGAACTCACGCGATCGACCCGCGTGGATGATACGCTGTCCAAGAATATGCTAAATCCACACAAGCCAGCTAACTGCTTTTTTCGATTGGCTATTAGCCCATCTATATCCGTTTCTAGGTATAATACCAATCGTATCGTTGTTGAGGAAATTCTTCCTAAAATGCGAAAGCAAGCGGGTGCTATCGTTGTGCTCTCGTCGAATGGACAAACATACCCTTTGTCTATGAACATTTTGCGGAAAACCATACAGGCTTGTCTCAATATCACTATTACGCACGCTTGTTGACATGGTATTGGGGCAGTAATAATCCATAGGAGATAATTCCCCCACATAATTCTCTGGTGTATTGAAAAGGTGAGGAAAAGTACCTTTAGCTAGAGCATCAGTCAACCCAAAAGATTTAGGGAGCTTACTCAGAGACATGTGGAAGTAGTGTAGACTATCGAGAAACACGAGTTTACCGATACGCATACTGATAATTTTCGTACCGTCCATAATCAGTGATGGTAACTGCGTCTTTTTTTCATTTATAAAGTACCGGAGAATGAATTGAGCATCGAAACCCCCGGCGTTATGGGCTATTAAAATTGTCCCGGAAAAAACCTCGATTTCTTGCATAGCTAGTTCTACCAACTTAGCTACCGGACTGTGTCTGTATATAAACTCATGTACACTGCAAAATGTACATGGCTCCGCTATAGAATCATTGTCGCAGCAGTTTATACAAACACGCTGCGCTACACAGAGGTTCGGCTCATGCACGCGTGTGTCGGTGGTACCGTCTAGTGACATACACTGCTGCGTTTCAAAATACTAATAGATAAATATTTTGTTTTTTAAGTGTCGATCGTTTGGAAGGGGCCTTATGAAACACAGGTGTTTGTATGGTTGGTCTGATTTACAAGTTGTGCAATAAGCTACGGGCGCACGTGTTTCTTTTTTCTCAATAGCGGTCTAATTGTGCGAAATAGTCGGAACAGCGTTTAATAGTTGCGCAAACACTCGGTTCATTTTTCTTTTTCCTTGCGAGCTCGGGGGTTTGATGATTTTTCAAGCATACCTTCCCAAAAAAAAACCACGATTGCACGCGGCGCATCTAAGCGTATCTCCTGTGTGAGGATCACACGGCGGCGTCCTGAGACATCGGGAACATCTTTTTTTCCCGACGCATCTATGATCTAACCTTAGATATAACGTATCACACGATGTACAGAAACCAGTACTACCGACAGCTCCTCTAAGATTAAGAATTTGGTGGAAATGGTGCGAGCGCTCGTAATACAGGATGTACAATGTGTGACGGACCTGTCCAACCGCACTTACGACACTTTTCGTACCATTGAAAATGGATTTCTTATTACGTAGTCCTAGAGCCAAATACTCAAATGCGACAATTGCAATACCGTCTCGCCCCAGGTATTCCTGATATTGAGCGATTTCATTTACACCACAGCCGTTTTTCAGTTTACTAACATTTGCACGTCGCGTAAGCTCAAGCGCTCCAGTTTTTTGGGCCGAGCCATTGGTGTGTCTCACCCGTTGTCACTTAGTATCTAAATCGCTCGTGCGAATTTCCCCCCGTTCCGCGTACACCAAGGCAGCCGCTAAAGATCATGAACACAAATTATCATTTGTTACATATCATCAAGATGGATCTTTTTGATACACCCTCGTATGTAAATCCTTTCCGTTGATTACGTCCCGCGTCACCCTTCACAACGCACGTTTTTATGTTGCATTCATGATTAAGGTCAAACGCTTCCGAGCTCTGTGCAACGCTACTTATGAGATGCCATAAATCTTGGAACTCGTAATCAGGAGCAGGTCTAAAAGACAGCTAGACGGGACCGTGTGTCAAGTTACTCGCTGTAAACGATATTCCTACATGATCCCCACCCTCGCAGGAGTTGGTGATGTGGGTGAGATGATCATTGAACGCTCCCTCGAGCCAGCTCATTACGTTAATTTCTGATGGTGGTTCGCGAATACGTAGAGTCGTCTGTCAACCACGAAGTTTAAAACCTTTAAAATACCGTGCTGTCTTCTGAATTATTTCGATTCAAATACCCGGTGGGTGCAACTCATTGTATGTGGCGATGTTTCATCGTCTTCCAGCTCCTCTCTGTATCCCTGAAGAAAATAGACATTTTTGTTGTATTTATTTTTCATTGTTCAGTGAGTTACATTTCTTGATTTTTCGGCTGTGACGTTCATTCATACACACAGTTGTCCTGTATTGTACCACCTCCGATTATTTACCTAGGTTCATAGACTCTTCAAACCACGCATCTTCCACCTTACTAGGGTGTAGGCCTAATTGGTGCTCCGGGAAGTCTTGTTCTCCAACGGTATCCTCGCCTGTTTCGACGCTGTTATCGGATGGGCCACCTAACGCATCTAGTAAATCAGCCGTACGTGGTGATGTCACCTCGCACGGATGATTATTTTTGCCCTCGCACGGATCATTATTTTCAGTATCGAAAGTATCTGGTGATGTTTCTCCTCGATCGGCTATTCAAGATTGAATTATCATTATTATTTTGAATCACATTTAAAATTTCAAAAGTTATTGGTAGTTTTTCCACAAATACTTACAATTTGCTTCTGTCCGAACATTTTGATTATACCCTGTCTCATTTCTGCTATTGCTGTCCTCTGACGGTCCTGGTGATGGTTCCTCATCTCGGTCGCGTTCAGACACTAATTAAAATTAAGCTGTTCAGTTCGTATTCTTGATAAAATATATAGACTACGAGATTTTGTAAAATCCTTTTATTCGGTTTACGAAGTGAAATACTTACAATATGAATGTTCGATTGCTTCATCCTATTCCGCAGCGCGAGCTGCTTCGATGACGGCCACCATTATCGGGTCATCGTCGTTCGTGTAGTTATCGTCGTCGGACTCGAGCTCCGATGAAGTCTCTTTTTCTGTTGAAAAAAAATGTTATAATTATTATTTTTATTATTTGTTGAATAGTAATAAATTAATTCTTAGACTCACTGGAATCAGGTTCTTGTGTTTGACGCCACTGATCTTCTTCTTCCGCAGTGCGCGTCGCTTCTATTAACGCGCTTTCGTCTTCTTTGGTTGAAGCCTCGAAAAGCTGCGCATAAACTGTAAAATAAAATCAGAAGTTAACCAAATTGACCCGGGCACCCCTAGGGATGAACTAACCATCGGGGGATGATCAGTAAAATGGCTTTTGAAATCCTTAATTTCTATTTTTAGAATTTTTGGAATTCTAAAATTTCAACTATTTAAATTTCGAATTTATTACAATTATAAAATTTTGAATTGTTGAATTTTGAAATTATAAAATTTTTAAAGGTCTATATCTTCTTCTTAATGTGCCTACAGAGAAAGGACATATTTTTCGTTCATTTTCCGCTCGTTAGTCTAATAAGCGAGTTTTAGTTACCGACGGTAGGAATTACCGACAATTATAAAATTTTGATATTATTCAGGTTATAAAATTTTGAATTTTTGAATTTTTTAAATTATAAAATTTTGAATTTTTGAATTTATTAAAAGTATAAAATCTTAAATTTTTTGAATTATTTAAATTATACAATTTTGAATTTTTGAATTTATTCAAAGTATAAAATCTTACATTTTTTGGATTTTTTAAATTATAAAATTTTGAATATAAAATGTGTGTATCTTCTTCTTAATATGCCTACAGAGGAAGGACATATTTCTCGTTAACTTTTCGCTCATAAGTCTAAGAAAAAGAATAATTGGAAATAAAAATAATATTAGATTGAGAATAAAGAAATCCATTATTTTTATATGAACTTCAGGACTTTATTTAACATGCTTCGGATTGTCCGATTTGGGTCAAATATGCTCCGTTTTGTTGTATGATTTGTTGCCATTTTAAAGGTAACTTCATAATGCCTCTCTCATAGAAGTCCTGGTCTCTATTTGCAAAAAACTGTAGTAGTCGATTTTCACAATCCTCCCTAGATGTTAATTTTTTATCATTAACGAAATTTTGCAATGCAACAAAAAGATGATAATCGCTTGGTGCCAAGTCCGGACTGTATGGCGGATGCATTAAAACTTCCCAACCAAGCTCCCGAAGTTTCTGGCGATTCACTGTAGATGTGTGTGGCCTAGCGTTGCCCTGGTGGAACACGACACCTCTCCTGTTGGCCAATTCTGGCCGTTTCTGGTCAATCGCTATCTTCAAACGGTCCAGTTGTTGACAGTACCCAGTGAACACAGTTGTGTTGCCACAATGTAACGGCAATATAACCGATTGTAACAGGTAATGTTACCAATTTGTTACATGTAAGTTGCATGTAACTTGCAATTTCCGACTCAGCAATATAACATGTTACATAACTTGTTATGTAACCGGTACATAACAGTTACATTGCGGCCAATATTAGCAAGGATCATAACAGTTATATTACTGCAATATTATAATGTAATATAACACATAACGTAACTATAACGTTGCAGTTATAGGAATTGTATTATCGCGGTTATATGAGAGCAATATTGACGTTACAGCAATGTAACGCTGCCTTTATATTGCCGTAACGTTGCAGTCATAACAATGGTAATATTACAGATGCATCACTGCAATCGTTCTGTTACCGGTTTTTAACAATATCCGACCCGGGATATGCACCATTGAATGAAAATTGGACTTTTCAGTGGTTTTCTATTAAAAAATGTATTCAAATTGCGCCTTTAAATACACTTTCGAATGGAAAACCATTTAAAAGTGTCATGTTCATTCAACGGTGTCCATCCCTGTGTCCGTCTCATCTATGTAAATGTTCTTGCAAATGTTTTATAATACTCTTTATTGTATAACAGTTGTTGTTGAGTCGGAAATTCTATCATAACTGCAATGTAGGCACCGCGCGTTGTGTTAATTGGGTAAAATGTGTAAAAATATATTGGATTACCGTGGTGATACCATATCTTCTTTTCATAGAAGCGTATACGCTTCTCTAACATAGAATTTTTGGAGTCAGAATATAAATTGCAAATTAAATCTTTTTATTGGATAACAACAATAATTACATACATGTACTAAAAACTATATACGAAGATATTCTTGAACGTATCTATAAATATATGAGATCATTTTTATAAGGAATATTTTTGGCAGTTATGTATGCAATGAATAAGGTGCTTAGCTTAGAAGACAGAAGTTATTACCACGGAAACGATTGCGCGAAAAACGAATAGACGCAATATATAATATCACAAAAACTCAAAGTAAAGAAAATGAAAATAAAAAATCGTCACAATTGGTAGATCTGAAATTTTCTTGTATTAAAAGAATTGTTTTGGCATTGCTTAAAAAAAAATCTTTTCATACGATATGACTGTTTCGATATCGGTGATGAAAATGACTGTTAAAAAAAATATAAGAATAAGGCCTTCAGCCTTACTTAAGCTTTGTCGCAATATATCTCCCAACCATTATTCCATGGATTGTTCAACTGCTATGACTATCCTTATGCTCGATTGTTTTTCTCTTTGGCATCGTCTCGAATTCCTCGCTGCTTCGCAAATCGAAACCACTCAGCGGCAATTTCTTCGAAATTTGATTCTTTTATTGCCGGATATGTTTCTAGAATAGCATCTGTGAAAAATGTAATAACTTGAGAATTCGGCTGTGAATTCACAACGGAAACTAATAAACAATGTTCAACGATAACTATCAGGAACACATTTCTCTCATCCCAAGGTCTTAAACTCGTTACTCACCTCGAATTGCTTTGGTGACAAGAAGGTTATCAATGCGAAAGTTTCCTTTTCGGCCCTTCCACGAGCATAACTCTGCACACGGATTAGTGAAGATCTTTTTGTAAATTCTTTGGATATCATCGCGAGCTGTGCGACCTCCGATTTTTCGCACGAACGTTTTCTACAATATAAATATTTATTACTACACTTGGCATAGTTTCAACTATACATAAATTTAGTCTTTTTAGGATTGAAAAAAATACTTACCAATTGTTCATTTATTTTTGGATTGTCATGGACCATATTCTCGAAGTGCTCAATCTCCTTGATCGATTTCAATGGCAGTAAACCCTTTACGACGTCGATATCTCCGATAACTGCTGTATCTCTTCCACGTTCAATTCTCTGAGCAAGCTCAGTTATGCTTACTTGTATCGCTGCCAGCATGCGAATAATTATTCTTGAATTTTCTGCGTTAGAATAAAAGGTAAAAAATGAATTTCGGCACATTTCGATGTTTTATTGTCCAGTAGGCCCAAGAAGTTTTACCTTCTGAAGATCTTTCCACCGGGCGAATATAATCTCCGAAACCTGGACGCGAATTCTTGTATGACAAATTATGGTTGTCGTCACTCAGCGTTTCATCTGGGGGCACTATACATGAAACGAACTGGTAATAAAAACCGAAGTATATGTATATTGAAGATATTCAGGATTGAAGTTTCTACTACTCACTACGCAAATTTTCGTCGGGTAAAGTTTCATTCTGCGATTGATTAGTCATTTTGGATCTTGCCCTCTTTTCAGAGTTGCGAAATGTATCGTCCTTTTTAGGTAGACATGCGTTATCGAGAGTTGTCGACACCCTATCTGCTTTTGAGCTGTCCACCGTATCGATTGTTAATTCGTTTACGTTTTCCGAATCTGTTTCATCTATAACAGTGCGAGGTTCTTTTTTCTTAAATTTTGATGACTGAACGGATCTTTTCGGAATGGGCGGCAGGTCTGATAACATATCCCGTGCTTCTGCAAATACAATGTATATACATTTATCTAAAGAACGAAAGTCTTAGATGTTAAATCAGCTGGGGAGTTCAATAAAATGTTATAAACATTATATACATTTGTTTTCACATGGATTTTAAATTTATTATAAAAAGAAGGTATTGAAAAATTGAAATAGTAAATATTTTAATGATGCAGAAAAAAATAAAACGTTCCCGTTGTGGTGCTCACACTTATGATAACGCGTCTAAAAAATGATTCAATGATAATATAGCACAGTATGGAGGTATATATGTTTATAACTTACTCATTGTTTGGGGTTTAGTCCGTTTCAAAACTTTAAATGGACGTTCAGTACGGATATCTTCGTCAGAAGAGCTTGAAGGATATTTCCTTTGAGTAAGTGCTCTGCGACCTTTTCCAAGATTATCGTCATCAGTCGTGCGATAGTTTGAATATTCAGCATGTTTTCGAGCCTGTGTGAGAGTTGCTAAGCAAGAAGTAATTGATTAAAATATAAATATCACCGTAAGCAAATGCACAAAAGAAGAATCGTAAAGATTTTTATGCGTACTGCAGTATTTCTCGATGCCAACAGGAATTAATTTCCATGACTGTTTGTCTGGTTCGGTTTGCTTTGCTATGAGCGTGGAAATGTTTCGACTGTTCTTCGGCCACCAACAGGCGTCTTTCCCGTCTTCTGTATGTTCAATCCAAGTGGATGGGACTTCAGAAACACCATCGTCTTCGAGAAATATGACAACTGCATAGTCCGCCACTGCCACAAACGTCTTGGAAATTGCAGTCAATGTAGCCGATTCGAGGGAATTTGCATAACAGGAAAATAGGATCCCTAGAGGATGTATTTAGGATTTCTATCCATCAAAAATTGTATTGTAACAAAGGGATTACAACACTCGAGCTGATGTGTACAGATTGCTTTAATTTTAAACATTTTCTCTGTATTTGCGATGCTAGCAACGTTTTCTGTTCAGATAAAGACCTTTCGTCGACCACGGAGATTCCAAATTGCTCAGATTCGCACGGTATACAAAAAAGTGACCTCGTCCTTGTATATGTATATCCTGTTATATGAAGACCATTACAATCGCTAAAAATCTCTTTAATAATAAAAATGGAATTATCTTTCAATTGACAGCAATTTTCATTTTTTTTTTTTGAGATGGAAAAACCATCGAACTCTAGAAGCTTAATTTTTGTTGTACCCTTCCAATATTGGACGACTGGATACGTTTTGCAGTATTGTTTTTTAATCCGAATCGAATTTGCTTCCGATATACGATTAACAATTTGATGTAATGGTTTTTCTGAATTCTTCACTTGTTTCTTGATTTTTTGCAAACAGTTCTCGAATTTAAATGCACTGAAATTATCCAAACACCCGAACTGTAAAACGTCATCAGCAAGGTGCACGAGGTTATGGACATTATATCCAACGAATTCCGGTCCGTACAATTGTCCGTAATGAGAAACGAACCAGCCTAACAAAGATCGAGCGTAATCATTCATAGTCACACACAAAACAGAATCAGCTAAAATTCGGGTCGCTACGCTCAATGCTAAGAAGTGATTATACATGTGTTCTCGCAAAACCGATTGCAAAACTACTGGGCCGGTGTACAAAAGAAATTGACGGAGCTCAGTAGCCTTCCACCTGTCGATATCGTCGAGACTTCTGGGTTTTCTGCAGAATTCGTTAGTAATGAAGGATCTCGTTGAATGTAATCTTTCTGATACAACGCATTTCGCATCTTTAGTAAATTGAACATATTTATGTCCTTTAACCCAAAATCGAATAAGACGCTTGGTTACTCCTAAACATATGAGATGCATGTAATCTAGCCCAACTTGGGAAACCATACCCATATTCAATTTCAATAAAGAAGAGGTACCTCGATGATGCTCAGGCTGTTGTTGAACTTTAAAAGAATAATCGGTCCTTAAATCGCAATCTATTTCTGGAAAAGTCATTCGACTCCCAACTACATCTCCTTCCTGCACACATTTCGAACACCCAAAGTACCCGGTGTGACCTTTCGTATAGGTGAGAAATGCTTTTGCCGGTGCATCGCAAACAAGTGCCTTAATAAATACCTGACACCTGTGTCCGTCAATAATAATGCCGTCCTTAAGAATTTCCATTAAATCCTCAACGAATTCACTCAGATAAACATTCGCATCGATCGGTTTTTTTTCGCCATAATATATGCCCACAATTACAGGGTCAGTATAGAAATCCGTTTCAATCGATACCGAAATTGGCCAAAATTGGCCTCCCGTACTTTTGAACAATGGTAAACCGTCACAATTAATATTAATTTTTATCTCGAGTGGGACGCTTCGAAAATACGTTGCAATGGAACGTTTCAACCCTCGTATCAGTCCGAAATGCACGTAATGACCGCCATTAGAAGATGCAATATTCTCTGATGTATTTCGAGGTGTGTTCATCAGAGTTCTAGAGTCTAATGGTAGATTCGATATACCGTGTTTAGAAAGAACTTTTAATAACGCTGTCAATTGTCTGTGAGGTATGCTATTTTCTACAGTCCAACAGCGCAACTCATCAGCTAAACTTGGTCCAATGGGACTGGGGCTATCGTAATTTTCTTCGTCACACGAGCTATGACTGAGATTACTTGACGAACATTCGTCCACCTCTACACGTAAAGGAGTAACCACTTCGCGTATATCATCAGTAATCATATTATCAGTTTCATTCGTCTGAGTAATGATACTACTTTGAGCCGTAGAGTTATCAAAAATTCTAGTTGACACGGTCAACTGTTCGCTGTTTACGTTATTGGTAATTGGATCGTGTAGTTCATTGATACAATAGGCAAGACAATTATGAGCTGATGATGCTGTACGCAGATTAGCAGGATTTAAATCTCTTGTGTACCGTGCGACTTGGTTATGAATTAATTGGTTTCGTCTGCGTTTAGACAAAACGGAAATATATTTTGGCATGTTTTTATAACAAGTACTTTCTTTCAAATCAATTAAAAGTTCAATTTTTTGTTTTCAATGAATATACAGAGGAAAAGGAAATCATCCAGAGAAAGAGCTAGAGAAATGAGAAATGATTATCATTTTAAAAAATGATCAGCAGATTCTTTAAAAATTTTCGTCTTATTGTACTATTATTATATATCGTTATATTATCATCAGACTACTCACTTATTCAATAAAGACGAGCAGAAATCGAGCTTCTCCGTATTGCTTCAGTTCCGGATGACGTCACACCTGCGGTAGTTTTGCGCGATACCGTTACCGAAATTCGTTCCCTTATACACTCAATCAACGTAAAATATTCCTGTAAACGGCATCCATATAAGACTGATTGAATGAGACACCAATTCGTTTCACATTGGAAAGAAGGAAAACATTATTCAACGAATAACGAACATTTTTAATATTGAGGTTAGGTGTAAGATCAACACGTGCATGCAAATGAGATGCTTTACTTATCAGTTATGAGCAAAATTCTATATTCCGCGAATTTTCGTTACCTTTTCTATGCAATATCTATCTTCAAATATCAGCAACGACAAAGTGAAATTGGCAACGTTTAATGAGGATTAAAAAATAATTATACATACCTTCGTTGCAAATACCTCGAGAAAAAGGGTGGAAACGCGCGCCAAACTTCCTATTTCACAACCCGACACTCGCGACACGCCTGAATGCGGCGGGTTTGAAATTATTTTCGAAAAATATTATATCTTATATTCCATGCAATTGGATAAATTTTCGGATATTAATTATTTCTAAATGTAGAAAAGTTTGAATCAATTCTTTAACAAATGCTGTACCCCGTGCTCCAGCATTGAGGATATGTTTAAGAGGTGATGTCGTACACCGACTGAGCACCGTATGAGTGTAAGTGAGAAAAAATTATTGGCGTTTGCAGTAGAGCGAGAGAGAACGACAAAACCGCGTAACACGTATGAAACATTCCACGCCAACTCAGCCACTCAGTTTGTCAAATTCCACCAATGGCCTCGGAAATAAGTCAGATCAGATTACTGAAAAATAATTAATCAATCCCAAAATGATTGGTTTTCAAAAAATGTCAAAGTTTTTCATTCTTCGCTTATTAAATCATATCTCGATAAAGATTGAGCATAAAAAATGTCTGAAAGACGACATTTTTTTTTATCCGTCATTAGAATAACAATAAGCCACATTTTTTACAGCGGTTCAAAAGTGCGTTTTCTGGGTTTTCACTTTTATTTACGTTAGTACACGTAGAAGGCCCCTCGTTTTCCGGCTCACAATTCATATCTGTATATGTCGCTTATTGTTAGCTTTCGAGCAGAATATTTTAAATAATTATATTATTGTCACGTTTCTGGGAGTATGATTTTTTCAAAAAGATAGTGAAATTATTTTTTAATTGAAAAAAGAATATTTTTTTTGCACTAAAATAATTAGAGTATTCCTACATGACTGTTGATATCACCAAAAAATACCCAGAGTTGTACGCATCGAGCTCCCAGTATAAAAAATATATATTCGCGTAATGTTATTACGATATACCTCAGTAACATTATCGGAATGTTATCGAAGTTAAAATTACATTGTTACGATTATATTACGTACCGACAACGTATTTTTTAAATATAACTGTAATGTCAAAAGGGACGTATAACAACTACATTACCTGCGTATAACCAATGATACGTAACCTGTTACCAGCATGTTATGTACACGCTACGTATTACAAGAGTAACATTGTTTTATTACATGTAACTACCATGTTATATTGCCGTGACAAAACGGGTTCACTGGGTAGAGATGAGAATTTAGCGTTTGGCCATATGGAACCAACTCATAATAAATAATCCCCTTCCAGTCCCACCAAATGCATAACAGAACCTTCATGGCCGTTAGTCCTGGTTTGGCCACCGATTGAGGTGCTTTACCGCTCTTCGACAACGATCGTTTTCGCACATGGTTATCGTATGTGATCCATTTCTCATCTCCAGTCACCATCCGTTTAAGAAATGGGTCTATCTCATTCCGTTTGGCCAAGGCTTCGCAGATGGAAATTCGATCCATCATGTCGTTTTCTGTTAATTGGTGTGGCACGCAAACATCGAGCTTCTTTTTGAATTCAGCTTTGTGTAAATGGTTTAAAATGGTTTTATGGTCGATTTTTAGCTCCTGGGCGATGTTGCGACTGCTAATATGCCGGTCAACTTCGATCGTTTCTCCGATTGTATCGAAATTTTCGACGACCGGCCTACCTGTGCGAGGTGCATCTTTAACATCAAAAATTCCTGAACGGAATCTACGAAACCAAAATTGCACATAATTGGCTGCTACAGTATCGGAACGATAAACACCATCCACAATTGTAGCTCTCTCTCTCTCTCTCTCTCTCTCTCTCTCTCTCTCTCTCTCTCTCTCTCTCTCTCTCTCTCTCTCTCTCTCTCTCTCTCGATTGGGCTGTCGAGGGTATCACCAGCAGCAGCAGCAGCAGCAACAGAAAAAAAAGGTATTTATACTTGTAGTTGTTATCTATGGCTTCTTCTTAACAAAGAATAATTGGATATAAAAATAATATATCCTCGCGGTTACTCTGTCATGCGAACCCGCTATTACCACGCAGCTCTCTCTTTCCACTGAGTTAAGTGGTTGTTATATATTAAACCTAAAGAACCTAAAGAACCTATTTATGCTTGTAGTTTTTTACTTAAAAATTAAAAAATTTAAAATCATCAGGGGACCTCATCCCTGTTGATCGCGAAAGATTTCCGCGAGCAGCAGCGCGCAGCGGTTTATATCGTCGTGAACCGGGGCCACACTGTTTAAATCATAATAACAATAAGAATAACAACAACAACAACAACTACAACAACGATAATAATAATAACAATATATTAGACAATTATTCATTTTCCCGGTGCGCTGTAGCGACCACCACCGTAACCTTCCACACACACCCCCACCTCTTGGAAAAGAGGAGTGGGGAAAAGAGTGAGGTTCGCCATAGCGCACCGCCTACTACTCATACATATATTTTCTTTAAAATTAGAGCAATTGATTAGAATTAATACTCTACTTGCGTGCCAAATTTGAGCTCGATTGAACGTGGCATTCGCGAGTTATCGACGATTAAATTTTCGGTCCTTGGAACACACACACACACGCACATACACACACATATTTCCTAAACCATTTTTGTCGGCGTTCAAGGTGATTCTAAGCATACTGACATGAAAATCTCGAAAGAAAATTTTTCCCTGAAAACAAAGCTTCCTCTATGAGGAAGCAATTAATGAATAGATTAAGAAAACAAAAAACAAAAAAAAAACTTGTAATTGAAAACAAAATAGAATAAAAAATAATACAAAATTTCATGAAAATTTAAAAAATAATAAATAAAAGAAAACTGGAAACAACATTTTTTTAATGTAAAAAATGGAGTCAGGTATTCGACACGTCCACATCGTTGACTCCAGGATCGGCAAAGAGCGGATCGTCCACAACATTTTCAACACTCGTAGAATTCAAAAATCATTCAACGGTACCATCTGATCGGCGTTGGTGCAGAGTCGGATTTTGTAAAAAATTAGAATGTATCAAATCGTTTTTCGGGTGTAAGGATTCGAGATTAGAATCATTTGAAAAAAATTGTTTCCGAAGAATCGTTATTCCAAGAAATATTATTTGAAGAATTGTTATTCCAACAATTGTTATTCGAAGAACTGTTATTCGAAGAATTGTTTTTCGAAGGAAAGTTTTTTCGAAGAATTTTCCACCGACCCGTAATGTGTTCAATGAAATTATAGGTGATACTATCAGTGGCGTAAGCTAGGCAACCAAGGGCTCTAAAAAAGGCAAAAAGGCAAATTAATAAATGGGGCCCCACTGCTATTTAAACTGATCAGGTTTTATCAAATAATAACATGAAATATACAAATACTTTAAAGAAGGAGAGCAGTGGCATAGTGGATGAGGGCTCGGGTTCGATTACCAGCCGACACCGCTGGAATTTTTCCAAGTGTTTATTTTGTGATCCTGGTGGTTGGGTTCCCTCCGTAATAAATATGCGCCTAAAAACACCCATCAATGATGATTCGTGTTCGGATCGAAAACTCCCGCGCGTTCGTATCTGGCGGATGGTGTACTGCGACCCGAGCAGGAACATCACTGAGGTGCTCTAAGCGCCACCGGTGGCTCTGCGAGGAAGCGCTATTCGCATGGTCATCGGGCACTTAGAGGGATACCGACTGTATCGACCCAGGTTTTGCGCAGTTTCCCTGGATCCTCGGCAAATGCGATACGGCGGGGAAGTCGGATGCGGCCACACAGGGGGGGAGGGAATTGCCATAACGGCAGAAACAGAAACAGACCGGAGAAATGTAAAAAGGCCACACCAGCCGTACATGTAGAAGAAATAAGGGAACTTAATAAATGGAAGGGGACAAAGGGGTGTGGGGAAAGCGTAAAAACCTGAAGAAGGTATACGAAGGAATACAAATACAAAATACAAACACTTTAAAAATGCTAAGCTACTTAATCTCTTTTTTGTGCACTGCAGGGCAGGTAATAAAAATATTAAACAGTAACAACATAAATTACAATTAATATTTGGTGTAGATTTGGCTAATAAAACGAAATAGAAAAGATTTAAGGGTTTTTATATAAAGGTCGGGCCTACCAATTGACTAAATAACAATTATATTTACAATTTTTTCCTAGCTTTAGTTTTCGCAAAAGTATCAATGACTTCGTTTAAATCCAGGCTTGATGCGGTTTTGTTTTCAATTGCTATTAGCGATAAATGTCGGAGTCGAGTTTGGCCCATATTATCTCTTAATTAATTTTTTTTTAATTTGCTACATGACCTTTCAGCTTCTGCAGAAGTGACAGGAATTGTAAAAAATAATAACATTGCTGTAAATACTTCCGTTAGGTCGCATTCTAGCATTCCATATTTGCTCATTATTTTCTTACATAATTGGTGAACAGTCCATGCTTGAGTTAGTTGAGGTAAAACTAGGTGATAAATATTAAAAAATTGAAGTGAAAAACTAGGGCCGATTCCATCTGAATATTTTCTTTGGAATTCGTCACACTTTTGTAATAAAGTTGCTTCATCAACATGTAATAAAAATGTTGGTGTTAGAAAATCGAATATATGACAGACTGCACTCATACCAAAAACGTGTATCTAATTGAGATCTTACTGTGTCTAGTACATTATTGAAATTCTCAATTTTAAATATTTTTTCTCGGTTGGGAAATCGGTGATCAGCAGCTAATACATGAAAAAGTTTTTTAACTTTCCTTTGCCGTTTTTCTTGAAAATGGGTATCAATACCATATTTTCTTGCACTTTCACTGGCTTTGCACTTGAATAATTCGAAATCATTTCTATAAATTTGCAACTTTGCTTTGATCTCTGCTAAAACTTTACTTTAGAACTAATTCTGATAATGCTTTGATAATATCAAAATAACGAAGTTTTATTTCAGATATCGTATTGACCCTACTGGACCATCTAGTCGGATTTAGTTTTTTTAGAGTGGTGTCGGATTTGCCAGTGAATTTTGACAGTAGATCCCAACGTTTGATGCTGTTTCCGAAAAATTTATACAAACTCTGCAACGTTGCAAAAAAAATCTGTATTTCCACACAACTGCTAACTGCATTATTTATCACCAAATTTAAATTATGAATGTCACAATATACGTACTCTGCGTTAGGCTGGACATCCATAATATGTTTTTGTACACATTATACACACCACTCATCACACTGCCTCCATCATAGCCTTACCCCACACATTTTTTTGAATCAATATTTTTGTCGATAAATAATGTTGTCACTTGGTTGACTAAACCTACTGCGCCATGTTTGATTGCTGCATAAACGCCTAGAAATACTTTTTTTACTTCTATATCAATTGGCTGTCCATGTTCCGATCTGGTTAATACTGCATATCTCACAACAATGCTTAGCTGATCTACCTTCGATATGTCCTGTATCATATCCATTATGATGGCAAAGACGGGGACACTCTAATTTGTTCTAGTAGATGGGTTTCGAGTTTGGTCCCCAAGCTCTCAATCATTTCATTTTGAATTGTTGCACTCAGATATCTTGTAGATCCTAAAAATATAAAAAAAACTATTTCAAAAAAGTCCTGATATTAAACAGTTAATAATTATTAATAAAATAAAACGATAAAAAAACTTAGAAATAATGGTTATTACCTTTGGGTATATCCAAAACTTGCCGCAAAATGTGATCATATCGGGCGATAAGCTCTACAAAGGACAGAAAATTTCCGTGGTATCTTGACTTAAGTCCTGACTTCCTGACTTAAGTCTTCTTGATGTCCTCTCAAAGCCAATGAACTCTTCGCTACGGTAAGTGTAATATCGAATAACCTTTGAATAACCATTTTCCAAAATGATGCTTCTTTGCGAATTTCATTTTCAAGTTCCTTGTCGATAGTATTAGTATTGTTTTTTTTCCAAAATTCATACACAGCACATGCTTCCGAATGTCCACTCGTACGACTGTGTTGTTTAATTCTTTCTGATAAATGCTTCCAATCTCGAATTCTTGTACAACAAATATTATTCCTTTGTGAACCAACTAACCAGCAGGGTTGACAATAGGCAGCATCTAGTATTTTGGAATAACACAACCAAAAACGATTAACTGGCCCATATTTAGAACACGAAACGTAGTACGATTTTGAAAAACACCTATTGTTCTCGTTGATGTCTATTGGAAAAGGTCCTGAAGGCTGTAAAGACCCCGCATCAAAAATTTGATATTTTTCTTTATCACTTAATATTTTGTTCGTTAAGTTTCCCAAGTCATAAGAAGATTTGTCGTACACATTTTCGAAAAATGTAGAGGTCTGTGGTTCCTCCAAACCCTCCGCTCTTATGTGTGTCAAGCAAACATCATCCACGTTCCCATAATCGGCGGCGGAGTTATCTCCAACTGCAATAATTGTCGAATCTTCTTCAGTAGGTTTCTCAACCAACACTGCAGTTATTACATTATTTGAGTCACTATCAATAGAAATATTTTGGCCAGATGTACTTGCAGAAGGCTGACTAAAAAACTTGTCAATTATGGACGATTTTTGTTAAAAGGAAAATAAAAGGAAAGAGAAACCCAATGATACGCTACAAGTGTCGTTGGGGAATCCCCGGAAAAAATTATCACCGTTAGTGTTACCACATTTAACGGTGGAGACTATGGACGATCTCCTGCCCGCGGACCTGAATTAATGTACCTACTGCACGTGACTTGCATTTTTCACGATATTTCGCGTTATACAATGAGCTGTAGCCGAAATATATAGATTTTCCACGATTTATTGACTTAACGAACATCAATATGAGTGAGTGAGTGAGTCAATCCAATAAAATTGAACCACTATATTCACCAGTACAAAAAAATGTATTAACATTAGTTTACTTACTCCTGATACAGCATTCATTTTTTAACCGTTCTCGAAAAAAAAATCTTAACTCGAATCCACAATAAAACGCACATATCACTATCCATCAAATTGACAACACTGCCAACCTACAGAAAGAATTTAGGGGATTTCCATAGGCATAACTTTTGAATTTCTCTCAACAGAGTTTTCATGATTAAAGCGGCATTGCAACCTGTCATATTCATTTTGAAAATGGAAGAAATTTCCAAAAGTTCAGTTCGATCGAGATTTCTGGTAAGGATTCGAGGGCCCCCTGAGCTTGAGAGTCTCGGGGCACTGCCCCGCCTAACCGCCAGGTTAGCTACTGAATGTGAAATATTGCATTAGCCATTATGAAAATGATTTGTTTAAATCAAAAAAACTTGAAGAGCCGTCATTCGCCGAAGCTTCCCCATATAAACCATTTTCCCAACGGCTAATGCATTTCACATTCACCATCATCTGGCGTTAAAATTTATGAAGAGGAAAATGAGTTTCTTCAATACCATTGAAACTCATTATGGCATCATCACACATTACACATTCCACGACTGGACGAAGAACGAACGAAGCAAGAGTGTGAGGAACTCAAGAACTTAAGTTCCTACTGAAATGTAGACAGGAATGTTTAGTCCCAAAACATTTAGATTCAGTAAACATTAACAATTTAACCTTTACATCAAGAAAAAACTCACACAATTTTGAAAAATTACTAAAGACAACTTTCAGAAAAATCATTAACTTTGAAATAAACGACATAAATGCCCAAATTAATTACAATGATCAAATCATCCAACAAACAACACGCATAATTACAGAAAGTGTTTGGGAATTTAGGAATTCAAACGACGCGCCGTTACTACTTCTAGTTGGCGCTGACTACCGCTTGGTGCGGTGCGCGACATCGGGGCTTCCCCGATTCGAACTCGGGGGGTTCCCATTCACGATAGCGGGGTTCGCGGTGAACTAAGAGAAAGAGGGGCCCGCGCGCCCAATGCAAGGAGTCATCAGCCTCAGTAGCGCAGCAGGAGTGCACGCGAGCGAGTCAGGGAGTCGAAGAGTGCACGCGAGCAAGTCAGGGAGTCGAACGCGATATATTTTAATAGAATCAAATCCGCGGTTAAATTAATTAATAGTGTGTGTGTGTGTGAATGGCGTAGGATTTAGTGTGGTGCCTCGAGGCTTTTAGGGACCTTGATTGGGGAACGAGTCTACGTGTTTTACGTAACCGTTTCTAGGGCTAGCGTATTGCGGCGGCGTCCTTTGCCGCCCGGCGCCACAGCGTCTGAATTCCCGAGACGTCGGGACGCGCTTGGCGAGAGATATTGCGCTTCCCAGGCCCAGTCCTGCATTCAATACGGCAGGCAGCGGCAGGTAACTTTCATTTTCACCCAGCATCCTCCCACGCGGTGCGGTGTACGGGTGCGCGGCGTGCGTCCGAAGGTAAGAGAGCTCTCTCGCGTCGCGTTCAAGACACCTTTCGTTCCCTTGCGTAGTAAATTTAAGGCTTATTGTATTTTATTATTATTAATTATTCAATTTCAATTAAAGATCATTTCTTTGTTTGTTCCGGCCTTTAATTTGTTTAACTTCAAAAATAAAATTAATCGCTTGTCCCGGCTTTTCTCTCAGCTCGTGAGAGTTTTTACGCCGAGACAAGTCAGATATTTTACCGCGGACTATTTATTTTATTTAAGGACCTATCACTCACTCATCCCTGTTCCCTGCTACCTTTCGAGAACTCACTATCTTAAGAATAAGGTAATTTAGTACTACAATTCATAACAGAAAGAACACCAAGATACATTCACAAGAAATTTTTCAAGTTAGAAAACAAAAAATTGAAATAGCTTTTAAATAATTTATTTAGAATACATAAAAACAAATTACGATATTTACGCATTAAAAATATATGAATTAAAATAGATACTCACATAAAAGATATGATTTTTTAACATCAATCTATTCACAAAGATTAGTTCATTCTGAACACAAACAAAATAATACCAAAAAAGAAACGAATAGATTTTTAATAGATAATAACAACAACATCGACCATACCCTCCAAATGCAAACAGTTAATAATAGAAAACCACACACATAAGAAAACAGACATTTTCAAAGAAATTTTAATACACACAACTAACAATAGAATACAAACACAAATGAAAGAAAAATGGATAGTGAATCTGTATAATATTGAAATTCCAGAACACATTGTGCCGTGACATTTTGCCACGCCACCTGTGCAAAGTGTAAGCGGCTAGGAGTGTCGGACTTACGACACTTTGGGACGGCGCGCGTCCGCTCAAGACCTCCGGCAACTCAAGGTCATTTTATCGCTGCACTCAATTTTAATTGATTTCCTAATCATTTTCGAATATTTATAGAGCTTCGCCGTATCAGACAGTGAGGTTCACTAGTTCGTAAGTTTGCTACCTCGACCGTAATATTCTCTAGTCGTCGGATTCTCATCTCATCAGCCACCAACCATCGAGGGAGCACCCTCCGCCTAGAAACCAAAGAATCGTCACCGCTACCTACTATTGCTCAAGCTCACTACGAAATCGTTTTGCTACCTGTCACGTCAAAGAGTTCTCTAAGCTATTGGCGATTAGCATTACCCCATTGAGAAGCTCAGAAGTCACACATCTTCGACAATGGGCCTGTTACACAGCGCCGCAGGCAGACACCAAACAACTGAGTCCGTGGAGCTTCGATGCCTTGGGAGCGCGCAGGAAAATGGGCCGAAATAATACTGTGCACCTGCCTCCCTCAAAACTTACCAGCCTAGAACTGGACCATCCCACTGTAATGTGGATCGCCGCGGTCCGCACAACCCGGCGCCTCACTCAGAAAGGACTTAGGAGCGTTGAAGGAAGAGTTAAATTGCAGTATTGCACCAAAAGTTGTGAGTTCGAACGCCGACGCATCGCTGGCCACGATTTCCCGCGTGAGGAACTCCACACTCTCCCGAAGACGCCACCAGATCCAAGGCGAAGGCCTCCAGAAAGCAGAGCTAATTTGCTGCAGAAAGAGATTGTGAAGAAAACGAGAGCTACAGCACACAACCGCGCGCGTCGTCTCTGCTACGCCGTCTTCACATTTGAAGTGCGCGCCACACCAGACTCTCCTATTGGAGGAAACGCAGAGTAGCGAAACGCGCGAGAGTGAATAATCATCGAGCACTCGGGAGGACGAATCACGGCGACTGGGCGGAGTGGGGGAACGCCACTGATCGACGGCACGCGACACATCGATCTCGGTCGCTTTCGGAAGTCCTGCTGAGCCGAACGGACGTGCGCTGCTTTGTTACCTACACGAGTGACACTTCGAGGATCCACGAGATACCGGTAAGACTCAGCCCTCCCTCTATTCTTGTTGAATAGAAAATTCTTAACGGCTACCTTATTACTTTATTATAGTTTTGAGTTTAGATTTTTGTTTAGTAATTTCGTTAATGAGGAATGCCACTCAGATTTTTTTTAGAGAAAAGAATTTTCCATTAGTTCTGGTCTATCTTTTAATTCATTCAGTTTCGTTTCTATTTGCTGCCTTCTAATGTTCACTAGTATTGTTCATGAATATGCTCGGTGAAATGTTATCTTCTACGAATAATTGGCGACATTAACATTACCATATTGCTTTCTAAAATGCGTAGGAATTTATCGCGATGAATATCACGGGCTACCTTTGTGTCTTGTTTACGTTTGCGCTTCCCTGCCGGAACGTTTTAGGCCAGCGGTCACCGCGAGTCCGCCGGGATGTTTACATCTCGGTTGTTGTTACGGTACCTCCCTACATGGGCTCTCTTACTATCTCGTTCGAAATTATCGAGATATTACTAGTTTGGCTACCTATACCTCATATTCGGCTACTTCTACTTCTTTATAATACGCTTTCAAAATCTCGTTTAAGCAACTGCCGTTCCTTTTATAATTAAGGATTTAAGTTCATTTTAGGCTACCTTCTCTGTACATTATCTGTTCTGTCCCCACGGATAACGTTTCGACTAATAATTTTATGATTATTTCTTTCTCATTATTGATTTCATGTTACTACGCTATCTCACCTCACTGTAAACTATTATTCGACCCAACATGCGCCTCGAAGGAAATTCGAGTGCTACCCAGGACTTGTTAATAAACCCCAAAGATTCCTGAAGCTTCGCGTTGTTGTCACTCATTTGATTCGAACCAGCCCCTCTATCATAATTCTCCTTAGGAGAATAGAGTTAGCCGAGCGTTTTGGTGTTTTACCTCATTCTCTCACTATCCAGCCTCGGGCAATTCATTATTCTGAAGAAAATTAAAATAAAATAAAATCGATCCAGGATCGATGGTACTTGGTACCTGGCGCCCAACTTCTTTAGTTAATACTAGATCTTTCGGTTAATTGAATTTGGTATTTTACGGTATTATCGCGTTGCGAGCCTAGTCAACGTGGTGGTTAACTAACCCCGGTTCTTTTTCGGGATGAAGGCTACCTGATACAAGCTACCTCTCCGAGTTAAGGCTACCTGATCAAAGCTCTCTTTCCATCAAAGATCAAAGATCTCTGATCCTCGCTTTCGTTCGGAACTCAAGCTACCTGATCCCAGGTGAGTTTGCTCATTACCGTTTGACTAATTCCGATTTGTAACTTTTGTATACACTGGACAGAGATGGGGAATGGGAAAGTTATACGGTGCAGGACTCCCACGGGGAAAATTCCTCACAACATAAAATTATTTCTTGCTCTTGGACCAAAATTTCGTTTTCCATAGTTCAAAAAACAAGAGAAAATAGAAGCAATACAGAAAACAATCACTGAATTTGAAAACAACATACATCTCATAAAAAAATGAAAGTAAAGACACAGCAAGAAGCGAACTAACCGGTATTTTATATTCAGACTACAACAAAACCCAATAGAAACATACAAAGAAAATAATAAAAGACACTAAAATGTCTTACACACGCATCCAGAAGTAATAATAACAAAAGCAAATAAAGGAAATACTACAGTCATTTTAGATTGTAACACGGTGCACTCTTTAGGTGCACACAGCTCGGCTGAAGGCTGCCACTCACGTACGTATTGATAATTATTATAATATTGTGTAACGTCGAGTATTTTGCGTCCCTCTTTCCCCTTTTTTCCGCCCCCGAATGCAAGCGTGAATGTACGAATTAATGGAGCAAGGTTCGAATGTGGCACCGGCCGAGAGAAGAACCCAGGGAACTAGGGCCGTTGTTGCCGGGGTTGAGGCCCGTGGGGAAAAATGTAGGCCGAGGGGACCCGCTCGACTAACGCGTCCCTGCCTCCTCGCCGCCAATCGTCATCGCCGCCGCCTGCTACGCTTGACCCGCCGGGCAATCCCCAGGCGCGCGGTCCCCCATTCGTCGAGACCGCTGGGGACCTCCGCGGGAGCCAATCAGCTACAACGCGGGGCTCCAATGAAGAAGACGCCGGACGGCCTGTCACTTCAGCTGAGCTACGTGCTACTAAAGACGGCATTGTTCAGTTACTCGGAGAAAAACTATTTATTTTGGAAAGAATCAGGAGATATTGTGTGTGAGAAGCCCTAAAAGAGTGAGTACTTGAGTACCTCCACTAATTACTTCCCGTGATCTGGGTAATAACCCATCACTATATCATAATCCGTGCTTATTCACCCCCGCGGTTTCTCAACACGTGCGTGCCACCATCACAGGTGCCGTTAACACCTGTTGCGTTCATCAGTGAGTGGAGGTTCTTGTGCAAAATTACTGTAAGGCCCCGATATCGTCCCGTTATTTGGATCTCCCGGATTGTGTAATTATGACGAGTCCCCCCTGCCCTTCAAGATAACACAATTTTACGTAATTACGGTGCTGATCCACTCTCCCTATGCCGCACCCTCTCTCCCCACGTTTTTCTCTTTTTTTTTTAATATCCTATTTTGTCGTTCTTCCTTGACTGAGGTAATAAATAAGTAGCCGACGAGTTCGGGAATTCACCCCTGAGACCCCTCTCCCCTATACTGTATAGCCGCGCCCTCAATTTTTTCATTTCTGTCGTTATTATTTTCTTTTCCTTGGATCGTCATATTACCGGTCAAGTGACCGGTAGTATTTCGTTGCTACGCGTAAGTAGGTGGCGCCCACCCCTTTCAGTTATTTTTTAATATCTCAAACTTTTCTTTGTTATTTTTATTATCGTAAGTAGACTTTTGTTAATTCTTTACATATATTCGGTATCATCATTTTTAAATTGTCACTAACTCCTTTCCCCTCCATTAATAAGAGGGAAGCCAGTTATAAGATAAAACAGAATATCTTGAAAAAACAAAAAATTTGCTCAAAGACAACACAACATATAGAATAATCAAAAAAGATCCGATGAACACTTTATAATAACAATCACTTTGTTTCTAACTAGATGGGAAAATAAGAAAATAATTACAGCAAAAACTTTCGAATACTTAAAACCACAAAGCTGCAATATAGCTCGATTATATACTCTTCCGAAAATCCACAAAGAAAATTTTCCACTCAGACCAATAGTTTCCTCCAACAATTTTCCCACTTACAAAATTGCAAACTTCATACACAAAATAATAGGAAAAAAACTTCCAATCCATCAATCTAACATTGAAGAAAGTTTTTCACTTAAAAAAATCGTAGATATTCTTACTATTCCAGACAACTACATTCTAATCTCACTAGATGTAACTGCTTTGTACACAAATATTCCCCTACAATTAGTTAAATATTATTTAAAAAATAGAACAAATTTATTTATAAACCACTTTTCTATTGAGGAATTAATTGAAGCAATAAAATTAATAATGAACTCCACTTATTTTACTTTCGATAACGTCATATACAAACAAACATCAGGACTCCCTATGGGATCCCCTCTAGCATCAATTTTATTAAATATAGTTATGATAGACTTAGAAGAAAGTTGTATGGAAAAATTAAATTTCACCCCAACAATTTATAAAAGATATGTTGATGATATAATTTTAGCATTACCAAAAAATGAAGTTAACAATACACTCCAAATATTCAACTCATATAATCCAATATTACAACTTACAATAGAAACAGAAAAAAACTATATGATCCCCTTTTTAGATATTGCACTCACTAGAGAAAAGAATATAATAACTACAAATTGGTATAGGAAACCAACTTGATCTGGAAGATACATGAACTATTTCGCAAATCACCCAGTGCAATAAAAAATTGGTATCATCTATATGTTAGTTGACAGAGCAATCAACCTATCACACAAAAAATATCACACAGAAAACATAGAACTCGTCAAAGAAACACTAAAACACAATTGGTACCCAGAAAAACTCATACAAAAACACATCAACAAAAGATAAAATAACATTTTTAAATACAATAATCAGGCAATCGATAATCCTGGATTTGACTCAAGCAGACTCATGAATTTTTCTTATATTGAAAGGTTTCACCATCCATTATTAAAAATGCTTGAAACATATGACATTAACATACTAAGTAACAACAAACACAACATACGACAGTTAATAGCGTAACGTGGTAAAATTCACCATCTAAAAATTATTGAAAAAGCTCCTCGCTCCACGACGACTCCCGACACATTCGTAGGGCCCGATTTAAACTAACCCCAATAAGTATTTCTAATTCCCGAAAATTTTAGTTTTAATTCTTTATGTACGCCGAGAAACGAGGATTATGGAGAGTTTTTTTGCGTATTCCGCTTCATTCATCTATTTGCACCGCAAGCTACGAGAATCCCGAGCTGCCACCGGTTTCGAGAGCAATCTGGCTGCATCCACGAGCATAAGGAGTCCTAGGAGACAAGCCGGTAGACGAACACCGGTCTACGCTTCCGCCTTTGCTCTGCGCTACGCCGTCCTAATTTGTACTTCGCGCGCCAGGAGCGCCAACTATTATTCATACTCCATAGATCGCGAAAAGTTAGAGTTGGCCGCCTGACCGATCGCTGGCGAAGCTAATTAGGGTAGGGATGAGTAGCCTCGTGCTCCCGTGAGCGACACATCTCGTGTCATTTTTCCGAGGATTCGTCGTGGATGGAAGTGTTTTGATTGTTGGCTTCGCGAAAATCGTGACACTCCCGATCACCGACAAATAAAATTCAAAGAGACGAAAGAGCGAGGATACCTAGTCCCGATTTCAACGGATCGCGAGGTAAGCTCCGTTCCTTGGCATCCATAGTGTTTCTTTTCATTTAATTCACGATATTCTGAAATATTAATCGATAAATTAATCCTGTCGCAACTACAATATTTCGCGCGTGGAAGAAGCCCGCGAGCTTCGTTTGATTGTGGGTCGAAATCCCGTGTGGCTTACGGCGAATATTGTTTGTTAGCGTTTTTATTCTGTTACGTTGCCGTTATTTATATGTTGGGAGTGTATCTCGGGAAATTGCCGTTGTCTTAAGTTATAGATAGTCGTGCGCGGGAACAATTGTGCCGTCGGTAGTGTGTGTGGTTCCGCGATAATTCCTCTTCGGTGGACTGAGTAGTCGAGTTTTCGCGGGGAGAGTGTATCTGTCGCGGAAATTGTCCTAATTAATTATTGTCCGAGTGTAAATTCGTTCCCGCGTACCGTGGGCGTGTGTAAGAGAGAAACGGTTGTGATTGCGACGCTTAGGGTGAGACGGCAGGAGAAGCGCGCGATCGTTTTGCAGTGAAAATCAGTTATAGAATTTTTCTTAGCTATCCCCGAATCATATCGGTCGATTACGGAATACGTGAATTATTTATTTTGTTCGTGGAAAAGTCGGGTGGGTCCTCTGGAAAGAACCGTCCTGAAGGATAAATTAATAAGTTGTAACTTTTACGGGTCTCCTCCTTGACTAATGTTTAATAACACTTATTAAAATAATTGTCAAGCGTTAACCCGGGAAGATGTGAAAAAAAATAACTCCTGAAGATGTGGGATTTTGTAGGTTAGGATTCGTGTACTGGACCCGATAGTTTCTAGGTGTTTTTGGTGAAGGGAATTAACCTCAGTAATCCTTATGCCATGAAGCTAGGACGTGTTCATCATCGCTCTAGGATGGTATAAATTATTGTAGGAGGTATGGGAATATGTTCGCTGGGAACAACGAAAAGTATTTCTTATCTCTTGAGATAACTGAAGCGCGAAGATTATTGTTATGATGGATGATACGCGTGATCTCTAACAATAATGTTATTGAATGCTAAATAGTTTACAAAAGTTTGAAGTTAAAAGTCGTGTACAGAGCCGGTGACTGTACACGGAGCATGCATAGCTCATCGCCAAGTGAAGTTAAGGTGCGTACTAATCAACTCGGAGGGATTGCTGAGTTAAAGGGAGGGCAGTATTAAATTCCTCAGAGAAGTACACCGATGTGGTGCGACATCTTCATCATTGGACAATAGTTTAGTCTGAGATTATTGGTTGTCTTTTTGAGGGAGTTTTGTTGTTAACCGTTGATAAACGAAGGGTGGTATTATTTGAGGCAAATGTACAAATTAAAAGAAAATAAAAGAGGAAGGAGTTTAATTGACTTTGCAATTACTAATAAAGGGAATAGAGGATCAAGTGAGTTGGGCTATCTCCAGGAGTTCTACTAAGAAACTTGATTCTATATTTGAAATCTTATTATAAATTGCCGAAAGTCTGGACTCAAATTACATCTAGAAGAATTCTGAAGACTTGTTCTCGAACCGCGTGTGTTGGGCTATCACCAGTAGTTCCTATAGGAAACGCCGACTCGAGACGAAATTCTGGGAATTCTCTATTGTAAGAGTAATTGCTAAATAGGATTATCTGCTGCCTAATAGGATTAACCCTTTTTCTTGTTTATCTGGGAGACTCCGTTGTCTCCAATACTCGTGTATTAGCGAAAAAGAGAGAGAGCTAAATATTCTGGGTGGCTGACACCCGCACTGACAACAGAGATATTCGACTATACAAAACTCAAGGTCTTGATTGTGTACTGTCGGTGAGTTAAAGTACGCTTGTCTCGGTGCGCGTTGCGTGGCGCCGCGCGAGACCGAAGATCGAGCGTGTTTACGTTTTTTGCTTCTAGTCGCCGAGATGGACTAGAAGGCTATAGCGCGAGCCGAGAGGTGAAATACGGCGAGTATATCTATAGCTATCGTCTAAAGATTGAGAGCAAGAATATCACGCTCGTATCGCGGCCCGGCCTTTAAATCGCACAATTTAATGTGTTCGAGTTTATTTATTTAAATTGTATGCTGGAGACAACGCAATGTTGTGGCCAACTACAATATTTGGTATTTTAGACGGCAGTTAAGTGGATCAACCTTGCAATTTTGGAAATATTTCTTCACCTTAGTGACAGCCGATGCAGTATCGGGGCTCGCAACAGCGGAGAAATAATTTCAACAAATAAATTAATTAAACAAAATAATATTTTAGGATAGCGGAAAGAATAGAATTTGACAGTAGGGGCTGACGCAGTGTCAGGGCCTACTGGAGCTGGGCTGTCTCAAGGGAAAGGACCGTGCTAGTCAGTGTAGTACTAAGATGCGCGGGTGAGCCTGGGCTATGCTCAGAGGTACGTGTAAGAGCCAGGCGCTGTACTGGGGCTTACGCGTTGGTTAATTAGGATATTTCCAGGAAGGAAGATAGGTTGTGAGTGAGGTCTTGACCGTCGCGCGCGGCTTCCTTATATACCGGAGTCCCCACTTGATCTGGTCGCGTATGGGGTAGTCGACCACGGCGTAGCTGTACGCGCTCCCATGTGTGTGTTTGAATATCTCCCAGGCGTGCTCTTCGTCGGGGTAGTACTCGTTCCGTTACAAAGTTCATTTCATTTTAATAATTATAGATCCCGTCCTTTCTCGAGTGTTTGTGTGTTTTGTAGCGTGTGTGTGCGAGTGGTGAGAGCCGCGGCGTGCGGTAGCTCACGAAGGTCATCGAAGACTAACCTGGAGAATAAGTTTCTTCGTTTTATTTTATTTTGTCAATTTAAAATAAATAAATATCTTTTGATATTTTGTAACTCTCGTAATATTAGGAAAGTCTTCTTGTTTTTATTAATTTCATTTCTGCACGAGAACGATTCGAAAAGAATCCCGCCACTCTACATTTTTTACGGCTGCAGCTAGTTCGGCAACAGCAGCTTGGTGCCGAATAGCCAACAGAGTTTTTTCCGGCGCAGAAGCGCCTGGCGCCCTCATAAAATAAATGGGAAGACTCTTGGGGATTATAGCCTTTGTAGCGTTTTTTGGGAATCTTGATAATCTACACTATAATAGGAACAACAAAAGATAAAATTCCACCTTTCTCAAAATCAAATGTAGTATCCAAAATTCCGTGTAAAGATTGCTCCGGTACATATATTGGACAAACCAAAAGATATCTAAAAACTAGAATACATGAACATGAAAACAGCACGCATCATTTAGAAACAAAACACACAGCACAAATTGAACACATAAAACAAAAAAAACACACTATTGATTTTGACAACACAAAAAAATTAACAATTAAACCATTATATTACAAACAGGTTTTACAGGAACTGATTAAAATTAAAGCGGATATAAATGCAGTCAACTATAGAACAGTATAACTAATCGAAGTATCATATATAATGCAATAATTTAGAACTCTTCATTCATATCACCATTGTAAACCTACTACTAAAAACTCCCCAATAGAAAACTGCCTTAAAAAATTCAAATCCATCCGAAAATATAACTGACCGGTAGTAAAAAATGTGATCTCATGCTGACCGGACTCTCCGGTTAAAAAATCATTAAAATATTTAATGAACAAATTTTGTATTGTATTGTATTGTTTGTTTAACCGAGCGCTCAGTCCATGCGGACCATTAATAAACAAATACAATAAACAATATGTTACAACCAAAATAGGTATTGATATAGAAACCATTCAAAATAACCAAAGATGAGAACAAAATATCTACACCATACAAATAAATTCTCTCATACACACAGACATAACCTATTTGGCCGGAGTCTGGTCAACCACTGTACTCCAATATAACATCCACTCGAACTATTTTATACACAATTAAATTTGGAAAACAAAGTTACTTAATTCAACACAGGTGAGTCTAAAATAACATAAACTTATAATTTACGAAAACCCACAACACAATAAAATGTATAAAAATAGAAAAAATACATAAATCAAAGGAATGAAAATTGTAATTAATAAGCGCAGTCAACAAATATTATTTTTATATTTTTTATGCAAATATTTTTTTTATATTTTTTTGTTGTATAGTGAATTACGTAAACTTCTAATTAGGCCCTGATCAGGGTGAAACGTTTAATTTTTAAACAAAAAAAATTGAAGAGCCGTTATTCGCCGATGCTTTCCCATGTAAACCTCGGTAGCTACACTACTGGATACTATCTCGATTCTGGTTAAATTAAAATTGTTTCGAATAACAGAATCCTCGAGGTAATGGCGAATTCTTTGTTATCGTTTACAATCCATAAGTACGGTTGGTGAATGGATTGGCGGAACAATCATTCACACCAACATGCATCAAGAGAATGTGAATTTTTAGTTTGATACCAGAACTTAATTTCGTCGCATTTTTCGAGTGAAATCAAAGGAATTGACATGAATGATGAGGTATTTGACAACAACTCATCAAGGCGGTCAAGTTTCATTCGGGTGAAAAATGCGATTGCCATTTGAAAAAGAGCTCCTGTGCTTGCAGCTTGCAAGCATGGCCTTGAAAGCTCCGAAGAAATGCAGGCAGCAAATGTTCACCTCGAAACCCTACAATTCAGGTTTCTAAACATTTCCTGTCACTTGGCCTTCTCAGGAGTTATTTAGATAGATTGTTTCAAATGGGACACCCTGTATTATAAGTGTATAGATAATCTTCTAACGAAAATAGTTTGTACACTTTATAATATTTATTTTCAACCGAGCGGAGTACTCTTACATTCGAGTGATGTTAATCGCTTCATAGTTTAACGCTTCTTGAAGGGACTTTTCACCCTTGGGTGAATAAAATCTAGTTTTTATTCTTTTTTATTATTTTTTTTTTAACGAAGAGAACAACAATCGTTGAGTTTTCTCCGTATGCCGACATAAGTTGAGTAAAAATGTTGACTAGTATCAGCATACATTTTTAAATATTTTTCGCAATACTGGGAGATGGGAGCGATGATCTTCGCTCGATAGACATCTGTCGCTACGGTTAAGTGGGCGCGTCAGAGTGCGATCAGCTATTATCTGTGTACGTCCAGTGTGGCTACGACTCCATGTGAAACGAAATAGAAGTGGCGCGGCGTGCCATCTAGCGGTAGTTTTAGGATGGAGACCAGAACTCTATATTACCGACCCCGTAGAAATATTTCTCGGTGCATCACTGCCTCAACATGTTGTTGAAAAATATTGAGAACTTCAAAAAATAAATAATAGAATATAAAATATATTATTTAAAATATAACGAAGGTTTTCTACGAACGCTTACCTCCACGTGGTGAAAACCGGGCAACGTTACATTCAGCAGGAGCATTCAAAAGATTTAAATCAGGAGAAGTTTGGATTTCCTTATCTTATTTTATAGTCTGAGAACAAAACAAGGATGCAAAGTAGAACCTTGCACATTGCTTCCTCATTTAATTTTGCTCTTTACATAGCAACGTCTACGAGGAAGTATTGTAACTGATTTTGACTTCCTCATAGAGGAAGCTTTGTGAAGAGCAAAATTAAATGAGGAAGCAATGTGCAAGGTTCTTCTTTGCATCCTTGTTTTGAATAAATGAATAAATCACCGGCACATCTCATATTTATAAGGCACAATCTTTTATTTTACTTCAATAACTTTTGCGGAATTTATAGCGAAAATCGCTATTTTTTCAAATATTCAAAAATTTGAACGACTCTACCGATCACCACCAAATTTGGTACACAGTAGGGCTGTATATTATTTTTCGTTTGTAGAATATTTCAGTTAATTTGCTGAGATTTGACGTGATTTGTAGCAAAATTTTCATTTCTTACAAGAATTCGAAATCCTATAAAATCCGAACCGTTTTACCAATGTTGTCGAAATTCAATACCAAACATTATTTATCGTGTCTCTAGTTATAAAGAACTATTTAGCCATATTTAGCAAACTTTTACGATAGTTAGAGAGTATACGACATTTTTCAACAAAACTAGAAATTCTATAAAATCAGTATACATAGATATATTTTCTTTAAAATTACAGCAATTGAAGAGGCGTTACTTCTGTACTTGCACGCCAAATTTGAGCTCGATCGATCGTGTCATTCGCGTGTTATCGACAATTGAATTTTCAGTCTCTGCAACACAAACACACGCACGCACGCTCACATTTTCTAAACTATTTTTTTCAACGTTTTACGTGACTCTAAGCATACTGACATGAAAATCTTGAAAAAAAAATTTCATGCAAACAAAGCTTCCTCCATGAGGAAGCAAAATCATTTGTAGAGTCAAGTTTTACGATGATAAGTATAAAATCTGCATAGAAAATATGATTAGGGCATTATGGGCCTCAATGTTCATATCGGGTCCAATTTTTAGTCCACGAACAGGAAAGCTTTGGGTAATGTCCAACTTACTTTTCATGAAATCTTAGGATTTCTTATGAAAAACCGTGATTTGGGCCTCACCGGACCCAAAAGTTTATTGGGCCCCAATTTTGGGAATATCATTTAAAACATTTGAACAAATGAAACAATTTTTGTATCTATGACTTTCTTATATAAATGCAATTTTGATGAGTTTGATGAGCATTTTGCGAATCATCGCATATAAACAAACACCATATTTATTTATTGAAACCAGAACAAAGTGTTAAACCACTTTCATCACAATAAGAACTATCGATGAATAGGACAGGATAGTTAGAAGCATTAGTATTATCGAAGTGAAATTCGCGTTTCAAACAAAAATTTACTAGTAAAATAAGAATTTTTGGTTGGAAAACATCAAAAAACTATTGCTTTAACTGTTTATGGAGTGAATCTGATCTTGGATTCGATAAGAGCGCATCTGAAAGTATTAGAAAAGATGCTTATAATGATTGTATATTATTTGTTCGATAAAATGTATCAGGCTAAAACTAGCGATGAATTCTGGTCACTTCAGGCGTTAAAAGGTGAGAGAATTAAAAAAGGAATCCCCGAAAATATACAAATTCTCGAACGAATAACGACCTTCACATCACAGGTACTCACATGTCAATTAAAAGCTCACATCGCTCATATTACTAAACTCAGGTACAGTTTGTGTCGTGTCAACGATTTCACGATCACGAGGAGGAATCTGCTGTACTGGGCGAAGTTGTCGATAAAACAAGCATTAACGGCAGCTCTTTGGGCTGAGATCAACATTATTACGGACGCGTAAAGGGAAACAGCAATACGGGAATGTTCAGTAGTAATACCCCAAGATCCTCAAAATTATCAGGAACGTCCCGATAACGTCATTGCATACAAACAAGCGGGTCAGGTTTACGAGATTTTTCTGCAAAACTTTGCACAGTTGTTTCTATGCAGGGAAGTGGGAGGGAAATATCTGAAGCTCTAGGGGTATTTGTCGGATTATTTTTGCCATCGGTTTCACATAGTTTGTGTCGTCTTAACGGTTTAATTTGACACATTTTTATAAAATTGCTAATCCATACTTTGTAGCGATTAGTCTTCAAATCGCCTCATTCTTCAGATCACGTCTCAGTCCTGGTTAGAAGCTTCACATATGTGAAGTTTCCTTATGTTCGAAGGTGTTTAGAAATTATAGTTACTGCGTAGCAAGTTTTCAGTAAATATCCGAAATAAAGTCGACTAGGTTCCCCACATGAGGCCGAATGCGTAATTTCTATTAGTCGAAATTCCGATGAGAAAAATAATCAAACATATTTTCGGGATTTTTTTTTTCAGGAAAACCAGTATAATTATTGATTTGAGGCTAATTTTGGTTGAAATGATTGGTTTTCAGAACTAAAAAAAAAAAATTTATTATTCAAAAACATTGTAAAGTTAAAGAGTTATTGAGGCAGCAAACAACAAAAATCGAATAGAATATACAGGCAGACACTATTATGCACAATTGTGAATAATGCATTACTTTTCTAAAGCATTACCGTTTTCATTCGCCATTACATTGCAAAAACACAATTCAACTAAAATCAATTACCCATTACTTTTCGAACCACTTATGGATTCGAGTTTCGTATTACTTATTGTATGTATTGTGTAATTTCCGAGCGCTGAGTCTCAGTCCGAGCGCTGAAAGGGTATCCATTCAATAAGAGTGTCGGTTAGGTCTGCTTTCTTGGCAAAGTTTAGGAGGGCGCCTACCCGGCGGTTCCACATTTAGCCCCAGCCGATTAAGATACTTGCCTGTATGCTAGTGCCCAGTGACAAGGCCGTATACAGCTCTAAGCTGGTGTCTGTCTAGGCCTGCAAGTGTAGTGCCAAGCTTGCTCGAGGGGCTCTTGAAGATGGCCCTCGAGTGTCCCATTCCTTCTGTCTGAAGCCAGAGGTCCTTAAAACGTCCCTCTGTCCACTAATCTAACAGGATCCTGATGTAGTCCATGGAAATTGGAACAGAGCGAATAACTGCCGGATCGGTTGTTGTGGCTCAGATCATGGTCAGGGTATTTGCTCCTTCGTTGCCCCGGATGCCTGCATGTCGAGGCACCCATAGGACTTTGACACTGTTACGACAGGCAACCTGCGACAACAGCGCGTCGCAGTTTAGCACCAATCGGGAGTTTGTCATAAAGTGATGGAGAGACCCGATCGCTGACCGGCTGTGGCTGCATATATTATAGATGTGTTTGCCATGGTATCCTTTGTCCACAATAAGTCTGGCACAGATCCAGATGGCGTACACCTCCGCTTGAAGAATCAAGGTGGTTCGTCCCAATGCCAAGGACAATCTTTTCTTGGATCCACCGCTCCAGGTTCTCATTCCTACTCCTGTTCCAGTTTTGGACCCATCCGTATACCAGACGAGTCCACCAGGGGCCAGGAGGTTGATTTGATTTTCGATCCATTCCTGCTTACTGGGAAAGAGGATCTGGTAAATGAGGTCGAAGTTATAGGAGCGTTCAGAGCAGTCCCCGCCTAGCGTCAAGATCCTCTCTAGGTCTCTGTCTCGCAGTAGCAGGGAAGCATGGCCCGCTGCTGACCCCCTCCACTTACCATTAAATTGTAGGCGTAACGCTGCTTTCCTAGCGTTAGCCTCCGCGATGATGTGAGAGGGCGCTATATTTAAAAAGGTAAGCGTGGTTCTCATCGCCCCGGTGACTCCTAGCCCGATGAGTCTGTAGACCTTGTCCATTGTATTCCTATTGGTTGCCTTTCCTAAAGCGGGCCACCAAATAAGGGAAGCGTCAGTGATTTAGGGGACTAGGATGGCCATGTATATTCACATAACCATTCCTGGCTTTAGACCCCATGTCTCTTCAAACATACGCGTACAGGCCCAGAAAGTACCAGTGGCTTCCGTGGCGTGTTTTGCTATGTGGCCATTTCAGCTGAACTGGCTATCCAGAGCGACGCCAAGATTGTGTACTTCCGTGGAGTACTAAAGCTCGACTCCAAATATATGAAGGGGCTTCGGTCTGAAGCCCCTCTTCCGCATGAAGAGCACCATCCCAGTCTTGTGTGGTTTCACTCTTAGCGACTTGGAGGTGCACCGATCTTGCTTGGGGTGGAGAGCGCTCTACATTCTCCACGTCAAATCCGCTAGGTGGGTGCCTTTGGTCATTATTATGAGGTCGTTGACACAGCCCATCACGTTGAGGCCGAGTCCATCGAGTTTCGCGAGTAGCCCGTCAATGACCATTATCCAGAAGAGAAGGGTAGTGATCCCACCCTGCTGACAGCCCCGTTTGACGTGCGCCCTTGACTCGTTGAGCCCTGCCGTAAGCGTTCTCGTTCTAAGCATGAAGTGAATCCATTCGATTATAGACTCATCGTCTCTGAATTCCTTTGTCGCCTCGCAAATGGCGTCGAAGTAGGTGTTGTCGAACGCCCTTTCGAGGTCCAGAAACACACACAAGGCCGACTCTTTCCTGCTAAGCGTCCTCTCTATATCTTTGACGATACAGCGGAGGGCGGTTTCAACGGAACCGCTTGCCTGGTATGTATACTATGAGGACTGTACTGGCCTTTCTACCAGCGCTCCCTCTCTGATGAACCTATCGACCAGTTATTCCAGCGTTTTCAGAAGGAAAGATGTTAGGCTGATAGGTCTAAAGGACTTGTCTTGGTCGTAGCTGCTTTTGCCCGGTTCCGGGTTGAAGACAACTCTGACCTCGCGCTAAGTTTTCGGCACATATCTAAGTACTAAGCAGGAACGGAAAATGCGATTTAAGCGCCCGATAAGCAACTCCCCTCTTTCCTGGAGGAGGGCAGGGTATAGTCAGTCCACCCCTGGACTTTTGAACCGAACAACAGTCCTGATCGCCTACCGTATCCTGCTAGTTGTGACGGCCTTAGTTGCTGTAGCCCAGTCACTCGGTCTACTGGCTGTGGGCGCCTCTACTTGAGGTTGTTCCCGATTCGTAAGTGCCAAGCCCAGGAAATGCACCTCAAATAGGTGCGCTAACGCTTCTTCATGGTTCTCAGTTGTTCTTTCATCTGGCAGTGTGAGTCCGTCGAGTTTGTTTGGCGGCCGGGGAGGCGGGGGGGGGGGGGGGCTGATATGAAAACTCTACACCATGGGTAGGGCCTCGATTTCTCTGCAAAATTTCCTCCATGCCGTCTCTTTGGACTTTTTGACGAGTGTCTTGTACTCTTTTCTATACTCTCCTATACTCCTATATTCTTACCTACAGGGTGGCCCAGTCCTTGTCCGTTTTAGTCCTCAAGTTCCATCCAGCTCACCATTCCACCAGGCCATCTTCTTGTTGTTCTGTTTCCTTCTCCTGAGAAGACAGGCAATCTTGAAGGGTTGGACCATTCGATTGCTCGCTCTGTCCGCGGCCACCCCCGGGTCCCCTCGAGCCTGATTTTAAACTCCGCCTGGAAACAGGGCCAATCCGCCGTACTGGGGTTTCTTTAGGCTTCCGTTGGGACCTGGTTGCCATTGCCCATCAGATTAAAGGTTATTCGTCGGTAGTCGGAGAGGATATCCTCATCACTTAGTTGCCAGCTCGTTGTCGCTTGGGCCACTCTAGGTGAGCCCAGCGTCAGGTCGAAGAGCTCCTAGCGACGTGATGTAACGAAAGTGGGTTTGGATCCCCTATTTAGGATCTCAAGCTCCGTCCTGGAGAGGTACTTTAGAAGAGCCCGTTTGTGTCCAAGCTGCCCCATATGGTGTGGTGTGCTTTTGCATCGCACCTTATCCACAGGTTCAGCCCCTTGGTTTTGCAGAAGTACACCACCTCACTGAGTTCCCTCTTCGGAGAAGGTTCTACAGAGTCATACGGGGAGTACGCCGATGCTATTACTATTCCCACCACCGACACGAATATTGATGGTAGCTGCCACAACACTCCTGGTGCAGAGAGTTTTATGAGAGCCAGTTAAGCTTTATGGCATCATGTATTTTGGTAACGAAGAGGCAGGCCTGCAGCACTGGTTCTGCGCATTCAAACATCAGTGAACTAATGTCTGCAGTGATGCCAGTCTGCTTGTCTGCTTGAGCCAGTGCTCCTTGGGTTATCTGGTGGCGCTTGATATACTAGCCTTCGCAGGCATCATACGTTCCACCCCCCCCCCCCCCCCCCCCCGTTGCCTCCCCTGGCCTCCCTTGGTCGCTCCGGATTTAGCTTGCGCCAAGATAGCACCCGGTAAAAATGAGCCTTCGTCAGTCCGAAATGGAGGTTGAGTTTGACAGCCTCCAACACGTTAACTACCACGCATATTTACAGCGAAATCCCCGTCAGGTCACCCGTGCCACTGTAATATGCATGCTCTGCTACCGCATGTTTGTTTACATTTCGTTTGGTACTCTCACTCTAATATTTTGTTAATAAACAATTTTTTTAAAAATTCAAATATTATCTCCTGTTAAATATTTATCTAAATATGTTCGGAAATCCTTTGAAAGGAGTCACGGAAGTAAGGGGAAAACGGCCCCATGAGAACTGCCGTGTCACCCGAATACGGGTGACACGGCAGTTAATGTGTTCAGTGAAGAGGTGTCAACGCCTAGCACCAGATGGTCGGTGTCTTTTCCTGTTTTCCTGCTCCACACCCTTCACAAGTATGTGCACACGTCCCGGTTGTAACGTCGTAGGCGCTGGTAAGTCTCCTTCATTGATTTACCCGTCGCGTCATGGAGCATGGCCATCAGCTTCTTCAGCTTGAGCAGCTCCTATGGTTCCTATGGTAGCTCCTTGCCCATTTGGCAAGGAGAGAGGCTCCGTTCCAAGTCTTTATGCTTAGGGCTGTCCTTCGCAACCACGATGTGGCCCCCTCGTCCGTGCAGGTCACCCACAAGGCTATCTGGTCATACCGGTAGTCATCAAACCAAGGTGCCTCGTCCCCATGGGATACTTTATACTTTACCGCTCAACTTCTTGATTTTTTTTTCTTTTTCCTCTCAATATTTAACTACTGACGGCATATGCCACTCCATATAATTAGCTTATTTCCTTTATGTAGGGTATAGGATACTGCTGATGTAAATGCTATTGTCTCGAATTTTCGACATCCAGTGTTTTTCGTTCGGTTCAAGGACTTGACTACTTTTGGCAAAGTTCATATTGATTGTTTCTGCATCATCCAGATTTGTGCTGTTTTAACTCTGCTTGAAATTCAAACTGCTCAGAGAATTACTTTCTTATTTATTTATATTATATTCCCGGAGTTCAGACTAGAGTTATCTTTGGGGCTTAAAACGAAACCTGAAGCAGATGACATATTCGGTTGAAATACAAGATCTATTGAATTAGTTTGTCGCGGATCTGTCTTTACGTTTAATCGTGGAGATGCAGTTCAAAAAGATTAGCTGCGATCTTTTGAGAAATGTTCGTTGTCTCACTCTAGTCGGTGATCGTGCGAGTTAGTCGTTTTTGCGGACGGTAGAGATAGAGACAGATTACTTTAAATTAGATTAAATTAGATTAATATTTATTGCACTAGGACCGTCTGGTCCTGTAGGCAACCCTGTTTCCAGGGAAGTACATCAGGCAGGTAGAGTACCATATATCGGTACTTCAATCGTTACAAAGTAAACTCAAAGTTGAACATACAAGGTTGTCATTGACATTAGTGTAACGGCAGCATTATGATACCGTCACCTTAGTTCGTGGGATTGCTGAGGTCAGCAATCCCACAGTAACCCTTATCGCACAAAGCGCGGTCCGAGGGCCTGCGCGACGCCCGAGGTCTCGTCAGTTTTTGACCACATCTCTAACGACCAACATCCACCTATAATTACTGTGCACTCTCCCGTATTACAATAAAGACATTTACGAGACAAACAAGCCCATTCGTTACATTGGTGTCAGAAGTGTTGCGAATATACAAACCACGCGCACCGAAGAAGAAAAAAAAAAGTGATATCAATCAAAGTGAAAAGTTTAGTGAAAAATACAAAATTTAAAACCACATCAACTCGAAGAACACCATCAGCCAAACAACATATTAAGGAATACACCAGATAGAAGGAAGGAAGGAAGACAATTACCACATAACTGCAAATTTCGTAAAATCAGACCATTTTAATGCAAAAAGCATTATTACTTTTGTTGGCACTGTAAGTAGAATTTAATTAAACATTTTTATAATTATTTGGCATGACGCTTCACGCATAAAGCATTCGGCTATTCTTTTCTTTGCAACGGGTGGCTAGCGCTATCCTTGTCACCGAAGCGCGAAGTGCGAAGCACACAGCTAGCGCAACTACACACTCTTCACACCCACGCGCATAGCCATATACCCTTCGTAGTCATACGTACAGCCACATATATTTCCACACACACATGAAATACAACATAAAGAACTGATAACTCGAATTCCTTTCGAAACAAAGTAACACTCCAAACCTACAGTACCTACCCTCAATAGTTTTCAATCACATTTAAAGAGAAAAGTTTAACAAGTCAATGTTCGAAAACTCATCCAATTTAATTCATTTTGTTATCGACAAATATCTGCTCGCAAAACCCCATAAATTTCAAATGGTTATTGAATATTTAAAAAAAATTAATTATTAATTTTGCTAATTCTCCCTATCGCTTGATTATCATCACACAAGAATACACATTTTTTTACAACATTCGGTTATTTAGACAAAAACATACGGCAAACTTCGTCTAGTGAAATACATTGCTAGGTCCAAAATTCGATTATTTAGATTAATTAATAAATTTGAAAAAAATATATATAAAATCAAATTTACAAATACAGAGCTCGCTATTCTTTTTATTGAATTGAAGCATTTTTAGCCGAAGGTTGATAATTTCATAAGAACAATAAGCCCAGGATTCAATTATCCAACTGGAATAATACCGCAAAATTGTCTATTTATACAATAATAACAAAGCCAAAACGCAATTACTCAAAAATAAACCAACTCAAAACCCAGTCATCCCAATAATTTATTGAAGCCAGAATTCGACGATGTTAGTAATTTTAAAAACTAAATTCTGACTATTGAGCAACATTTATGCAATACTACATAGATTATACACTTTTACACACATAAAGAGCAAAATACCATTATTTATGTACGAACTTGTGCAAACAGCAAAAATTGAATTAAATAAATAAATAAATAACAATTAAATCAATTATTTAAAATAACAATATTCCACAAATGGTATATTGATTTAAATTTTATATATTATAACCGGCTTCCCTATTATTAACAATGGGGGAAGGTGTTAGTGAGAAAAAAAAAGAAAAATAAAAATAACAATGGCACAGTCAATAATTTATTACAACAAAAGAAAAAGAAATTGAAGTACGGGGTTTGGGCGCCAGCTACGTCACGTGTAGCAACCGAAATATTACCGGTCACTTGACCCGGTAATAGGGTACAAAAAAAAAAAGAAATATAGAATATTGGAGAACAATCAATCGTAATAATAAGGGGGGGGCTGGGGGCAGAGGGGTGAGAGGTCTCAGGGGTGAATTCCCTAACTCGTAGGCTTCGTAGGTATTACCTCGGTTTTTACAATAAAGAGAAAAGGTGAAAATAAAAGAAACGATTTTTCGGGCGGAAGAGGAGGGTACTAAAGAAGGGGGTGAAGTATGGGGGGGACTGGATTGGCACGTTAATTACAAGAAATCGGGATTTCTTCGAGAGCGGGTGGGGGGGGGGGGGGGGCTTGTAATAATCGCACAATCCAGCAAACTTCGGCTACGGGACTAACTCGGGGCTCAACGCAAATTTCGCACGAGGAAACCACCACTCACTGTTGACGCAAGAGGTGTGAACGACACCTGTGATGGCGGCGGGCACGTGGGGAAAAACGCGGGGGTGAAATATCACGAGGTTCGTACTATAAGGGGGTTTAACACACACTCACTGGAACTAGGTGAAGGTAGTACTCAAGTACTCACCCTTTTCACGGTTCGACGCTTCCAAATATCTCCTCAATCGCTTTAGATTCCGATAACACAATTAACACGTTCGTCGCCCAGCGCGATTCGGCCGTAGTTTCTCCCATCACCCGTCACCCAGATCTGGGTGACGCGGCGACGAACGTGTTAATGGCGTCCTCGTATAGCAAGTAGCTCAGCTGAAGTCAGGGGGGGAAAACTCGCACACTGGGAATAAGGTTTCAGTTACGCCAGTCCCGTCCTCTTGGAGCGCTGCTGGGCTCGCTCTATCTCACTCGCACACTATTGCCATCTCGCTCTTTCCTCACTTCCCTTTGTTAGCACGAGAGGGCACTGATAATCTAAAGATCGAGGGTTCGATCCGAGAATTTTTTTTTTTTTCTTCATTTGCGGGATGTTGCGGGAATACAGAATAAAAACAATCGAAATTGGAAGATATAATTTTTATTACATAAATAAATCATAATATTTTTCAATACATTACAATCATCAACAATGTACATATATTTTGCTTAAATACATAAAATAAACACAACAAATATTAGAAATATAATTTTTCTTACGTAAATGAATCACTATATAATGCAATGAATCATAAACATATATACAATCAATTATACACATATACAGAATATACAAGAACCATCGAAACGCAAATTACGCGATTCTATTACAACTTTTCGATTTTATGCGAACGATACAGTTTATGGGACTGCAGCATAAGAGCATCCGTAAAAATACAACCCGGATTTTCCCGTCCCGACAGAATTCTTGAAGGTCTCTTCAAATATTGCACGACCGCGTTTGCAACATATTTTTTTGTGATCAGATGCAACAATTCTTCTGCGTGATCACAATTTTGAAACGCAAAATAGGCTTTTTTTGTCAGTTCTTCGACAACAACTTTTGCAAAACTTTCGATGTGAATAAATCAAGATATATAATATGGCATCATGCCCCCCAAACCCAAACCTTTGTGAAATTCACTGTTTGCATTAATTGAATTATCGGTACCAAATACGTTGTACTGACAAGTTTTGCAATCTTTTATAAACCGATGGATACTTTCTTTAAAATCTTTAGTGTCAATTTCCAACTCACTATAGGGAACGACTGATAAACGTGTCGAAGGTGAGGGCAGTGCGATTTTGATCTCTGCAGCCGGAGCTGTTAACAAATTTTTTAAGTCTACTAGAAAGCTGGATGATTCGTCTAACTCGCAGTTAAACCGGGAGTTATTATGGGAAAAACTTTGCAATAACAAAGTTTCGTAATGCGCGTGAAAAGTGGAGCAATTTGGTTTGGTGTCTCGCATACCATGTTGTTTTATCTGACCAAAAAAATGTTCTAATGCATCCTGGTTCAAGACTCTAGCATTAAATTCTTCGAAACCCAGTTCTTTCAGGTATAATTTTAAATATTTAAAGCCCTGCAAAGTTTGAATCCAGTCTTTGAGGACGATCGGTTTCTCAGCGTCACCGGGTTTTGACTTTACATAAGACATCGTTCTCAAAACACGGATGTAAAAATCCCAATTCTCATCCGACGCTGTAGTAGAGACTTTACGTTTCGAGTCGCCATTCACGAAATCGAACAAGTTGTTCATAAAATCGAGAAACAGCGCAGTTTCTTGTCCATCATGTGGCATGCACAGTTCGCCACTCGCACTCTTCGTACCGCTTCGACTCATCAGATCGATAACAGAAGCCACCGTATTGCTGAAGACTTGAGTTCAGTACTTGACTTTCATTTTTTTAATTTTTTCTCTATCAATATGATATTCAGTCAACTTTTTCATGGTTCTTAGTGAACTGCTGTTATCGATCCTATACGCAGTCTCAACATGCGACCACTTTGCCGTGCGTTGCACACCATCGCTCAGAGTGAATTTAACATTCTTCGTCAATAAATTGTTACGCACGCACTTTATGAGATGCGGAGGGTCAGAAAGGGGAACGATTTTTTGATTATAAATAACTATAATCTCATTGCGCAGAGATTCGCCTTTTTGAAAAAATTCACGTTTGCTACTTTCTATGAGATATTTTATGGCTCTAACGTTAGTCGCCTGATCGCAAACTGACGAAATAATTGTGAGCCCGAATTTTGCAGCTTCGCGTACAATTGCTTTATACGTGCGAACAATTTCTTCCCAGCTTATGGTCGAGTGACAAAAGGAGTAAAGTATAGGTTGCTTCCAATTACCTTGAACTCCTTTCAGCATCCAGACCGTCGCGTGGTTAGCAATTTGCGGTTCCCTCTCGTCTCCATTATCAACAAAGCCATCGATCGATCCTGTAGTTGGGTTGTACTGCAGCGTGGGGTCAAGGGATGTTTCGTCGAAAAGCAGAACACAGTAGTGGGATTTATCATCTTCCAATCGATTTACTTTATCGCTGATCGCCTGAAATAAAAAACTACAGAAACCGGGACGAATAGGAATGGTACTTACAAGTTTCCGTAACGTTGGCACACTGGGTAACGAAAATATCCCTTGCAAAAAGCTGTATGCCCTAGAACTTCGCTTGTATAGAGCCAAAGCGAAAACCTTATCCATCATGCTATATTGCCGATTATATTTGTTACGTTTCATGTTCCTGAAGTAGCACATGAGGAAGTTTCGGGTAGTTTCGGGCATCTCTTCTAACTGCTGCATAGAGCCGGGGCGCAGTAATTTCTCTGCGCGCTTTAACTTTTCAGTTCATCAATGTTACGTCCTAGTCATTTTTCCAACGATCTATGGCTAACAATTATTAATTGTTATCCTTCATATAAAACCCCGGCTAAACGTTTTACTCAAACTGTCTGATGCGAATCTCTCGATCACACCGGACGACCATCTCGAATTTCTGCTTTGTTATATCCGTTCGCGATCAGCAATAACTGGCCGCGCGTGGAACGCGTGATCAGTAGCCTTGAACCGCGCCTTTGCCACCTAAAATTCCCCTTCTTTAATTACCTTCCTATGCTTCTTCCCCTCATAAAACAAATTCTTAGTTTAGTCTTTATTCTGCATCCAAACGATAATGTCCAAGTGAACATACCGCGAATCGCGAAGTACTTCGTGCGTTAGAGCCGTAGCTCCGCCATATACCCATAAACTTATCTATTTATATTATTGTTAATTCGAGTTCGCGTCGAGATAATCCGCGTAGTAATATATATATATATATTGTATTGCTAATTTGAGTCCGCATCGATATAATCTGCGAGGCAATTAATCCCTATCTATTAAGTTGCATTCTTATTGCGTGACTTGTTCAATCTGTTTGCCATAGATGTGTCTACATTATCTACACCTCGTTTAACACTGCTATTATTGTTCATTGCCTACGGGAAATTGGTGTTAATGTTCAAGCCAATATCATTTGAATAAATATTATGGTTTATCAAAAATCTCCTTAGTGTAATGATTTAAAATCTGGGATTTTAATCCCTTAATTGAGCAACGATCCCAATTCATAATATAGAGAAACATTTGATTGTGCTCACTCTTGCCTACTAATTAGCCTGGACGTGACATAATTTTTCTGGTGTCAGAAGTGGGATGCTCAAGTTTTAAACCGTTACTACAAAAAATCGTTAAATTTTACATTGAATTCGACAAAGCCGATTACAAAAAAAATAATAACGGCAATTAATAATAATCGAACAAGTCACTATATAATTTTGCACTCGTTTTGCAAAATCCCCTTTTTGATCATTAAAAGCACCCGCCTCACTTGGGAATTTTATTTCACCACGAGTGAATTATTCGAAACTATTTGCGAACTGTCCGCAAGTCATCGAACTTTTGATCTTTCGCGAAATAAGACGAGTTCTACGCGCGAGTGAACGCCACAGTGCAGAACACATCAACCGCCATCGTTAGGGCACGGCTAGTGTTACCTGACCCGTTCCTCCATCGAAGGACCGTGCTGGACGTTGCTCACGTTATCAGCTGAGCGCTCGTCCACACAGATCTCACAGAGCTACAATTGCATCGAGCCAGCGATTAACTCTCTCGCTACTGGACGCGAAATTCCTTATCTGGAGATAAGTGTACTCACCGCTGCTTCCGACAAGATGAAGTATTGCTTCGCAGTAATGCTGGTGCTCGCTAGCATTGGGTACTAATTTATTCATCGATTGTTTCTCCCGTTTCACCCTTTCCTCTACCCTTCATATAAAAGGGGAAGTCACTTGTGTACATCTATCTGAATTGTTATATATATATATATATGCTTCCTTGTATTTATACATTTATGCGATACCGTGAGGTTGACTCCAAATAGTCACTCCTCCCGTCAACAAAAAACCGCGCCCCACCGTAACTCCCTCACAAGTCGGTACTTAAGGGAACACGGTTTAAGGAAAATTCCGTAGGACTGGGCCCGCGAGCTCATATCCTTCGTTAACAAAAATCGAGTCCCTACCATACAATGCATACAAGTTTGTAGCAACTTGTGTGGCATATTGTTGGTATTAATACAAAAGGCAGAAGGTAAGGCTATCTCCAACCTCTGTCCACCATAACTAAAATTTCCACCAACAGCAAAAAAAAAATAAAAAAAATAAAAATAAAAATAAAAAAATACAAAAATAAATAAAGATGATAATTAACGTTCAATTTCACGGGTTTCACTTCGCGCTAAACAAACTCAACGCGTAATAGCAATCACCACTAATTATTCGCGCCTAAATTTACTATACACCAAAGGTAAGAGTTTGGTATTAAGAACTTTCTATTTCAGCGTACTCCACCATTGCGTGCGAAATTTGACAACGCTTTAGGAATTCGTTGCGTGAATGATAGGTGTTACACGTTAGTCATAAGACGGGTCACGCTAAGAATAATTGCCCTCTTGCGGAAATATACCGCTTAACCCTTTCATTGGGCCCTTACGGCTCTACACCACCTACTTTGTAATAGGGATCTTCTTACTTTTTCCCTTTTATAATCATTCACCGTTTGAACTTTCTCCTTCGCTTCTTCTTCCCAACGTTGAGACTCCAAAATTTTGGATTAATCCCCTCCTTATTTACAAGGCATATATATATATATGCTTTTCCTTGATAATCGTTAACCACTCGAATAAATAAATAAATAAATAAATAAATTAATTAATTAATAAAAAAAATAATAATAATAGCATTTTCCATTATTGTTGTTTTCTTATTGTTATTATTCATATTTTTCCTTCTCTTTTTCTTTCTTCTCGATATTTAAATAATCAGTAGTTTCACCGGCAATGTTGAAAGTCATTCGGTAAATGACTATACGAATTATTCAGTACTAGGAAATTTGAGACGATATTTTTCAAAACACTAGTCATTCGTATGATAAGTAATTAAATTGCGACTTCTACTAATTATTGGATTAACTATTAATCCAACCTCTCCTTAACCAACATTTCCTTTACCTTTCAAGAATTCTTTTCCTCTCTTCCTGCTTTCGCGATGTTACCTAATTTTCGCGTGCAATCGCCACGATTCCTGGTTAATGGGCAGGGCCCGATCCAGGCGCGGCCCGAATTAGTTAATAACCCTTCGAGAGCGCTGACCCCAGATGCGTCAGTAATTCTTGACAACGATGATCGCCGTAATCTTATTTCACCTGAGGGTGCAGTTGGACCGTCACTGGTCAGTGCTAGCCTTCCTCTCGCGCCAGATCTTCACACCCCTGATTCTCAAGGGAGTAGATCCGCATTCAGTCCTCGCCCATTCCAAAACCGCCCCCCTAACCACACGCGAAATCGAATCCCGCCTCGCGAACCTAACTGGAATAATCATCCCTCCAACCATGATCATCGACACGACGACCGATCTCAATATCGGGTAAATTCTCCCTCACAATTTAATAACAGGGCTAGTCGTTATCGTCGCAGGACCCATTCGAATCCCGACCTTGACCCACGCCAGGAAGACTTTGAAATCTGTGCTCGTAACAGAAATAACGTGCGCGGTGACACCGATTGGCTGACCAAAGCCTTGATCCCTATCACTGAATTTGATGGGAAAAATCTTCCGGTCGAAGACTTTATTGGCGACGTACAATTTGCGATGGGAACTCTCGAGCCGGAAGAGTTGGGTAAATTTCAGTATCTCTTGTTCGAGAAACTGCGGGGGGACGCTCGCCGTCAAATCCACCCTAAGCGTGGAAATTACCGATCAATCGCTGAACTCTTAGCTGATCTACGTACCCTCTATTCTACAAAAAGGGGGACACTAACTCTTAAACTCGACCTAGCTAATATCGCGCAAGGGTCCAAAGAAACTATAAGTAGTTACGCCGCCAGAGTCAAAGAAATTGGCGGAATTCTTGACCGTCGCGTTCGCGACGACCGGCACCAAGAAAACCCCCAAGTAATTTCGGTACTGCGTGATGAAAATCGCTCCAACGTACTCGAATGTTTTGTCAAAGGTTTACATGACGAACTTTCGAGTTATGTGTGGAATAAAGAACCGCGCAATATCGAGAAAGCGATTTCCTACGCTTACGAGGCGGAGGAATTAATACGAAACCGTACTATTATAAACGCTAACCGCGCGAAATTCGATGCCTCTGTCGATGGCGAACGATGTCTCGAAAGCGAGTCCGACCATTGCGACCGCGGTGTTTCCTCAGATTCCCACGACAAGTCATTAAAATCTGTACTACGCGACTCTTCACGGACTCGGTCTAGCAACTCTTCTACTAGAGTCCGTTATGCTGATTCCACGCCGCTAGAAATCGTCTGCCATTATTGCAAAAAACGCGGTCACGTAATCGATGATTGTTACACCCTACAAAATCGAAAGTGGTACGAAAATCGGGAATGCGAATCTCGCGGAAGGGACCGCCACTGCTCGCGTTCACACCTGAATTATCGCGAGCCTCGCGACACGTACAATTCGGACAGCAGTATTTCGCCAGATCGTCCCCAGAGACGTACACGCGACTTTTCGCGAGAAAATTATCTCAGTCGACGAGAGAGGGAGAATTCTCACAATCGCCGCGATTATTCCGATAGAGATTCTCCTCGCTTTAACCGTAACGATTCGCGATCTCGTCATCGTAGGAACAGTAAAGATAGTCTGCGTTCACGCCGCGATAATTCTTATCGAGGAGACTCCCGCTCGCGTCGCGATAGCCGCGATAGAAACGTCTCACGATCGCGACGTAACAGCTCCGACAGAGAAGGGCAGCATCCTAGGGGCAACGAAATAATTAGCGAAAGATCGAGGTTCAAACGCGATAAACACGAAATTCGAAACTCACGATATCGTCGCGACGCATCCGAAGAGTCTCGTGATAATCATTATCGTAATAAACACGATAGTTCTCGCTCTCGATCTAGAGAACGTATTCATGACCATCAGGGCACCAACAATAAATTTAAAAACGGCAAAACGGGCGATTCGGAGCGCGAGCGCGAGAGTTCTAAGCGGCCTCTCAAAATTGATAAACGGGAAAGACTTAAGAAGCAAGCATCGTCGAGCGATTCGAGCGATTCCGACACGATGCATACTAGCTCGCAAAACAATTGCGTAAGCCGCCGCTCACGCGAAACAGACTCCTCGCGGGAAAGGGGCCATAGCGTAAACAAGGGGAATACCGACAACGTACGCGAATCCAGACAGACGAAGTCTTTAAACTCCGAAACAGCTCGAAGGAAAAGCGTGACTTCGAGCGACCGTTCCCAAGCGCGGAAGTCCGAAAAGCCGAAATCCGTAAAGCCGTTGTACGGAAGGATCCCTACAAGGAAGACAGCGTAGTTCGACTGTTTTCACCAGATCTCCTCGACGGCGAAGCAATCTTTTATGTCGACAATGGCTCGGACATATCGATAATTATAGAAAACTTCGTACCCGCAAATGCCAAAATAAATCGAAAAATCCTATACGAAATCGAGGGCGTTACCAGCGGAACAGTTTACTCACTGGGCTCCGTTGACCTAGTAGTAAACGACATGCTCATGGAATTTAACGTTGTTGCAAACAGGTTTAGAATATCCGAAGATGGTTTGCTTGGACGAGACTTTTTCCTTAAACATAAAGTCGACATTAGTTACCAAAACGGTTGGATAGCCCCGGCTAATCCGTTTCAGATTATTCCATTCTTAAATTCAGAAATATTGTCGGTCCCTGCGAGAACAAAAAACCTCATGAAAATCATAATAACTAACGATCTTCCATTCGGTTACATACCTAGAATAGAGTTCACCGATGGCGTGTATTGTGGCGATGCTGTGGTCGAGAATCGTGGAGGAATTGCAAATCTTTATGTAATTAATACTAAAGAAATAGACATAGATTTAGTTGTGCCTCGTGTAGACTTAGAACCATTCGAAGAACTCTCCCCTTCGGACGACGAAGGGAAAAATTCCGATGAGTTCAGAGCGCGCGTAGCTTGCGCGAATGCAAAAAAATACGATCCAATGGAAGAGATACTCCCCCTATTGAGATTGGATCATCTTGCGAATACCGAATTCGATCACGTCGTCGAACTCGTAGAAGAATTTCCGGCACTCTTTCACATGCCCGATGAGCCGCTCGGGGCGACCAACGTTGTAGAACACCGTATTCCTACTTCGGACGATTTGCCCATTAATACAAAGCAATACCGCTTTCCCCATCATATGAAAGAAGAAATTCGAAACCAGGTAGAAGATCTACTCGACAAAAATGTAATACGAGAGTCAACTTCACCATTTAATTCGCCAATCTGGATCGTCCCAAAAAAAGAAGATTCTCATGGAAGAAAGAGGTGGCGAATGGTGATCGATTATCGGAAAATCAACGAAAAAACGGTCGCCGATGCTTATCCTTTGCCAAATATTACCGACATCCTAGATCAGCTTGGAAAAGCCCGTTATTTTTCCGTATTCGACCTTGCTTCAGGGTTTCATCAAATCCCGATGCACCCCGATGACCGCCCAAAAACCGCGTTCTCGACCCCCCACGGACACTACGAATTTAATCGTATGCCGTTCGGGTTAAAAAACGCCCCAGCCACATTTCAGCGTCTCATGGACCAAGTATTAACCGGTCTTCAGGGCATCGAAATGTTTGTGTATCTTGACGACATCGTCATCTACGCAGATTCTCTTGAAGAACATCGAAAAAAATTTCGGCGCCTCGCAAAGCGGTTAATAAAAGCTGGGTTATCCCTTCAACCCGACAAATGCGAGTTTCTTCGCCCCGAAGTAGTTTACCTCGGTCATATAATTAGTGCTGACGGCGTAAGACCAAATCCAAAAAAATTGGAAGCCGTAAAGAAATTTCCAATTCCCAAAAATCAAAAGAACATTAAGCAATTTTTGGGTCTAGTCGGCTATTACCGCCGTTTTATAGAGGATTTCGCCTCAATTGCCAAGCCCCTCACGCGATTATTGAAAAAGACCGCACCCTTCATCTGGGGCGAGGCACAGCAATTGGCATTTGAAAGGCTTCGTGACGAACTTTGCAAAGAGCCGATCCTACAGCATCCAGATTACGACCGGCCGTTTATTATCACAACCGATGCTTCTGATTATGCGTTAGGAGCAATACTCAGCCAAGGCGAAATCGGGCAAGACTTGCCAATCGCGTATGCCTCAAGAACTTTAAACGATGCAGAAACACGGTACGATGCGACGAAGAAAGAGCTTTTAGCAATAATTTACGCATTAGACAATTTTCACTCCTACATCTATGGACGAAAATTCACCTTAGTCACAGATAACAAACCTTTGACTTGGCTTAAAACTTTAAAAAATCCGAACTCGCAACTGCGTCGTTGGTCCGACATTCTTGACGGCTGTGACTACGACATTGTTTATAAAAAGGGCGCACGGAACACGAACGCCGACGCCCTGTCAAGAAACCCTACAAACTTCGAAGCGACAATCGAAAAATCAAACGCTTACGTCATCAACGCGACAACTCCTCAAAACAATCAACCCGACTCGGAGTCGTTGTCTTCTGACAACCCAATTGACCACACTCTCGTGGTCACCATCGACCTTTCGTGCGGAGGTAAAAAACAACCTCATAAACGGGTCAAACCAAAATTAAACGTAACCGATGATATCCCGGTTAACGATAGCCCGACTTCTCCTACTATCGACGGGGTAACGAAGGTAGTCACGTCAACCAAGCGCTACCACTCCTCCACCGATACTTCCGACGAATCAGTGAGGCCTCAACGAAAACGACGTCCACATGAATTTGACTCCGAGGAGGAAACTCCCGATCTTTGGTGGGATGAAGAGAATACAGAAAGACTCACACCAAATCACGAACAACCTAGCGCCGACAACGAGGAGGGAACGACCGATAATTCTCTCGCTTTCGGCCCAACTGATATCCCTGTACCACCACCTACCTCCGTTATTGTCGAAACTGGGGAGGCAACTAATTCGGAAATCATCGCTGCCCCTCTAAGAACGGGGGAGGCGGCATCATCACTGCCTGATCAAGCCACCAACGAAAACGAGGGAACAGCGAATTTTTCTCCAAACGAATCTTCACCGATCGAAACTGAGGAGGCGGAAAGTTTGTTCGGGTCGTCTACTTCCGATGTGGCAATGGAAGCCGCAGATTCGAGCTACGAACCGTCAAGAAACGAAGATACTACGGATTCGGTAATTTCCCCGCACCATCCGTCGCCGCTACCAACATCAAACTTTCGCTCCAATGCTCGATTCGCCACCAGAGAATTTCCCTCCATCGCAACTTCGAGCGAAACCTCAATAATGGGAGTACCAAACGATCCGAGAAATTCTCGAACCGTACCGCCACCCGTCACTAACGGAGTACAAATCGTCAACGAAGATATCGCGTCCCGAGAAGCTTGCTTTGCCTATCTCGTCGCACAAGACAAAAATATTACGGCCAACTCTACGACCTTACTAGTAGAAAAAGGATGGTTAAATTGGGATAAAATACTTCAGGAAAATGCTGAACCCGGCGAAGTCATCGTTACTAAAAGTAAAGGCCGATACTCTTTCGGTCTAATATATGGAAAATTTTTTTCGAATGGTTTGAATATCGATTACCTTGACGCTTGTCTCCTAATCTTGAAAGAATTACTGCGAAAATTCGGAATTAATTCACTTCGCCTTGCCCTCGACAACATCTGTTTCGAAAACTACGAGCGAAGATTGATCGTCAACTGCTTGCACGAAATTTTCGACGAGACGGATATATCTATCTCAATTTGCAATAGTACAATTATTGTGCCGTCCGCCGATAATCGTTTAGATATAATCGCAGAAAAACACTCATCGGCAATCGGTGGCCATAAGGGAGTAACGAAAACCTTCCAGCTTGTCTCCCAACGATTCTACTGGCGTAAAATGAAACCCGACATTGCCCAGTTTATAAAACGTTGCCCCGATTGTCAACGCAGGAAATTAGTCAGAGTTAAACATCGTCTGCCCATGGTAATCACAGACACTCCAACCGATTCCTTCGAAAAAATATCAATCGATATCTACGGTCCATTACCTCGTACCAAACTTGGTCACGAATATGTTCTGACTATACAAGATAACCTTACTAAATACTCGGTCGCGATTCCTCTAAACAGAACTACATCTAAAGACGTAGCTCTAGCACTCGCAAATAAATACATTTGTATTTATGGTGCACCCAAAATCATAATTTCCGACCAAGGCAGAAATTTCATCAGCGAAATTTTCGAAGAATTCGCAAAAATCTTCGAAATAAAACATTATCGCACTACCGCTTATCACCCGCAGTCAAACGGTTCACTAGAGCGCAGCCACCACGTATTGACTGAATATTTGAAGCAATTCGTGAACGAACATCGAGAATGGGACAGCTGGATTCCAGCCGCTATGTTTTCATATAATATCAGCATTCACGAGGGAACAAAATACTCGCCGTTCGAACTTGTGTTTGGCAAAATCGCTCGAATTCCATCAAACTTCGAACGAGAATATGATACGCGCAAATTAGACGAGTTTCATAAAAACTTGACTGAAAAATTACAGATATCAAGAAATGCAGCAGCTGCAAATCTGATTGCTGCTAAACATCGTTCAAAGAAATATTACGACAAAAGGGTCAAGCCACATTCATATGAAAAGGGAGATAAAGTGTACCTGTTGAAAGAACCCAAGAACGGGAAATTCGATGACGAATACACTGGCCCATACGACATAGAAGAAATTCTACAAAACAACAATATTGTTTTACTGTTGGGCCCGGGTAAGCGAAAAAGAGTTCACGTTGATAAAGTGAAGCGCGCTTACGAATAAGAGCCGCTACACCTCCCTATCTCTTACTACAGAGCCGAGAGTCACCGACACTGCGATCACGCCGACATAGCCTCTCTTCACCGCACTCTCCGCGGCCCTGCTCGCCGTACCACTCAACGGATATACGACCGGTGGCCGTTCACCGTTGAGGGGGAGGGATGGCTCGGCCGGGCTCTCACTGCTCACTTTAAAAATAATAATAAAAAAATAATATCTAATAATAATAATAATAATAATACCTAATGAATAAATGCGCATCTTTTCCCCTTCTCTTTTTCTTTTCGTTCCTTCATTTTTCCTTTTCCTTCTCCTCACTGTTTCTTATTATTGCAAGAAACTAAAAGAACTTAGAGGAACAAATTAATGATTCAGAAGAATCAAAGAAAAAACAACATTGTACTTCATAAACATCCTTCGTGAAATCTAAACACGCTACCCTTCCCCTACAGCTGATGCGACGCCCTATCACGAATACCTCCAACTCGAACCTGATGCTCCGCGGCCACTCTTCTTTCGGTTTCTGCCACTCGTATACGCTCAACTCTCACAAACGAACATTCGCGTGCCATACACATACTAATTCACGTATACATATAAACGCGTTCGTGAGCCTATGTATTCCGCGATACCAAACTCCGTAATAAAATAAAACTGCTCGCTTGCAGATGGACCGCGGGACAAGAAGACTTCACTATCACCCCGATCGTCAACAATCCCGGAATTTATTCCGATCGATGGGGCTCGCTGAGACCTTACAAAACGTGTTGGAACCTCGTCACGCACATCGACCTCGCTCATTTCTTAAACAGACGATTCGAGCTCACGAACCAACTAGCGAAACTAATGAAAGAATGCCGACAGTTAAGAGTACAGTGTCGAATTTTCAATCGATTATCCAATCTAGAAGAATCAATGAAGACCATTGAGAAGGATCAACGAGATATTGAAGAACTAATCTACGAATACGAAGACAATTCGACGCTCAGGAGAAAACGCGCACCCTTGGGATTCATCGGTTCACTCAGCAGAACCCTGTTTGGCACACTTAACACAGAAGATGCCGACTTTTATAATCAAAAGATAGAAGCCTTGGAAAACGATACGCGATCGATCATCAATTTAGTCGCCAACCAAACACACATAATTAGATCAAAATTTAACGAGGAAAGAGCTCACGTGGCAAATCTGTCAGCTACATTCACGAACAAACTAAATAATGTGTCGCGCGCCATATTGACGATAAGCAACGACCTAGGAGCTATCCAATTCCACGAAGCACTCTCCGATGTAGCTGCGACTCTCGAGCATAGCGTTACGGAATACGAACTCGACACCGCCATACTCACGGACGCTGTTTTGTTCGCGAAACAGGGCCAATTACATCCCCGCTTATTAACGCCACAACAAATATTACTAGGTGCAAGGGCTATCCAACGCGAAAGACCAAACGCAGAATTCCCGTTCGCGTTAAAAATCGAATCGACACCAGAGTTGCTGAAACTCTCAGAAATAACAATTTTCCATTCTAAAGGGAAACTAATATACATAATTTCGGTGCCGCTCATAGACCTCAACAGGTACACCATTTTCAAAAATATTCCTGTCCCAGTCTTGCAACACGTTACTTCCCGCGGGACGAATTTCGCCTTCATTAAACCTACATCAAAAATGACCGCAATCTCCGATGACTTCGAAACATATTTTCGGCTAGACGACGAAGCCCTACGGCATTGCAAACACACTAACGACCGGTTTATTTGTAAACATACAAATATCCTGTACCGTATTAATAAACATAGTGATTGCGAAGTAAAAATACTGACAGATCCGCGTTTCCAGGATTTCACATCCTGCGATGTACGCGTAAAAACTAGCAAACGAACGTACTGGTCACGAATTCACTCCACTAACCAGTGGATCTTCTCCTGTTCGCAACCGGAAACCCTCCGTATAAAATGCCACAATTCTGAACCATTGGCCATAATAATAAATAATACCGGCATAGTCCGCCTTCGACCGCGATGCGAAGCGGCAGCTATGTCAACAGTCCTGACATCGACCGACGAAGTAACATCGATTTCGTTGTCAGAATTTGCGCCACGCACTCACCTCAATATCTCTCATATTTATACCTCAATAGTAGATCCCGCCGACCATTTAAATTTTACCGAACTACTATCCGACCTCGATTCCCCTACCCTATTCGATCCTAGAGACACCCATAATCTCGATGATGTCGACGGTGGGATCGAACTCCAATCCGTCATTGATAAAGCGCAAGATTTGTTAAAGCGCAGAAATACGCAACGCCGGATACGCCAGCTCGAGTTTGCCGGGGGTTACTCGATCCTCGGCCTGGGAAGCCTCCTGTTGGGACTCGGGATCGCATGGAAATTTTCCCTAATTTCTAGACTCGGGTCTCTGGTATCCAATTGCCGGAAGACACGTCACCGAAAGACCACCACTCGACAACAAAACGAGGCACCCATCGAAGTAATCGAGATGGTCCAGCCCCAAAGAGAATACATCAGCGCCGACGCCAATCCGGGAGCTGTAATGGGACACTCACTTAAAGCGATATGCGCCGCTCCGATCGCGGAGCACAGAGTACGCGTTATCAGACCACCTCAACGCGTGAACACGTATCGGAACGTAGACGACCAGATGCTCTACTCGGAACGTTTGAACTCCGGTGACCTATAAGTATCAATCCCACAATTTACACCCGACCCAACCGCTAAATTCAGGTAAATTACGCTTGTCCTTATAAAAAATGATTAAAAAAAAAAAAAAATTAAGAAAACCTTAGAGATATATATATGCGCATATATAAATATGCAACACTTATCTATTATCTACCATCATGTCTCCTCTGTCAAGCTCTCGAATATTCTTATTAATTTTCGACATCTTCACTTCGCAACTAATGTGCTCTTATTCCATATTTTTGTGACTAATATACTTTCGCGATAGTTCTAGATCGACCGCAACTGTAAAGAAGAAAAAAAAGGGAGGAACGACACGGCACAGACACTAATCGCGGAACCAGATAAACAGGCGACGTCACGACGACCCACTCGGACGTAACGAAATCGACACCGTAATATCAAGGGCCCGGACGTCGCTAAGAAGAGCCACAACCCCTTTTTTCATAAACTCATAGACACGCACGCGTACACATTTTATTTATCTTTCTTTTTGCCCCAAGATGGAAATATTTAAGTTAGAAGTAGGTGTATGGATAACCTCGCCCTAACTTTTTCCCCCAGATTTTCCTCTTCGCCCCGTTGAAAAAATGTCGGACATACAAAACGCTTCTTGCTCTTTGCTCCACCCAAGGCTCCGCCTTGAGTGATCACCAGAGGGGGAGGTGTTACGTCCTAGTCATTTTTCCAACGATCTATGGCTAACAATTATTAATTGTTATCCTTCATATAAAACCCCGGCTAAACGTTTTACTCAAACTGTCTGATGCGAATCTCTCGATCACACCGGACGACCATCTCGAATTTCTGCTTTGTTATATCCGTTCGCGATCAGCAATAACTGGCCGCGCGTGGAACGCGTGATCAGTAGCCTTGAACCGCGCCTTTGCCACCTAAAATTCCCCTTCTTTAATTACCTTCCTATGCTTCTTCCCCTCATAAAACAAATTCTTAGTTTAGTCTTTATTCTGCATCCAAACGATAATGTCCAAGTGAACATACCGCGAATCGCGAAGTACTTCGTGCGTTAGAGCCGTAGCTCCGCCATATATCCATAAACTTATCTATTTATATTATTGTTAATTCGAGTTCGCGTCGAGATAATCCGCGTAGTAATATATATATATATATTGTATTGCTAATTTGAGTCCGCATTGATATAATCTGCGAGGCAATTAATCCCTATCTATTAAGTTGCATTCTTATTGCGTGACTTGTTCAATCTGTTTGCCATAATTGTATCAACATTATCTACACCTCGTTTAACACTGCTATTATTGTTCATTGCCTACGGGAAATTGGTGTTAATGTTCAAGCCAATATCATTTGAATAAATATTATGGTTTATCAAAAATCTCCTTAGTGTAATGATTTAAAATCTGGGATTTTAATCCCTTAATTGAGCAACGATCCCAATTCATAATATAGAGAAACATTTGATTGTGCTCACTCTTGCCTACTAATTAGCCTGGACGTGACAATCAACATGGAACAATAATGAAAGTAGTATGGTACAGCGCTGGGGAGACAGACCCTTCCCCCTCCCTTCCTACCCGCTGGCAGCGCTGGGGAGCCGGACCCTACCCCCTCCCTCCCTGCCCTTGGCAGCGCTGGGGAGCCAGGCCCTGTCCCCCTCCCTCCCTGCCCTTGGCAGCGCTGGGGAGCCAGGCCCTGTCCCCCTCCCTCCCGCCTGGCGCCTTGTCTAGTCTAATTAGCATAATTCCCCGAGTTTTGATTGGTTGTTTAAATCCCCTCTTCCTCCCTACTTCTTTTGTTAAGTAGGTGGGAAAAATTAGCATAATTCCCCGAGGTCTGATTGGTTGTTTAAATCCCCTCTTCCTCCCCACTTCTTTTGTTAAGTAGGTGGAATTAATTAGCATAATTTCCCGAGCTTTGATTGGTTGTTTAAATCCCCTCTTCCTCCCCACTTCTTTTGTTGTGAATTCCCCAAGCTCTGATTTGTTTGTTTAAGGCCCCTCACTTCCTCCCCACCCTCGAGCGCTGAAAATCTGTCGATGCTTCGGCAGTCGGTAATGTAGATATTTTTTTCCTACGATCGGTATCTCGATTTTCCGGATGTCGATAAATCGAAATCTGATCGGTAACTGAATTTTCCGAATGTTGTTACATTTTTTTTAGGTAGGTAAGTCGTGAAATAAAAAGAACAAATATTTTTAAAAAATGTGCATCGATTTATTTATACATCGTTCAATTGTATGTGCAAAAATAATACAAGTTTTTGTGTGTGTGTGTGTGTATGTGTGATTATCTTACACAAAAGTTTCACGATAGGTTTTTGCAATTGATAGTGTTGATTGTGGTTGATGGTTTGTTGATGGTGGTGATTTATTCTGCAGGCACCGTTCGCATTCCCTCTTGGTCGCAAAGCAATTGTCGATTTGCATCAGTAGATCTGGTGAATCTGTGTGTTCTACGCAGAGTTGGTGAGATGCAACCTCGGGATCCATTCGAATGTGTTCGGGTAGTTTATCCCAAAGAAAATGAATCACATCACCCCAGTAGCGTAGTAGCAAGGGTTTCGGTATATATTCCAATTCTTCTCTGGTGAGTTCCCATGGATCTTTGCCGCGATCCATAACCAGTATACCGTTTATAACCTCCATTTTCAGGACGACTGTTGCAGCTACCACTGCTCTTTCACAAGTGTGGTTAATTGAGCTAAGAGTAGCTGCTCTTATACTTATCAAACACGTAGTAGTGGTGGTGGTGGTGGTGGTGGTGGTGGTAGTAGTGGGGATGTCCGCAGTGGGTGTAGTTTCTTTTTTATAAACAATCACAAATACACACAACACACACACACACGGATTGTCAAGTTTCTTGTTTATTTATCGTTTAGATGTATATTTACAGATGACATCCAAAACGAGGTGTGCATGTTTGTATACACGATCCGACAAATATACCGCCTTTTGTATAGCGTGTTTTACGTGTCACATGTTTTAATTTTTTATAGAACCGTCACACAATATTATCATTTTTCAACTTATTTGTCGAAAATAATTGTAGAAACCTATCCAGGTTATAACCCCGAGACATATAATTGAGAAACATAACACAGTATTCTCCACACTCTGTAGACTTGATGGATTGTAGACTTCGGGTATTCCATTCGTAGGTTGTGGTGTTTCGACGTATACGGTGTGACGAGGCGCTAGTGCGCGCTCGCAGCAACGAGCTAGGCCCCGAGTGCTCGTGCACCGAGAGCCCGAGCCGCGCGGCAACAGAATCGCTCCTCGGCGTCAAACTCCCAATATGAACGTTTGACTGCCGTGAGTATTGTTCCACAGGATTCGAGGAATTAGAGCGACAGCCCGGGAAGACGCGCGAGGATGGACGGAGAGAAGGAAGGCGGAAGAACGCGACGATCGACGAAGTCGATCGATGTCAGGCCGTGACCCCCACCCCGGACGTCCGAGGCCCGCGTAACCCGGCCGAGCGTGCGAGACCCAATTACTCTAATTCCGGACCCCGTATCGAATAGTCAGATTTGAAAGATTGTCTTGAGGGACTCTAGTTCCGGACCCCGAAGGAGAGAGTCGAATTACGTCCTATGTATTGATCAGAGATTTGAGTACTGTATTGAGAGTTGAATTGAGTAGCTGGTTAGAGTTCGTCCTGAAGTCGAGTATTCTGTCGTAACAATTAGACATCGAACAACTTGCCGCGCGCGAACCGCTTAACCACGAGAGTCTCGTGAGGATTAATTACGATAGACCCGTGCGTGCGTGTATCCGCCGTGAAGGAAGAATTCGCCAGCCAAAAAGAAAAGCGAGACAGGAATTGAAGGAGGCAGCATCGAGAGACCGAGACAACCTGCACGTAGAGAAAGGTAGGCGCACGTGGTGCACCATTATTTAATAATACCGTGTAGCGTAGTATCTTCCTCCGTCGCGACCGGCTTCTCCGGCTGCATCCGTAATAATTGAGAGCGATTCGGGTTAGGACCGTGATAATTGTCGGACTCGAGTCGTGATTGTAAAATTTTGTATTTGCGTGGAAACCGTTAATTCACGGTAATAAATTATTGTTATCATTTTTGAACTTAGAAAAGAGTATAGTTTCGAATATTTATTTTCGCTACAAGCCCCCGAACTGCACCCCTTCCAGCTAGCCGGACCCGAATTAGTATTGACCGTGGAAATAGCGAATGACCCTGGCTGTCGGGTCCAAAAAGTAGATAGCCTGGCGCCCAGCACACGACAGAAGAACAGGTACGCGGGAAGAATTGTGGAAGCAGGTAAATTAATAACAATTTGGGGCGTCGTTATATTTGGTCGTGGCTCACCGTGTGAGTGGCCGAAATACTCGCACGAGGGGCTCGTCACAATTTTTGGCGCCCAACGTGGGGCAGTGGCTAAAATTTCGGACCTTGGCGGGCGAAATTAATATTCGAAAACGCGAAAGTATAGTGAAAATTCCTTTGTCTCGAGATACCGAGAAATAATACTCGTGCGTGAAGAATCTCGACGAGTTGACCTAGAGCCACTTGAGTGCTCGCGCGTCAACAAGTGTTAGAAAAAGTGTAAACACCGCGCGTCGACACTCAACGAGCCAGTTCGAAGTGCGTGAACGAGAAACCGTACGAAAAAAATATTTCGTGGTGAATATTTCTCGGGTTTCGTCGAGCCAGACGAGATTGAACGCGACTGTTCTCGAGAAATAAGTGCGCGAGCCTAGATCGACCGCGTGTAAACAAACGGGCAGTGAAGGACGTAAACATCACGCGATAACGATCGGCCGAGCCAACTCGAGTTCGGAGAATAACAAGAGGTGTCGAGACAAATATTTTCGGGAAGAAAATTTGAAGTTGTGTACCGTAAAATTATTAGAGACAATGGCAGAAGGACTTCAAAATAAATCGACACCGAACCCTAGTGAATCCGAGAGTGAGGATAGGATCAGTGTTGGTGTGCGCGAACGTAGCCAAAGAGTGTTAGATCGTGCGCCGTGGATCGACACACTCCCCAGACGTCACATGAGGCGGTTGTTGAAACAATCCCACGTGAGTGCCGAGGGAGATGATGACACCATCCGCGATCGACTCCGGAGATTAGAACTCCGCGAGTGTGGAATACCGGGTGTAGAGTGAAATAAAGAGGACGACACCTGTGAAATGGACGAACACACCAAAACCGAACTTTCGATAGTGGAGGAAATGGACGAGAACAAAGTGCGCGAGACTCTGCGTGCATTATTATTAAATCGATCGGGAGTGACAGCTGTCGCGAGGAACCGCGTGAGTCAGTCCGTAGGTACCGCGCGGCGGGACGCGGGCGGCCCGCGGCCGGAGAGTCCAGCCGAACCACCACGAGGCGCGCTCCTGAGGAAGCGCGTGGGGATAAACGACGACCGGCCGAGCGGCAGAGTGACACCTCCCACTTCGCGGCATAGGAGAGTGATACCGGCTGACTGGGATGGCACGGATGACATGAGCGATGAGAATTTCAAATGTAGCAGCGCCAATGTGACCCTGCGCCGTGGCGAGACCTCGCGAAGAGTCCGTAAGGACGTGCCAGAGGAGACGCAGATCGGTGCAGAGGTTCACACGAGAGTAAGTCATCCGAAGTGCCGAGACGCGGGAACTCAAACGGACAGCGAACCCGAAATCAGGCCGAGGAACCAACACAAGAAAACAGAACCATGGGAGTCGACAAGACGCTCGAGCAACCGCCGCCGCAGAGCGAGAAGAAATCGTCGAACGCACGAGCAGTCCGAAGACTCCATGAGTGCAACAACAATGACAGACGACAGCGCGACGTCGTCGTACTCATCCTCTGGTAGTGAGACGGAGACAGACGAGAGCACGTGGCGAGTGGTGGAGCCCCGTAACGCGCGTCGTAGGAGACAGCGCTCGGAGCGGCCGATGACGCAATCGGCTCATCGACACCCCAGACGCCGCCGCGAACGTGACATCGGCGACATCGCAAGAAAATGGCGAGTGACATTCACTGGAGAAGATGACCTTGGATGCGAGGAATTTTTAGAGCAACTCCGAGAGAAAATTGCCGCCTCCGACATCCAATACGACGATCGACTGCAAGTGCTCCCGGAAGTGTTAAAAGGTCGAACAATCCAGTGGTACCGAGCGAATAAAAAATACTGGCAATCCTGGAGGAACTTTGTCCGCGATTTTCGGGCATGGTTCAGTCCGGATCGAGACCAACAATACCTGGAAGAAGACATAAGGAAAAGGACGCAGGGAGCCGAAGAGCGTGCAAACGATTATTTAATTTGCATCCAAGGACTATACCATCGGCTGAGGCGACACAAGAGCATGCGACATCAACTAGATCAAGCATACGCCGGCCTCCGTCCTGAGTACTGGGACAGAATAGACCGCAGGGATTTCCGCTCATACGCTGAGCTGGCGCAGCAGACTTCGCGGGTGGAGCAGCGATGGGCGAGAGCACTGGCTCGACGTCCCCCACCAAGCCGCAATGAGTCGTACGCCAAGGAGTTCGCCTGGGTCGGAAAATCGGCAGCAACGAAAAGGGGTGACTATGCACCGAGACCGGCGACGCGCGCCCCGTATAGAGCGCCTGCGCCGAGAGTCAACGCCGTGGAGAGCGAGTCAGCTGACGCAAGAGAGCCAGCAGCGCCGAAGCGCCGTCGACGAGCGAAGCGTAAGAGCGGGGGTAGCGAGGCAGCCGAAGTCGAGGCAGCTGCCCCACCACTCACGTACGCTCGAGCCGCCGCGCCGCAGCCACCGAGAGCCGCCGCGCCGCAGCCAGCGCGAAGACCCGAGCAGCAGCAGCAACCAGTAAGACCGCCGCCGAGTGGGGGAGCCCCCAACAACGGACGCGAGCAAGCGGGCCGTGTGGAAAGGGCCGGAGAGAACCGACCGAGTTCCCCTCGAGGCCCACAGAGCCTCTACAGAAGACCCCCACCGTTCTGCATGAACTGCGGTGAAGCGGGCCACTTCGGGCGAGATTGCGAAAATCCCCGAGTGCTCCTGTGCACAGCGTGCGGCCGCCGAGATGTCAATCGTACGACATGCGGCTGTGCGTTGTCAAAAAACGCCAATCGGAACTGGCAGCCGCGGGACAGCCAGCGCACCGAGTAAAACGAGACCCGCCAGACAGCAGAGAAAATACCAGTGAAGTCCGGTCCCAAACCGACCCACTCCCTAATTCCTTCCAGGGTGCAGTTCGCGTAGAAACCTCGAGCGCAAATACTAGCCTAAATGTAAGAGTAGATACTTCGAGCGTTCCGTGTACTTTTCGTTCAGCACAGGTAGAGGAAGTTGAAACAGGTGAGTCCCCCTGCAGGTCGACTGGCATTTGGACGCTGGATCAGCTCAGTTCCGATGAAACTGAGACTGAAGGAGAAAACGAGATTGAAAGTTATGGAATAAATCACGCGATCGACGACGCGTTAGAGACCGGTAGGGAGGTTGCCGCGACTCACGCGAACGACGAACGCGGCGCGATAGAAAACAATGGAAATTCGATAGAGCATCGCACGAGCGAGATCGGTCCCGAGACGAGTCTGCCCGAGCGCGCGGAGATCCTCGAGTCGTTTCCCCCACCACCACTAGAGTGGCAGCGCGAGAGGGGACGCGTTCGGATTTTCGTAGAGTTGCTTATCGGGGATAGAGTACTCGAAGCACTGATCGACACCGGTGCGACGATTTCGGTTTTCGGTCGCGTGGGGGGAGAAATCGTGAGAGATTTAGCTTTGCCTCACCGAAATTATCCCGCGAGTAGGAATGATTTTGTAACTATGGCTAACGGTACGCCGGAACGAGTTCTCGGGGAAGCATTATTCCCGATCGAGCTCGACGGTGTACAAAAATGGTTTCCGTCAATAATGGTCCGCCAACTAAAGTCAAATTGCTTATTGGGAATGGACTTTATTGAAGCATTTGGGGTTAACGTGTACGGTAAGCGAGGCACGTGGTCGTTGGAAGAGGTAGGGATAGAACATCCGATCGTGCGCTCGAGCGATGAACTCGCGACACTTGGCGTTTGTTTTGGCCTACAGGGACCCGTAGCCAGCGAGACGGCACGCTTAGAAGAATTGAAAACGCGAATATTCCCGACTATGCCACAAGATTTCAATATTGCGGTGACTCTCACGCAGCATAGGATCGACGCGCCGAACGATAAAGCGGTGAAACAGCGGATGTACCGGCGCTCTCCTATAGTCGTTGAAAAATTGCATGCGGAAGTAGATCGAATGCTCGCCGCCAATATTATCGAAAATTCGCAGAGTGACTGGGCAAGTCCTCCAGTGATGGTGGCGAAACCAAACAATAAATGGAGGTTTTGTGTAGATTACCGGGAATTAAATAAAGTCACTCGGAAAGACGCGTATCCTCTCCCGCGCATGGATACCATATTAAGTAAATTGCAAGAGGCCGTGTACATAACGACATTGGACATGAGCGCGGCGTACCACCAAATTTTAATGGAAGAGAACAGCCGCCATTTCACTGCCTTTATCGTCGAAGGAAAGGGATTGTTCCAATTTCGAAGGATGCCCTACGGTTTATGCAACGCGCCCGCGACGTTCCAGAGGTTAATGGATCGACTCATCGGCCCCGAACTTGAGCCGCACGCGTTCGCGTATCTCGACGATATTATTATCGTTAATCGTACGTTCGAAGACCATCTTGAGTGGATTGAGAAAATCCTCGGGATTATTCGTGAGGCCGGACTGATATTGAATTTCGGAAAAAGCGAGTTTTGCCGAAGCGAGGTACGGTACCTCGGATTTTTAGTTAACCGAGACGGATTACGGCCGGATCCCGAGAAAATCAGACCGATAGTCGAGTATCCGCGACCGCGAAACGCCACCGAGATGCGGCGATTTAACGGCATGGTCAATTGGTACCATCGCCACTTGAAAAATATTTCGCGCGTAGCAGGTCCACTTAACCGTCTGACCGGCAAGACCGTACCGTGGCTATGGACAGAGATAGAAGAAGCCGCGTTTCGCGCCGTAAAGAATGAAATAGTAAACGCCGCGATTCTCACTTTCCCCAATTTTGATATTCCCTTCATTGTGTACACCGACGCGAGCGACAAAGGTATCGGCGCCGTGTTAACGCAGCAGGGAGAGGAGGGGGAAAAGCTGATAGAATGCGCGAGCCGCGCGATGACGGGACCCGAGACTCGATACACCGTGACTGAGAAAGAATGCCTCGCCGTGTTATGGTCAGTCCGGAAATTTCGTCCGTATTTAGAGGGTTACGAATTTACTGTAGTGACAGATCATAGTAGCCTACGGTGGCTACATAATCTAGTCGACCCAATAGGACGATTGGCGAGATGGGCGTTTGAACTCTCCGGGTACCGAATGAAAATTGAATATCGTAAGGGTACGGAAAATGAAGCCGCCGACGCGTTATCTAGGATGTTCGAAAGTGTAGAACCGGACTGGGACGCGAAGGTCGATTCCTTGGGAGACGCGTTCGAGATCGACTGGTACCAAGAAAGGTTCGAAGCCGTCCGTCGCCATCCGCGCAGTTTTCCAGAATGGCTGATCGACGGGAAAGCGATGTATTTTTACCGGCCCGACGCGATTAAAGAAGCAATCGGTAATGATCTTGACGCGTGGAAACTCGTAGTACCGTCGGAGGAATGCGAAAATATGCTGATGCAGGCGCACGATAGCGAGCAAGCAGGACATCCCGGAGTAGAGCGAACGTACCGACGTCTCGCGACCAATTATTACTGGCCAGGGATGTATCGCGATGTTAAACGCTACGTAGGAAAGTGCGTCACGTGTGCGCTGCATAAAGCTGATCAGGCACGACCGATGGGAATCATGGGACCGCGAGTAGTCGCACAACCGTGGGATATCGTAGCGTCGGACGTTATGGGCCCGTATCCGAGATCGAAACTTGGCAATAAGTATCTAATCGTGTTCGAGGATTTATTCACGCGATGGATCGAATGTGTACCGGCGCCGGCCGCCACCGGAAAAACCATTGTCGAAGCATTCCGCGCGCGCGTATTATGCCGATGGGGCACCCCGCGGGTGTTATTAACAGACAATGGGACTGAGTACGTGAATCAGACGGTCAAGCGACTAACGGACGAGTACGGAATCGAGCGAAGGACGACCCCGCCGTACCACGCGCAGGCGAACCCCGTGGAACGCGTCAACCGAAATTTAAAAACCATGATATCGAGCTATGTTTCCGACGATCATGGCGAATGGGATTTGCATGTCGCGGAATTTCAGTTTGCGTACAACACCGCGGTTCACTCATCGCTTGGAGTGAGCCCGGCATTTTTGAATTTGGGACGGGAACCAAAAGCCGCGAAGCACTGGAAAAAGATGATAGTCGAGGAAATCGCGCCGAACGCGCCCGACAAGGAGAAGTGGATCGCGCGAATGAGCAGACTCGTCGAGATGCGCGATCTCGTGACAAATAAAATTCGCGAAGCATCCTTGAAGCAGGCCGCGTATTATAATCGACGCAGGCGAGAGGTGCCGTTGCACGTCGGAGACCGAGTATACCGGAAATACCGCGTGTTGTCAAAAGCCGCGAATAATATGACCTCTAAGTTCGCGAAGAAATACGCTGGACCGTTCGAAGTCGTGAGAGTCGTGTCACCAAGCGTGGTTGAACTGACTAACCCCGACGGTCGACCTGCAGGGAGATGGCATGTGAAAGACCTGAAATTATTGAGTAATTTACAGATCGCGGAACGCTCGACTGCTCAACCCGGAAAATCATAAGAATAAAGAATGTAAAATTGTATCGTAGCGAACCTCTAATAATACCGAATAATTCACAGATAGTCATTGAAACATGTCGGCTCGACGCCAAACAGGAGAAGTCAGCGGTTTGGAGGAGCAGCTAGCGGCCATCCGGCTGGAAGCGCAACGCCGATACCACGGTGCCGAACCCGAGACGCCGCCCGCACCGCCAGCTCTGACACCTATGGAGCAGCTCGCAGTCGTGCGAGAGGAAGCGCGGCGACGCTACCGGGAGACAACTACACCGGCGTCCGTAGCGCTGACCCCGGCGGAGCAATTGGCGCAAGTGCGCCAAGAAGCGCAAAGACGGTACGAGGCGATGCGAGGGGAAGGCGCAGGCGAGGCCCGACATGAGGGAGAAGAGGAGAACAACCGGGAGCCGCCACGTGCGCTGGTACGTCCGAGCATCAGCGGGACACGCCGACGTGAAGTGGCAGTCACCCAGGTGCTTACGCGACGTTGGCTGGCTCAGGAAGAGGAGAGTGTGGAGTGGTCAAGTCAACCGACGCAGACCGCACCAACGCGACAAGCAGCCCCAGCCGTGCCGGGACAGACCCGGGCGCCGCCAGGATGCCTGAACTGCAGGCAAGTAGGGCATTCGTGGAAAAAATGCCAACGTCCACTTAGGGAGGATTTCTGTCGCCGTTGTCATCGCGACGGAGTCAGGACGGCCGACTGTCCGGGCCCACACGGAATGGCACGAGCGATCGCCCAAGGGAGAGGCGATCTGGTCCGCCAGATACGGCAAAGAGACCGAGCTCGAACAGCCGAGGCAGAGATGTGCTGCCCCCGCTGTTTCGAGTGGGGACACGGACCGCGCGACTGCCCCGTGCCGTGGACTCCGGATAGCCGGCTGTACTGCACCGAGTGCTACCGACTCAACTATACCCGCTCGACGTGCCCGGATTGTAACCGCCGCCGTCGCTAGACTGACACGCAAAAAAAAAAAAAAAAAAAATATACCGAGATGCTGGCTCATAAGAGACTATAGTGCTAATTGTTACCAGCGTTAGTGATAAGAAGAATTTGCTAGATATAGGAAGATTTATTTTTATAAAAGGCAGTAATGATTTTTGTTGATTTTGTACCGCAAGAAGCGAGAGAGATTTGATTTTTTTGTTTTGTACGTCGCGCCAGTGGGCGAACATAATTTTGATTTTCATTTTTATATTATTTTTATTTTTTTTGTAATCAGAAGTAGCGCGGAAAATCACCGTCGCGAGCGTCTCCGGGATCGGGAGAGTTAGTTGTAAGATTTTGTTGAATAAAAGTTTTTTTTGTATGGGAAATATTTGGTGTTGGTATTTGACTTTGGAACAATGACATTGCGGTGGTGGAAAACCGAGAGATGACGGAGGAGTGATTCTGCAGCATAGCACGTTGCGGTGGTGTATCGGCGTGAGCCTACCTAGCGTCAGAGCGGTAGTCTGGCCTAGTGGGGGGATGTGACGAGGCGCTAGTGCGCGCTCGCAGCAACGAGCTAGGCCCCGAGTGCTCGTGCACCGAGAGCCCGAGCCGCGCGGCAACAGAATCGCTCCTCGGCGTCAAACTCCCAATATGAACGTTTGACTGCCGTGAGTATTGTTCCACAGGATTCGAGGAATTAGAGCGACAGCCCGGGAAGACGCGCGAGGATGGACGGAGAGAAGGAAGGCGGAAGAACGCGACGATCGACGAAGTCGATCGATGTCAGGCCGTGACCCCCACCCCGGACGTCCGAGGCCCGCGTAACCCGGCCGAGCGTGCGAGACCCAATTACTCTAATTCCGGACCCCGTATCGAATAGTCAGATTTGAAAGATTGTCTTGAGGGACTCTAGTTCCGGACCCCGAAGGAGAGAGTCGAATTACGTCCTATGTATTGATCAGAGATTTGAGTACTGTATTGAGAGTTGAATTGAGTAGCTGGTTAGAGTTCGTCCTGAAGTCGAGTATTCTGTCGTAACAATTAGACATCGAACAACTTGCCGCGCGCGAACCGCTTAACCACGAGAGTCTCGTGAGGATTAATTACGATAGACCCGTGCGTGCGTGTATCCGCCGTGAAGGAAGAATTCGCCAGCCAAAAAGAAAAGCGAGACAGGAATTGAAGGAGGCAGCATCGAGAGACCGAGACAACCTGCACGTAGAGAAAGGTAGGCGCACGTGGTGCACCATTATTTAATAATACCGTGTAGCGTAGTATCTTCCTCCGTCGCGACCGGCTTCTCCGGCTGCATCCGTAATAATTGAGAGCGATTCGGGTTAGGACCGTGATAATTGTCGGACTCGAGTCGTGATTGTAAAATTTTGTATTTGCGTGGAAACCGTTAATTCACGGTAATAAATTATTGTTATCATTTTTGAACTTAGAAAAGAGTATAGTTTCGAATATTTATTTTCGCTACAAGCCCCCGAACTGCACCCCTTCCAGCTAGCCGGACCCGAATTAGTATTGACCGTGGAAATAGCGAATGACCCTGGCTGTCGGGTCCAAAAAGTAGATAGCCTGGCGCCCAGCACACGACAGAAGAACAGGTACGCGGGAAGAATTGTGGAAGCAGGTAAATTAATAACAATTTGGGGCGTCGTTATATTTGGTCGTGGCTCACCGTGTGAGTGGCCGAAATACTCGCACGAGGGGCTCGTCACAACGGTTATGGTGTTTGTTAACGAGCGGGGGTAGCCCGTAGCTATCGAAGAAGATGCCTCGACCATTGTTGTCCACGTAGATGGCTACCCAATGAGTTCCCGGTTTAGTATGATCGTCTGTATTGGTGACTATTGCAGAGGGTCTAGACCAGCGACTCGGTATACGATCGGCGGCAAATACTCCTTTCGTCTGAGCCGGTATGTGTCGTAGTGCGTTCAGTACCTCCAGACTGTTCATTATATACTTTTTCGGGTGTCGTGTGGGGGCGACGTTTACGTTGATGATGATGATGATGATGATGATGCTGTTGATGAAAATTATGGCCTCCACCCCCTCCTCCACGGGTGTTGGTGGTGCTACCTGTTGTCTGTCCTTTTGGAGGCGTCGGTGGTGGTGGCGGTGAGCGTAGGGTCGCACGGAAAAGGGTTACGATCTCGTCGTTGGCAGGTACCGTGTCATCACAGGTGCTCGGCGTGCTACTATTGACACTCTTCACAGGTGCATGGGGTATACAGGGTGACAATTATAAATCGGACAGGTAATATTGTGGGTGTTGTGGCAACGTTTGGATTGATGTTCGGTGCGTTTTTTGCTTAGTTTTGCAAGCTCTCTTCAATGGAATGAACGATTTTTGTTTCTAAAGTATAGTTTTCAAGGGAAAATGAACTTAAAATCAGAATTTCATTGATAATACGTTTTGATTATGGAATCATAAAGATAATAAAAATCTCGAGTCAAAATACCTATTGATGTATTCATTCGAATGTATTTTGATAAATAAAAATAATATTGAAATTGCTGTTTTTAGCAGCCGTTCCTTGTATGAAACAGGGAACGCCGGGTGTTGCGAATGCGCAGGCGCCACGAGTGTCGTCAGTCGGCCGATTGTCCGGCTGTCAAAAGTTGTCTGCTAAGGAATTAAAAGGTTAGTGGAACATACTAGTGTCAATTCGGTTATTCTCACTAGTATTTTCCACTAACCATTTAATTACAATTCGGTTATTCACACTTACAATTCGCATGGATGCTGAATTCCGTGAAATTACGTTCGGAATTCTGTTCCTGGAGCTTACGGTATTGTGCACCGCATTCATCACAAACGAGCTTCGCAAAGCACTTGCCGAGAAAAATGAGAAGTCTGAACAACAACAATAACGACAAACTTTGTACATAGATGTTACTGTGTCTGTATATTTCCATCTTGCCCGCGCGGAAATAAGTATTATTATTATTATTATTCTTTTGGTAGCGTATCACACACACACCCGACGGCGATTCTTGTCCCTATACATCGTATGTCAGTGTAAATATTAGTGCTCCCGGCCGGCGCCTCATTCAACTTTGCTCCATTCATTCATCCATTCACACTTGCATTCGGGGGCGGAACAAACAAAAAGAGAGTGACAGGGGGGGGCGTAAAAGTGCTCAAAACTACAATAATAATTATGAGTAGGGGTACGTACGTGAGTGGCGGCCTTCACTTGAGCTGCGTGCATCCGAGGGATGCACCATGTTACAATATATATAGATTTAAAAAAATTGGTCATATTATTTACAAAATTAAATAATAAACAGATAGATAAATGATTCAGTAAACAAATTTTGTTATATTCTCCGCATTGTTCTTTTTTACAAAAAAAAAACTTTAAACCAGCTTATTTTCCAAAGCTATTGCTCTCGTGACAGTACCAATAAATTTGTACTTTGACCTATTGACAGTATAAATTGTTTACTTTTGCAAAAAAAAAAGCATAAACAAGAATATTGATCTTAAAAAAAAAATTATTTTAAAACCAGATATGCATTGCTCATTAACAATACGTACAAAATAATTTAAATATATAAAAAAAAAAAATTCGACGGTTTTCTGCTTTTTCTTGTTTGTTGTATAATTTTGCTTATTTCTTCTACCTGTACTATAAACGTCCTTAGCGCAAATCAAGGATCATCGTCAGCCCTGGTAAGTGAGTTTAACATATTTGGACAACTTCTATTTAGGAAATGATTTTTTTTCTTTCGTTTTGGCAAATACTGCCAATATAATACCATCAAGGCCACCGCGGCGTTCACGCCAACGCGTACCCCACCGACACTTTATGAATAACGACGACATTTTAGACAATCAAATGGCAAACAATAACAGTAACAATAGCGTAACGTTTCGCGACGTATATAACCCGATAGCCACATTTGACGGGAAGAACATCCCTGTCGAACACTTCACACGCGCTTGCAAAAAAGCAAGAAGAATCTTGCTAGAAACGGATCACGCTCGTTTTCTGAAAATGGTGCAATTCAAACTATCGCATAACGCATTAGACCTCGTAGATTCAAAAACATATGTAACAATAGCCGCACTTTTACAAGACCTCAAAGAAAATTTTGGCAACCAAGTAGAACTTCTTGACCTGGAACTAGAATTAAAATCGATATTTCAAAAGCGCGATGAAACGATAAGCGATTACGCAGCTCGCGCTAGAACTTTACAAAAACGCGTCATCGACCGATTGAAAGATGTCTACAATACCGTAGCCCAAGCACCGTACTGTACGGACAGAATTTCGGAAATCCGAAAAGCAGTAGTCAGAGCGTTCATCAGTGGCCTACACGGCCGAATTGGACACTTTCTAATACATCGGCAGCTGGACACCCTCGAAGACGCAATAAAGGAAGCCAAGAGAACCGAACGCGAAATCGGAAGAAGCAATTCAGTACACCGGAATCGTCAAGAATCAGAGGACTCCGATACACCACAAACAGCTAGAGTACGATTCGCCGAAACAAGAAACGAACAACGAAGCTACGTTTTCTGCGACTACCACAAAAGCCGTTCCCACTCAACTACGGATTGTATAACTTTGCAAAACGTCCAAGAGTACAACCACCGTCCGAACACACAAGGCACCTTCGACAAATACCGCAACAATTCACGTGACCGTTTCCAAAACAACTATCGCAACGATTCTCGAGACAAAGACAAAAATAACTATCGCAGCGATTCGCGCGACAGGTATGAAAACAACTATCGCAACGACTCTCGAGACAGATACAAAAATAACTATCGCAGCGATTCGCGCGACAGGTATCAAAACAACTATCGCAACGACTCTCGAGACAGATACAAAAATAACTATCGCAACGATTCGCGCGACAGGTATCAAAACAACTATCGCAACGACTCTCGAGACAGATACCAAAATAATTATAGCAATAATTCGCGCGACCAGTACCAGAACAATTACCGCAATAATTCTCGCGATCTGTATCAAAATAATTATCGCAGCGATTCGCGCGATCAGTATCAAAACAACTACCGCAGCAACTCGCGCGACCGACATCAAAACAACTACCGAAGCGATTCGCGCGATCAATATCGAAACAACCAACGCAGCGACTCACGCGACCGGTATAAGAATGGTACACGTTACAACGCCTGGAATAGACCATCCCGCGACAGATACCGCGAAGATTCGCGCGAACGGCGCTACGACTCACGAGATCGATTCCAGAGTGGCAAGAATCTTGACGACTTTAGAGACAACAGGTACTCCAACGCCGCCTCAAATCAACCACGAGACAATGCTATTGAGAACATCACAAATACAGTAACAAACATGGATCTAAAAAACTCCACACCAGCCCCGCGGGACAGCGCGACACGAGGCAAATCTCAAGAGCGCACGATGACGAACTAAATATTCAAAATCACGCAGTGATAACAATAATCAGGAAAGCAACAATTTCACTGGGACTCACAAAAAGGCATAACTGTAACTGATAACTGACCTCCAACTGTAATAATCAATTCTCATGATCTTCAAAACATCAGCGCTAAATTTCTCGTAGACACTGGATCGCAAATAAACCTAATGAAGAAAGAAGTCGTCTCAAGCCACGTACAAATGGAAAAGAATATTATCTACGAACTTTCAGGCATTACAGATGGTACTATTTTCACACTGGGTATGGTCATAATCAGCATCGAAAATCTTTTTGTCGAATTTCATGTGGTCAACAATAATTTTCCAATCTCTCAAGGAGCAGTTCTAGGAGATGCCTTCTTCAAAGGAACCCCAGCTGACATTTTGTACACGGAATCATGTATTTCATTTGGCAACTATAGAATTCCCTTCGAAACGTACGAAAAAGTTCATATCACGGCCCGATCAAAATGCGAAATTCACGGCCGTGTAAATAGCACGCTCTCCGAGGGATACATCCCAAGACTAAAATTCAAAGATCCTTACCTCTACATCGGTGATGCGATTGTAAAGAACAACAACGGGATCGTATACTTAGCTGCAATTATCGACAACGACTTCAACATTCGCTTCACAATCCCGACGGTATAATTGGAACCAATCGAAAAAATCTGGGAAATTCGACCACCCGAAATGGAGCCAATACACCAAAACTGGGAATGGCCAACAAACCTCCAGGCAAACGATTCTCATGAAATTCAATCCGAATATCGTGTAGCAATTCGTACTATGGCAGCAAAGGAAAACAAGTTCGAAGTTATAAAACTGTTCTTACAACTAGACGATCTAGATGACAAAGACAGGGATCATGCTCTCGACCTCGTCCAAAAAGTCTCACACTTGTTTGCCCTGCCTGGAGAACTGTTGGGCCACACAACTCTAGTCAAACATGAAATTAGCACAACAGATGATAAGCCGATCAACATAAAACAATATCGATTTCCACCAATACACAGAGAAGAAATTCACAAGCAAGTCAATAATCTTTTGAGCAACGACATCATTCAACCTTCCTTATCACCATTCAACTCACCGGTCTGGATTGTCTCCAAAAAACCTAACAACCAAGGTAACAAGAGATGGCGAATGGTCATAGACTTTCGCAAATTAAATGATAAGACGACCCCGGATGCGTACCCACTACCTAACATCGCAGAAATCGTTGACCAACTAAGCAACTCACGTTATTTTACGGTGTTGGACTTAGCGTCAGGTTTTGTCCAAATCGAGATGCACCCGAACGACAAGGAGAAAACAGCATTCTCCACTCCCAACAGTCATTACGAGTTTAACCGAATGCCGTTTGGGTTGAAAAATGGCCCAGCAACATTTCAGCGCCTAATGGACGTCGCGTTGACTGGTCTCCAAGGCACAGACTTATTTGTCTATTTAGACGACATAGTACTTTACGCCTCAACTCTTGTCGATCACGGACGAAAATTCGATAGGTTGGCACAAAGAATGACCAACGCTGGGTTAACGCTCCAACCAAAAAATGCCAATTCCTTCGCAAAGAAGTAAGATATTTGGGACACCTCATAACGCAGAACGGCGTAAAACCCAATCCAGCATTAGTCGAATCAATAGAACATTTTCCAGTTCCAACAACCAAGAAAAACATTGCACAGTTTCATGCTCTTGCAAATTTTTACAGACGTTTTATCCGCAACTTTGCAACAATAGCCATTCCATTGACAAAACAATTGAAAAAAGAGGCAAAATTTGAATGGACGGATGAATGCCAAAAAGCTTTCGACTGCCTAAAGAACAAAATCATGCATCCCATTTTGCGTTATCCAGATCTCTCAAAACGATTCAAACTTACAACCGACGCATCGGATTACGCCATTCGCGCAGTGGTAAACCAGAAACACGACGGATTTGACCACCCTGTCGGATTTTACTCGCGAGCCCTGAAAAGAGCAGAACTATCATACGATGCGATGCGAAAAGAGCTTTTAGCAATTGTAAGTGCATTGGAGCATTTCCAATACTACCTCTACGGACGTAACTTCGACCTCGTCACAGACAACAGAGCTCTCACCTATCTGGTCAAAAAGCCTAATCCGCCACAACAACTGCAACGATGGCAAGCGGTGTTGAACAACTACACCTACGAAATTTATCATAAGCCCGGAAACCTGAACGTCTTCGTAAACGCACTCACTAGAAACCCCGTATCTGTACTTCCAATAAGACCACGTGAAACATCATCAAGCGATTCAGCAGGCCATACCGACAAGAGACAGAAAACATATCAGCAACTGTCACCGCTAATTCGCAGCCACTCAACAACGGACGAAGCCTCAGGAAACCCAACACCGAAGAAAAAACAATGTGCAACCTGTCACCAGAAATGACACCAGAGTATTGGAATGAACAAGCAGCAAAAATCAAAGACAACTCCAGTCATCTCTCTCCACAAACAACACCACAATGCTCATCACTACAACCGCAATGCCTTCCATGACAACCTCTACCGCCAATAGTACAACACTCACCAAACACCTCAGAAGTGCTACCGCCATATCCACTATCGCCGATAATACAATACCGATCAAGAACCCCAGAAGTTAAACCGCAATTTCGATCACCACCACATGCTCAGTGGCAAACACCAGAACACCATCCAGTAAAGTCACAACGAAATCCATACAACAACCCAGAATCGTTAAAGAACATAGACAGCAATACCATATTGTTATTAACATCAGAAGAGTCTTCAGAAAATTCAGACAGCGATTCCGCTTATCAACCATCGCAATACCACAGAAAACACCTCAAGCAACGAGAAGTACCACCAGAGATAAGAACAACATCTACGACGAAAGACGTCAATCTCACTAACGACATCACGATCACTCAAAACAATATATGGGCCTACAAAGACAACATAGCATATTTTCAGTCAGCTGATTGCGGGAACGACACGATGATCACAAAATTATTATTTGAAAAAGAAGAATTCGATCAGCAATCACTTTTGGTAGACGATCCGAAGAGCGAACAAATTGTCATCACACGCTAAAGAGCCAGGAGCTATATTACAATGTTCTGTAAAGAAAAATCAACTGACAGCATGAGCTGGACAACAGTAAGAAAATGTATAAGAGGTCTCATAAAATTATTGGAACACGAAAACCTTACATCATGCATCATCTCGAAAGATCCAAAAATCATTGACTCATTTTTGTGGAATAATATAAAAAGAGAACTACAGTTGCTTACATCCGGATCAAATAGAGAAATCAATCTCTGCGAAGGACTTCTGAGCGTTCCAACAACGTAACAAAGACAACAAATAATTAAGGAACTCCATGGATCAACAATAGGCGGTCATAAAGGCATCGAAAAGACACACAAACGAATTCTTTCACAATACTACTGGAAAAACATGAAGGACAACATCCGAAATTTCATCAAATACTGCATTGATGGTCAGAAAAACAAGCACGTTCGTGTCGAAAACAAAGCACCAATGATAATAACCGATTCACCCGCCGAACCCTTCGATAAAATAGCAATATATATCGTCGGTCCATTACCCAAAACGAAGAACGGAAACGAATACATCCTAACAATCCTCGACCTTTTTAGTAAATTTAGCATTGCCGTTCCGTTAAAGCAACAAAGAGCACAAGACGATGCGAAAGCACTCGCTACGACACTCATATCAACATTCGGCGCTCCTAGAGCAATCCTTTCAGACCAAGGCACAAATTTTATGTCTGCGTTGTTCAACGACTTTACAGAACTCTTCCAAATTCGCCGCTACAAAACATCAGAATATCATCCTCAGTCTAATGGTGCGACTGAATGAAGTCATAACGTTTTAGCTGAATATCTCAAGCACTTTATTGACGACAAACGCGAATGGGATGAACTTTTAAATTTCGCGACCCTCTCTTACAATACGAGCGTTCACGAGAGTACAGGATTCACACCGTACGAACTGGTTTTTGGCAGACTAGCACGCACGCCATCGGATTTTCCACCTCCCGAAAAAGTTATCACATAAGACGATTTCATGTCTACCCTTAACACAAATCTTCGAAAAGTTCAAAAAAAAGCACTACAGAAACACTTACAATATAAAGAACGAACGAAACGATACTACGACAAACGCACGAAAATACCGGAATTTCAAGCAGGTCAATTGGTATTTCTGATTGAAGAACCGCGAAAAGGAAAACTCGACAGCAATTACTGTGGCCCCTATGAAATCCTAGAAGTTTTAGACAAGCACAACGTAAAAATAGTAATTGACGATAATAAAAGAAAAACCGTACATGACGATAAAATAAAAACGGCATAAGTTACAGATGCCACGCACACACACTAAACAGGGACGACATGACGAAGATTACTCCACTCGACTGCAATCCTGGATTATACTCGGAACAAATTGCCACACTTTGTCCGTATCATACGACATGGACGATTGTAACATATACCAACACGCATGGACTTTCAATGTGACGCACGCAACTTCAAGAAAACCTGCAATCTGTAAGAGCATACTGTAATAAACTGCTACCAACATGTCTTATCGGTGGACAACTATCAACAGCGCAAAACTGTTTGGATTCCATCGAAAACACAGAATCAATTTTAAACCAGATGATACCACCTTTCCTTCACAATAGCAAAAAGCGAGCACCATTCGAATTTATAGGAAAAATCAACAAAGTTTTATTTGGCACCATGGATAGTGAAGATGCGAGACGAATCTCGACACAGATAGAATCACTTGGGAATGGCACCATAGAATTAGCAGCCATCCTCCAAAATCAAACGCACATTGTAAGATCAGGATTCGACGTAACGCAAAAGCAAATAAAATCATTATCAAAATTATTGGACGTGGAGTCGAATAAAATACAAGTAAACCTTTTGGCACATAAAAAAGAAATGCACATCATGGAACGTAACCAAAAAGCCATACAATTCATGACGCAGATCGAAGAAGACCTTACGGAATTGGAAATCGACATCGAGACGCTAATCAACGCAGCCCTCTTCGCAAAAACCGGTCAAATCTACCCAAAAATCATAACGAGCGAAGCAATAATCTCAAGTGCTGAAACCATCATAAAATCGTCTCCAAATACAGAGTTTCCGATTCAGTTAGATGCAAAATATGTTCCTGAACTTCTAACACTCATAGAACTAGCTGTTTTCCACGATGGAAAAAAACTGATTTACGTTATTAAGATCCCACTATTAGACTTAACACCGTATAAACTATACCAACATTTGTCAGTACCTGTACGACAAATCACCACAATCTCGAAGTTTGCATATATAAAACCAATGTACCAATTCACAGCGATTTCTGAAGACTTCGAAAGTTACACCTACCGAAAATCATTGGAAAAATGTAAATTTTCATCATCTCGTTATATATGCGAACAAATTAACCCAATTCAACGCGTTAATAGTGCATCTAGTTGTGAAATTCAACTCATTTCAAACCCACAGTTTAAAGATATTGAAATTTGCGACATTAGATTAAAAACACTTCGTCAAATTTATTGGTCCAGAATTCCAAACTCTAACGCATGGCTTTTCGCAGCACCAGAACCCGAAAACTTGTACGTAAATTGTAACACTGAGCCGAGTATAAAAATCATTAAAAACTCAGGTATTCTTCAAATCACTCCACCATGTCGAGCAAGAACGAAAACTACTCAGTTAACACCATCAATAGAGATCACTTCGTCGATCAATCTCACTTTCTCAAACAAATTGGTCCTTAACGTTACAGAATTAGTTCAAAAATCCATTAAAGTTGCAGAACCATTAAATATCACACAGGCTCTTATCGAGACGGAATCATTTGCACGCCTTATTGAACCCAACAATATTGACAATGACCTTGCTAAAAACGAAATATCGTTAAAAACTGTTCTCGCAAGAGCTAAAGATATGGTAAAAACGCAACACACTAACAACCGATTAGCAGCTATGGAATCTTTTATGAAGTACGCTGGCATTTCAACTATTGCAACCGTAATAATGGCTATTTTAGGATGGAAATTTTCTGTGTTAGGGAGGTTGTTCAAATTGTTTAAACTTTTCTCTTGTATAACTAAGCGCTCAAAACCCAATATTATCCAAAACAATGAAAACATCGAATTACGCGAAATACCCACACAATCACATTGTCGACCAACACAAATCCGAGAAACCACCGTAGTTCCATCAATCCCACAAGTAATCATCATAAATGAACTACCCCGCAACTCACCAAGGCCACAACCCGCCATAACATTCCCAGACGAAATCCCATAACGACACACATACCGAAACACAGCCACATTACAAGTACACAACACACAAAACAACACATATAACACAGTATAAAACTTCAATAGCTTTATGCGTCACTATTTGTCGAGCAACTACAGCCAAAAGAGGGAAACCCACAGGAGGAGCAGAGCATGAAGCGACCCCTGAGAAGGAAACCCATAAGACCTAAAATGAATTATTTAGTGTCTAAATTTCTTCAGATAAAAAAAAGAGAGATCTTTCCAAACACACACACACACACACACACGCACGCACGCACACATACTGCTACAAAACACAATGATACACAACCATTATCAATATTATCACACCATACAACTTACAGAAACACGACACAAACAGCAACGACATACAAAAATCATCTATACAACTACATTATATGTATACCTTATATACATAAATAACAAAGGCTACATATATATCACTAACCTTATTTTTATCACAAAAAAAAACAAAACAAAATACATTATATACATTATAAACACATAAATAACACATTCCTACATTATCAACATTCTTAAAATTATCACATTATAACCATGCTTAATAAATTTAAAAAAAATGTAAATACACGCTTTGCTTTTATAATCATAGTTATTTCGTGTCTTTATTATTACGTACAAACCACGAATTCCTTTAGCACAGCCTGATTCAACCACTTCCAAATAACAGGTCTCTACAACTAATCCCCACTTGAACTAAGCAAAATAGATTTTTCTTTTTCAGAAGCTCTAATCTCTCGAACAACAAACTGTATGGACATAAAACAGTTACAAATTATAATAACCATATACCAGAAAAATTCAAAATTGGAAATTGATGGGATATTGAGAATACAAAGACCAACAGCATAAAACCTACAAGGAAGATGCTAACAGGAAAATACCTCAAATCTATGTTTACATATTTTTAATACATGAAACCGAAACCTGACCTAATCCACTTAACAAACCTCACCCACTAACACGAGAACTAATGCACAGTCAGTTTCAGATTACCAGCATTCAAATAAACTCAGGAAGAACGGGAAAAGCAAACGTTTTTGGATACTCAATTGAATACGTAATGACAAATAAACCAACATCCCATACCAAAATCTGCTCCACACCTTTTCGGGAACCAATCAACAACCAACAATCAACGATCAACACCCATCGACACACACATATATTCATCACGGTCCTGACAAAAATCGTTAAATACTGACCTATTAACCCCAATAATTATATTGCGAACTAAAATCAAAACTCCAACAACGAACGACATCCTTAAATTACTTTTGAAAAACTCGAAATATTTAATATTGTATCGAGTCATAATCTTAAAATTTTTATGTTATATAACGTCAAAAGTTACACGTGATTCAGAGCATCGTTTAAAAAAAAAAAAAAGACCATGAGAGTAACTATCCGTTAATACCAAACTATTATTGTATAAAGCCAACTCAAGAAAATCAAGTTGTAAAAAAAATTACTATACGATGCGGAGCATCGTTCAGCAACAGGGGGAGTGTAACGGCAGCATTATGATGCCGTCACCTTAGTTCGTGGGATTGCTTAGGTCAGCAATCCCACAGTAACCCTTATCGCCCAAAGCGCGGTCCGAGGGCCTGCGCGACGCCCGAGGACTCGTCAGTTCTTTACCACATCTATAACGACCAACATCCACCTATAATTACTGTGCACTCTCCCGTATTATAATAAAGACATTTACGAGACAAACATTAGGTAGATAGGTATTAGGTAGATAGAAAAAATTAGGTGATCCTGAGAATAATTAAAGTAATAATTATAATATTAGTGATGGTAATGACTAGGCAACAGAAAGAAAGCGCAGACCACGTTTCACGATACTACCCGCGTTTGGTAGTCATGAAGATGCTAAGTGCCATTCTGAAAGCACGCTTGGATAATGTTTTGAGCTCTGGAGGAAATGCATTCCAGCCGTAAGCCGCCGCAATGCTGAAACAATTTCTGCGTGTCTCAGTCCGGAAAGGGGCAATTTTTAGCTGAAGACGGAGCCCATCTCGAGTCGCCATTCCTAGTGGTTCAATCCACGTAAAAAGCTCGCGCAGATACTGGGGCCTCCCGTCTAGTAATACGTTGTGAGCAGCGCATAACTCATTCAACTCCCGCCTCTGCTCGACCCTCAGCCATCCGAGACGCTGATAGTACGGGGAAATGTGGTCAAACCTGCTGACATCAAAGATAAAGCGGATGCAAGAATTGAAGGCAAAGTCGATGATCTTGTTGTAATCTCTAGATATCCCATAGAGTAGTACACTACAATTGTCTATAATAGGGGTAACTAGAGCTCTGATAAGGGCGATCCTAGCTTCTGTAGGTAATTAATTCCGGCACACTTTTAGCCGAAAGAGAGAGGAGTTCACTGCCTTAGCAACCGCTATCACTTGCTCACGCCATTTGAAATTTTTCGTCAGGATAACCCCGAGAACTTTAACCGAATGTTTGACGGGCACTACCACACATCCGTTGAAGAGAGTTGGCATTTGGTTTTTGGTTAAATTTCTGACATACGTTTCGCTCCCGAATAAAATTGCATGAGTTTCCTCGCTGTTTAATAGCAAATCATTTGTTACAGCCCAAATACGTATTAGGAGTATGTCACGGTTTAGCCTCGTTCCAATGGCATTGTTATCTCTCGGGAATTCTCAGCTAAAGTTTAGTCTCGAATCGATCGCACGAGCAATTATCGCTCTCTTTATTTGCTTCTGTCGTCTGTGTCCTTGTTCACGTTTCTACTGCTGCTGGATGTCAAATTGTGCGGATTTCTGCGGGCTTTTCGTGGACATCTTCTTTCTCACTTTGTGTCTCCCCAGTGGGTGGTTTTCGCGCTTTTTCCGTTTTTGGGAAAAGTTTTTCGGTCGTCTACGAGAGCTTGGTGCCGTCGCGGTTCACTTGCTACCTTGTTCTATAGGTACACAGGGGTGCGTGTGTGTAGGAGCGTCGGGTATTGTACGTGTCTGACTCTTGACTCTCGATCTGTCGTGCGTGTGTGAGTGTGCGTGTGTACACTGCTCTGCACCTTAGCGCCGCGGTGTATTTATTTACGCTTCAGGCTTACCTCCCGTCCTGCCTCTCGACTCTATCGCTGCTTGACTGGCCTTGCCTGTTAGTGTCTGTGCGTGCGTGCTTCCTGACTTTTGGCTCTGAGGCTTCTGCTAGACTGTGTGTCTATTCGCTCTATCTGTCACTTTTTCCTGCCTCGTTGCTTCCTACCTATCTAATTCGCGATGTCCGATTTGCACCGACTTTGCGGCCGATGTAAAAAACCATTTGCGGTGGCCTCCGGGTACCAGTGGAGTGGATCATGTGGTGTCATTTTTCATGGCAAGTGCTGTCTCGCCAATGCCGGTCTCTCCTCTCGCTCGTTACTGCCATCAGATCGGGTCTTTCGTTGCACCGCGTGTTTTACGACGGCTTCGGGGATTGTCCTTGACGCGGGTGCGCGTCCAGGTGGTACTGTTGCTGGGGGAGCGTCCCCCGGCGGATCTCAGGTCTCACGCTCGTCCTCCCCGCGTAATTCTACGAATGCCGCCTTTGACGTCGGCAGTTTTCAAGCTTCGCTTGGCCAAATGGAGGGGAGGATTTGTGGACTTATTACGGAACTCTCGGGAAAGATTATCGATGCATTGGCTCGTATCGTGTCCACTGAGGCGGCTGTTACCGCGCTCCGTTGAGAACACTTCGCGCTCGCGAAGAAGGTTGACGGCCACGTTGCTTCACTATCGTCCCGTTGGGATGCGGTTGTGGCCAATGCTGCTCGTGCTTCAGAGACCCCTCCGCCGCCCGCCTACGCACGTGCTGCCGAAGTCGATACCGTTGCCTCAGAGCTACTTGAGCGCGAGAAACGCCGTAAAAATTTCATTGTCTTTGGACTTCGTGCGGGGGCCTCTTCAGCTGAAGATAAGAAGATTGTGCGGCGTTTACTGGAGGTGGTGTGCCCTCTGGTCGCGGCAACGGACATCCTCGTAGTCCGACTTGGTTCTACTGCTCGCGCCGCTGCTGCGGTTGGCCCGTTTCGCCCTCGGCCTCTTAAGGTCGTTCTGCCTTCACTGGATGCAGTTTTTTTCTATTTTTCGGGCCTCGCGCGTCCTTTAACAAAGTGCTGATTTTGCGGGGGTTGTGAAGGGGCTCCGGATTGTGTTTCGCGATGGGGTGCCCCGTATAATCACTGATCGGCTGGTAACTGGTACCGGTGCTGTCGCTTTTCCAGCTATTCCTGGGGTCTCACAGGGGCCTGTCACCGGGATTATTTCGACGGCTGTTGTCCCTGCTGCTGCTTCGCTGCCGGAGGTCTCAGCGAGTTCGTCAGGTGTGAAGAGTCGTGGCGCAGCTCTCCCAGCGTCGTCACATCTTCCGGATCGACCGGCTCCTGTAATTGTTTCTACTACTGTTTCCGAAGTGAGTGGCGTGGTAGGCTGTAGTACCCCTCGTGGTCGTTCTACCACGGGTGGGTCGTGCCGACCGGCCGCTTCATCCTCGCCTCACCTCCTGGATGCTGCTATGGGCGATCTTTCCGCCGGTGTTGATGCCAGTCCTCGGATTGACGGTGATGCTCCAGAGTGCGCTGGGTGTTTCGATGCCCGGAACACTTCACTTCTTGAAGACGACTTCGACGACTGCCAGGATGACGGAATATCCGACTTCGATTGAGCCTTCTACGTCTGGGAAGCTGCGGATCTGCCATTTTGATGCCCTTTCCCTGCTTTCTCTCTTTCTGCTATATAATCTACGGCTTTTCATTTTTCTTTTTTGATTTTGTATCGCCTCATTTAGAATTAAATTTGCATTATACTCTGTACTCTGTTTTTTATCACGCTTTTTTATATCGTATCTCGGCTATTTTGTATTGTTCTGGTCCTTAGGGGGTTTTAATCCCAGGACCAATAAAAAATTAGTCTACTCTACTCTACTCTAAAGATTTGCAGATCGTCTGCATATAGATTACAGTCGCAGCCAGAGAGTGCATGTTTCAGATCCGAAATGTAGAGTGAGCAAAGGAGTGGTCCTAACACAGAGCCCTGTGGTACGGCAGAGTCAGATATTTGGATTTTAGCCAGCTTGTCGAGGAGAACGTCATGGCGAATACGATCGAAGGCCTTCGAGAAGTCAAAAAGCACCATGCCTGTCAGTTGCCGATTGCCAATTCCCTCGCATATGTAGTCTGTGATTGTTGTTAAGATCGTTTGAGTACTGAAACCCTTTCTGCAAGCGGATTAAAAGGGATCCACTGGATTTTTCTCCTCCAGAAACGCGCTGAGTTGGTTTGCCACTAACCTTTCAAGTATTTTAGAGAGAAAATATAGCAACGAGATTGGTCTGTAGTTGGAAGGACTCGCAGGCGATTTCGTTTTTGGGATCGTACTCATGAGAGCTCGTTTCCATATGTCCGGAATACCGAGGATTGCACAGAAAAATTGTAAAGATGATGAAGAGGCTGGATGATCACAGGGAGCGCAATGTTAATTAATTTCATCGGGATGCTGACTACCCCGAGAGAACAGCACGACGCCGCCGATAATGCTTTGGTCAGGTCGTCAGGTAAAATATGCGTGAAAAAGAACCTCGAGTCATTAAAATCTCTTGGCTGTTTGGTTGTTATTTTAAAGGAATCAGGTAAGCTGACTCCCACAAAGAAAGTGTTAAGCTCCTCCACAGGAACTACCAATTCTCGACCTTCACTTCGTCCCTTGAGTAGGCCTAGTTGCCTCAGTCTCTGCCACGCCGATTTCGAGATCTTGTCACGAGATAGTACAAACCCAAACAATTTTATCTTGGTATTGCGGACCACCGTTTTACTCGGTTTCGAAGTATCTTGAATTTTCTTAGTTCTTCAGCGTCCTCTTTAACCTTATGACCCTCAAAAACACCGTCTTCCCCAGTTTTCGGTGCCTTGCAACTCGCTCTGAGTGCTCTGCGCGCTCTATCTCGCTCTCTCATCGCCTCTTCAATATCACCGGTGATCCACGCTGTTGTGGGTTGTTGTTTCTTCCTGAAACTGCGCACAGGTGCATGTCTGTCGAACCATGTGGTGACGGAATCGTTTAAAAATTCAACTTTGAAGTTGATTGATTGTGATGTATAGAATTCGTGCCAGTCGTAGTTGGCAAGGTCTCGTAGTAGCAATGCGTTGTCAAAACCATAGAAGTCCCTGGCAATTCGCTCTTCAGCGACCCCATGCTCCACCTCGATGTTGTAGCGAATCCATATACAGTCGCGCCCAGATAACGGCGTAGGTGTTTGCTCGGCTGTCACAAAATTGTGTTCACAGTCCATGATACACGGATCAATCAGAGAAGTATTATCGTTACACCCTCCTCCTCGAAACGTAGGGTTGGGTGGTATCAAGAATAAGTCGTTGATCTGTACGAACTGGCTGATGAGATCGCTGTCATGGTACTTCCTAAGCATATTCGAGTTGAAATCCCCTAAAATATCTAATCTATTATAACGCGGATATAGCTCAGCTATTTTCGGAGGACGATAAATCACGCCTAGTAATATTTTTTCGCTTCCACAGCAAATTTCCATTATACGGAAGTCTATATTATTTCTAGTTCCATCCGCTGATGAAGCAATAACCCGCGCTTTCATGGACCTGTTCACGTAAACAGCGACACCACCGCCAATCCCTGAGGCGCGATCTCTGCGAAACAGATTGTAGTTAGGAAGACTGTACATAGTGTCATAAATCTCAGCCACGAGATTCAACGACGCAGATTATGTCTGCGGTTTTATCGTGAAAAGACGTTTGAAGTCCTCATAGTGCGATCCTGCCTTTATGTCCTGGCAATTAATGTGAGCAAAGGTTAGCAGGTTCCCGCTCTTCTTAAGCTTATTCTCCATTCTGTGTAGTTGATGAGTCCAACGAACTCATCGACCCGTCTTTTTGAAATAGAGCATGTTCTGCTGTCCATGGCCGAGGGTTATCATCGCGTTTGGCTGCTCTGCAGTTTGTACAGGTGGGATTCGTACTCCTATTCGGATCACGCATTTCGTGTGTCCCGGCACAGTGACCGCAATGAGCTTCGTTCCTGCAACCACTCGCAATGTAGTCGAAATCCACACACCGATAGCATTGCCTGACTCTCACGTAATTTTCAATAGGACAAGAATGCCAGGGAATAAAAATCCTACCTCTTGCAAGGAGGCTACTTCTTGCGATCGGAGAGACCTCAATAATAACATTTCTAGATTGCCTATCGCCCAGCGGAAACTCACACACTACAGAAACCGGCTGATATTTGCAATCCTGGAGGTTCATATCAACCAGCGCTTTGACAAGGTTCTCAACAGTTACTTCCTTCGGAACAAATCCCACAAGCATCCTAGGTCGCAAACCAAAGTCAGTTTTTACCTCTAGGCCAGCTTGTTTGAGTGCTGACGAACTCTTAAGCTTTTCTAGATTGACCGATTCGACCTCTAAGTTCACGGATTTTTCTTTAGCCCACTTGAAATTAACGATTTTCAGTTCAGCTTCCACGGGATCTATCGCCTTGATGACAGCGTTTTTGGTTGCTTCGGAGTCAACGTATTTCTCCGAGTCAGAATTAATTGGGCCAATGTAGACATTCCTATTTTTCCTGATAGGCAGCGGTCTGCCTCCTGCCACGTGAACCTTATTTGTCCGCTTGGGCCTGTCAGCTCGAGGATGGACACTATTTGGTAGAGCAACCTCTTCTCTTGCTAGTTTCATTTCCGATTTTACTACAGCTTTGAAAGTTTTAGCAAGATTAGCCGACGAATTTAAAACCGCTACTACTTGTAGAGCTAGTGTGAACTGGTCCTCGTCGTCCTTGGCATCCTCACTGCCGAACCAAGATTTCGTTGCTGCCTTGAACATACCGATCGTGCAGGTTAGGTCCCGTGACAGCGTGGGACCTTTTACGTCCAAGAAATGGCGCCACCAGTCTCATCGGCCGAGTGGGCCCCAGCAACAGCGCCGCAACGATTCCCAATATGGCGATCCTTACAGACGATGACAAGCGAATATAAAAGATAACGATCCAGAGGCACTCCACCAGACCACGGTTCTCTCGACGACAGTGCGGATGGTTCAGTAAATTGCGCGACTGAATAACTGGAAACCAAACAGCCGAAGGCAGACAGCAGCAGTAAAAGTCCAAAAAATACTGGAGATTACATGCACACGTCAAGTAGTACTCACAACGTCCGTCAGAGTAGAGAGAGAGAGAGTAGAGTAGAGTAGAGTAGTTTATTAATGATCCTGGGATTAAAACCCCTTAAGGACCAGAGCAAACAAATATAGGCTATAAACGAAATATGAAGGCATTACATGGAGTACAGAGTGAAAAATAGATCTAAAACTAAATGGGGTGAGACAATGTAAGGAGAATGAAAAATGGGCTTATAAAGAGAGAATAATCAAGAACAAACAAAAACAAAAGTAAAAGCACGCGAGTCGCAAGGGAAACCCAGATCACTCCTCCGGGCGCTCGAGGGCAAGCAAGTGTTCCATGAGCCGAATCTTGAAGGCGGCAAGAGAGGGAGCTCCTGTCACAGTCAACGGAAGGCTGTTCCAGCGGTTCGTGCCGTAGACCGTAAAGGACTTCTGGTAGGCCGCCGTCCGCAGGACGGGCGTCGAAAGCGAGAAGGTGGAACCCCGAGCAGCACGCGAATCAGCCCTCATACGGGGCGCCAAACGCTCAGCGAGATATAAAGGCTCCCCTGAGTGAACCAGCGAGAAAAATAGAGCTGCAACGAAGTAGTTCCGCCTGTTCGCCATCGACAGCCAGCCGAGCCGACAACGACGCCCAGACACATGATCGCGTAGTCGAATCTCTAATACGAAGCGCACAGCTGCATTACATGCACGTTGCAGTTGCAGATTAAGCTCACCGCTAACATCGCTCAACACGGCTGAGCAGTAGTCGAGGTAAGGTAGGGCTAGCGTGGGCGCTAGCCACGCGCGAGTAGAACCATCGAATACCTCTGAACAGCGAGAAAGTTGCGCGAGCGCCCCGAAGACCCGCTGCCGAACAGACGAGACCTGCTCACCCCAACCAAGAGAAGGCGTAATTATGAGCCCCAAGTAACACTTGGAGGACACAAACGGGATTGGTTGACCCGATACACTGAGAGGGGGGAGAGAAGCCAAGTCAAGTCGACCAAGAAATCTTGCCGTACCAAGAATCATGGCATCAGTCTTCGAGGCGTTTAGCAAAAGCGAATTGGAACGCGCCCTGTCATGTATACGTGCGATATCCGCGTTGAGCAGCACTAGCGAGGCAAGAAGCTCGTCCGGGGCACACTGGCGGTAGATGACAAGGTCATCTGCATACAGTAAGTACCGACTGTTGCAGAAGATCCCAGGCAGGTCACATAGGTAAAGAGAGAAAAGTAGAGGGCCTAGCACGCTTCCCTAAAGTACACCCGAGGTAACGGGGGCACACTCAGACAACCGGCAATCCGGAAAGCGAACTGCCTGCGACCTTCCGCTAAGGTGCGACGAGAACCATGCAAGTGCCGACGACGCAAAGCCCAGCAAGGAAAGCTTGTTCAAAAGTGTGCAATGACAGACCGTGTCGAAGGCCTTACTCAAATCAAAAAATACGGTGATAGTAAGCAGCCGCTTGTCCATGCCGAGCCTGACGTCATTGATGAATCTGAGAAGAGCCGATTGAGTGCTGTGCCCTTCACGGAAGCCGGCCTGCAGGGGATCAAGCAGGCCATGGGCGAGCAACCACCCCAAAAGCTGCGCGTGTACCAGTATTTCAACCATCTTCGACAATGCACAGAGGATGGAGATGGGCCGAAAGTCTAACGGGGCAGTCGGGGTAGGTATTTTGTTGAGGGGCGTCATGAGCGACCGGCGCCAGGCAGAGGGAAAGGTAGAGTAGAGTAGAGTAGATTTATTAATGATCCTGGGAGAAATCCCCCTAAGGACCAGAGCAAGACAAAAAATACGCTATAAACAAAATATAAAAGCATTACAGGGAGTACGGAGTAAGAGATAAAACTAAATGGGGTGAGACAATGCAAGAAGAATGAAAAATGGGCTTATAAAGAGAGAAAGAACAAACAAAAACAAAAGTAGAGACAAGTCCCGAGTCGCAAGGGAAACCCACATCACCCCTCAGGCGCTCGAGAGCAAGCAAGTGGTCAAAGTCGAGAAATTGGTCAAGATGAGCAGGCAGGGACAGGGCATTCCGTGACAGATGCGCAGCTTCCCGGACGTAGACGGCTCAGCCGAAGTCGGATGCACTGCCATCCTGGCAGTCATTGAAGTCATCATCGAGGAAGGAGGTGCTCGGGGCATGGACGCACCCAGCGCAATCAGAGGCATCACCGTCGATTCGAAACCCAGGAACGGCACAGGCGGCAGCAGCATCCGGGAGGAGAGGCGAAGAAGCAGTCGGCCGGCTTCTCGTGATGGAGCGACTACGAGCGGTACTCCGGTCCTTCAAACCATTCATGCCAGAACCAGTAGTGGGTGCCGGATTATGAACGGGCTCAGCAGAAAGATGCGGAGAAGATGGCCGAACTGAACCGCGACTCTTCGTACCAGACGGATGCGCGGTGACCACCGGCATCGAAGCAGCAGCAGAGCGGACGGCAGACGGATTGACAACAGAGATAGGAGGAGCAGGAGCAGCTACCACGCAGGCATCGGTTCCTCGATGATCAGTAATGATCCGAGGCGCCCCATCATGAAATATGATTCTGAGCCCCCTTTCCCCAGCACCCGAGCGATCGGCGAGCTCCGAGCGTAGTCGTCGGTATGTAGCATCCTGCGCGGGGGTGCGATCAGACCGAATCACAACCCCCATGAAATCCGCACTCTGTTTGAGAAGACGCGAAGCGCCAAAGACCGCAAACACTGCATCCGCGGACGGTAGGACGACCTTGAGAGGCCGAGAGCGAGACGGACCAGCCGCGGCGGCGGGGCGAGCAGCAGCACCCAGTCGAACCGTGAAGATGTCCGTAGCCGAAATATGGGAGCACACCACCTTGAGCAATCGCCGTACAATGTCCCTGTCTTCAGCTGGAGAGGCTCCCTCACGATGCTCAAAAACAATGAAGTTTTTACGGCGCTTCTCACGCTCAAGAAGCTCCGAGGCGACGGCGTCAACATCAGCGGTAGGCGCGTGAGCGGGCGGCGGAGAGGACTCTACGGCCCGAGCAGCACGAGCAGCAATCACATCAAGACATAAAGAAGGCGAGGCCACGTGGCCGTTAAGTTTATCCGCGAGCGCAAGATGATCTTGTCACATCGCATTAACAGCCGCCTCAGTGGATGCAATACGCGCCAATGCATCACCAACTTTTCTCGAGAGTTCAGTGAGAAGCCCGCAAATCCTTCCTTCCATCCGGTTGAGCGATGCTTGAAAAATGCCGACGTCATATGCAGCATCCGTAGAACCACGTGGGGAGGGCGGGCGTGAACACTGAGATACACCGGGGGGGGGGGGGGGGGGGGGCTCACCCAGCGACAGCATCGGCTGGCAAGTGCACCTGCGTCAAGAAGAATTCCCGAAGCAGTCGAAAAATACGAGGTGCAGCGAAATACACGATCCGAAGGGAGTAAGGAGCGCGAAGAGAGGCCAGTATTGGCAAGACGGCACTTGCCGTGAAAAATACCGCCACAACTTCCACTGCACTGAAATCCGGAGGCCACCGCACACGGTTTTTTACATCCGGCGCAGAGTAGGTGCAAATCAGACATTATGAGTTAGGTTGCTGCAGACTGACAGCGAATAAAGCGTGGTGGGATAAGAATAGGCAGCACGAGAAATAAATAAGTAAAGCGGCAGACAGCGTAAGCAATTGAGCGAGCGACGATAAAGCGGAAAGTGATAGGTGAGAGGTATAGCTGAAGCGAGATGTGCGTATCGCACACGATAGCTAAAGTCACAGCGCCGAGAGTTGAGAGCAAGCAAGCGAAGTAAATAACACGCTGCGGCGAACGTCCACACCGACACACGTACACGCACAGCAGTTCGAGAGTCAGAGTCAAGGGCACCTGACACTCCTACACACTCAGTCACGCACGCTCCCCACTACCGCTGTTGACAAGATAGCAAACGAAGCGCGACGGCACAGGCTCACACTGGCGATAGAAGATTTTTCGAAATTTTCGGAAAAAGAGCGAATACCACGCACTGGGAAGGCACAGAGCAAAAAAGAAAACATCCACCGAAAGCTCGCAGAAAACCACACACTTTGACTGCAAGCAGTAACAGATACGTGGGCAAAAGCACAAACTAATAAGCGAGATATAGAGAGCGAAAAACAAGTGTGCGATCTATACGAGACTTTACTCTGTACTCTAGAGAGAGAGAGAGAGAGAGACGCGAAAGATAAATGTTAATGAAAGACTTGTAAGGCTGTCTCTGCATCATTCGAGTCACGCGAGTATTAATATATCGTTATAAATGATTGATTAAATTGTTAACTCGTTACTTCTATTAAAACGTCGAATTATTTCCTCTCCTCACTCTCTGATTGATCGACTCCCAATAGCAATTATAAGATTTCAATATGAACAAAATCACGATATTTATAAATCAGACTAAATTTGTAACGGCTCAACTTTTGTTTATGCTGTTCGGCTCGCGGTTGCGAGCAATATGATAGGGTCAATACAGTTTCGCTTACTCTTCTGGGGCAGCACTATTCCAGTTGATGCATTTCATATTATTATAAGATAGATAAGTGAAATGCCGCTTTGATATAATGCATAAAATAAGAATAATTCCTATAATTTGAATTATTAATATGATTTGAAAAGGCACTTTCCATTTCGACAATTGCTACTATACTCCATCTGATCATTGGAGAACTACAATTTAGCTTCTTAGTGAAGCACAATTGTCAGTTTTGTGCCGCATTTTTTTCCTATAGTGTAGAACAATTGTTATCCTATGTAACATATTTTCTGCGATTAATTCTGCATGGCGGTTAACTTGGTATTTTATCAGGAAATAATTGTAGAAATCACAATAAGTGAAAAACTCCCACCTGGCTGAATGCTGCTCCAGCCCCGGTGTGATAATATAATTTATTTTATTTTACACCTCACAAGCATCGTGCACCAAATATTTTAGTTGAGCGCAATGCATACTGCATCTCTGTATTTATAAAAAAAGTTTCATACGATTTGGATGATAAATCGAGTCAAATTCTGTACACATAAATTGAAGATTGTAGTACCGTGAATCGAAGATACATGCATGCCGCAGGAACTCGCAGAGCCCCGAGTATTGTCATTAATGAAAATTTAGTAAATATTTCTATACACGAGAAAGCATTGTAGAGATTTTAATCGGCTTCCCTTTAATTTAAGGTGGGGGAAGGGGTTAATGGAGAAGTGTGTTGATTGGCTTCGACCGTTGTGAGAATGATCTAGGTAAGGTAGGCATCGACGTTGGCGGTGGGTTAATTGTAGATGGAATTTTAAGCGAAGCATATCTCGGATCTGAGACTTATGATCGCTTATTCAGATCTGAATTATTATATATCGATTGTAGCTGCTTAATAAATTTTCATTAAAATTCATTAATCAGCAACAATCGACGAGTTTTTGTAATTCAAACGCGAATAATTGTGAAAAAAGTTACGCCACGACCCGGGATCGAACCGGGAACTCCAGAATTCTAGCCTGGTGCGTTACCAATTTCGCCACCGTGGCCCTGGCGGAACTGTTTTCACAATCGATTTTTAATTTCCGTTTTAACGTCAGATATGGACATGTGTGTTGATTGGCTTCGACCATTGTGAGAATGATCTAGGTAAGGTAGGCATCGACGTTAGCGGTCCGTTAATTGTAGATGGAATTTTAAGCGAAGCATATCTCGGGTCTGAGACTTATGATCGCTTATTCAGATTTGAATTATTATATATCGATTGTAGCTACTTAATAAATTTTCATTAAAATTCATTAATCAGCCACAATCGACGAGTTTTTCTAATTCAAACGCGAATAATTGTGAAAAATAACGTCAAAATTATAATAACGGTTGTTTTTGTGTTCATGGATTCTGGTTTTTAGTTGTCTTTTTGTTTGTCCAATATAAGTGCTAGCACAATCTTTGCAAGGAATTTTGTATCCTGCAAAACAGCACATGTCACCTACAATCAGCACACACAGCATTAACAGAACACATAAAACAAACACAACACACTTTTAACTTTGACAACACAAAGATCTTAACAATAGAACCTTCTTACTAAAAACGATTACTTCAAGAAATGATTAAAATTAAATCTGACAAAAATTCCATCAATTACCGAACAGACATAACTAATTTAAGCATAATTGATAATGCAATAATTTAAAATATGCATACCACAGTAATTATAAAACCAATACACCAAAAAAATCTCCATATTAATTGAACATAATTCACAGCAAAAACATAACACAAATTAAACAACGCGCCATAGACCACTATCCTACAACCAATCAGAAATCACAAGAAATTAACCCCCCCCCCCCAGCCCATGTTAAACGCTCCTGGATAACGCTCAACCAAAATTTAAAATTTAACGAACTAGCATAGAAAAATGTGACCGCATGCGCTAAAGGACTCTCCATGTTATTGGTTAAAAACTTTCTTTTATTACACTGACTAAAATAACCACAATGACCATCACAGGTATTTTAAAGTAATTTAACATAACGCATGTCAATTTTAACAATATAACGTACACATTCAACTTAAAGTTCTTTAAACATTCACAGACATAACCTGTAACACGAAGATCCAGAAACACCGTTATTCAAAAAAAATTGTTTTCTTTAAAATGTATGTATTTTTCTTTTTTTCTTTTTTGATTTATTTGTGCAACCTCATATTGTTATATATTTTTTATACATTTTTTGTATATTTTTATAGTAAAATAAAAATTTCTGAAGAGGCCCTGATCAGGGTGCAACGTTAAGAAGGGATTTTCCGTTTTCCTCTCCAAAAAATTCAAATACAATAGTAAAGGAAAAATTACCCAACAATTGCCGTCATTCGCCGAAGCTCCAGACAACAATGGTGAAGTGTTGCTTTAGCCGTTGTAAGAATGGTATATGTTGTGAAGTATCGGCGAATGACGGCTTTTCTGTTTTAAAACATTACGTTTCGCCCTGATCAGGGCCTCTTCAGAATTTTATTCATACACTATACATAAAAAATATAAAAATAATATTTGTATAAAAAAAAATATATAAAAATAATATTTGTTGTGTGCTCATTATTAATTATAATTTTTTTGGGGTGTCTTTAAATTAATGTGTTGTTTTTATTGTTTATTATTATTGTAAATATTAATGTATTGTGGATTCAAAAAAAATTTTCTTCTTTTAATGATTAATATTGCGGTATTGTGGGAAAAAAAAACTTACTTTATTGTATTAATATTATAGTTGTCAGGGCTCTCCGGTCAAATAGGTTATGTTTGTACCGTTTATCTGTGTGGTGTAAATGTTTTGTTTAATAATACTGATTTTTTTAATTTTGTAATTTGGATGGTGTGTATTTGTACCTGTTTTGTTGTGGTTTGTAGTTTTTTGTTATTAACCGTGATTTTATTGTGCGTTTTTGACCGGAGAGTTCGGTCTATGTGTTGTCACATTTTAATGTTTGTCAGATAAATTACCAAAGAATATGGACTGTATAAAAGCACAGTTCTATAGGGAACGTTGAAGCAAGGTTTCCTACGCCGCACGCTGTGGTGGTGGGGCAGCTCGGCATGCTGATCGCTAGGCTGCGCCCATGAATATGTACGGTATCGCCACTCCCCACTCGCCACTTAAGATCAAACAAAATATCGTGGGTTCGCGGCCAACAACTGAACTTTTTTTTTTTAGAATAATACATCAGAACAATTGATCTGTATTTGAAAAATATATCGAAACGAACTGATGTCCGGATGGCCAGAATTTTTTGAAAAACCGTTTTTGAAATATTCCCAGCGACCTATGTACAATAAATATAACTCAAATATAAACAGGGCTCGTGGCTCAGCGGGTAGCGAGCTGGTCTGGCAAACGGAGAGTCCGGGGTTCAAATCCCTTAGCGGACAATGTTTTTTATTTATTTTCTGTTTGATAATTTTTTTTTTTCCTATACATATACCCATGTAATTTACGCATAAAATTGTTTGAACTGATTCATATTGACTAACAATTTTATACGTAAATTACGTGGGTATATGTAAGAGACGGTATATCCCCAACGCAATCAGAGACGGGAGTGTGAGAGACGACAGCATACGGGCAATTTTTTACCGAGAATCGGAGAAAGAAAGAACGGTGTATCCCCAACTCTATACCGAGATGGGAGTGTGAGAGAGGCGACATCATATCCCCAACTCTATACCGAGATCGGAGTGTGAGAGAGACGACATCACATCCCCAACTCTATACCGAGACGGGAGTGTGAAAGAGACGACACCATATCCCCAACTCTATACCGAGATCGGAGTGTGAGAGAGACGACATCACATCCCCAACTCTATACCGAGACGGGAGTGTGAAAGAGACGACATCATATCCCCAACTCTATACCGAGATGGGAGTGAGAGAGAGACATTTGTTGTCTCTGTCATATCCCCAACTTTAAACCAATCGCTGAGTGAATGAGGCGGGGTCTACCTCGTACGCTTGCGTACGCTTGTACGTCAGCCACACGGACGTCACACATCCATACAGCGCCGCTAGCGACATTAGTGTCGTTGGGGAGATAGCTCGGCCTACCTCCCCAACTTTTCTTGCTTCAACGAAACTGAAGGAACTGTCAATCTATACAGTCCATATTCTTTGATATTACTGCGTGGATTTGAATGCTTGAAGGTGGGTTTCTATTGCGGAGTTGTTAATGGTGGCTTTCTATTGGTGGTATGGATTGGTGATATGAATGTGGTGTTTAAATTATCGCGTTATAGATTATGCTAAGATTAATTATATCTGTTCTATAATTTACTGCATTTTTGTCTGATTTGATTTTAATCATTTCTTGTATAATTCTTTCGTAATATGATGGTTCAATTACTAAAATTTTTGTGTTTATAAAATCAAATGTGTGATTTGTTTGTTTTATGTGTTCTGTGAGTGCTGCATGTCCAGTATCTAAATGATGTATGCTATTCTCGTTTTCATGTATTCTAGTTTTTAGGTATCTTTTGGTTTGTCCAATGTATGTGCTAGAGCAACCTTGCAAGGGATTTTATAAACGCAATAGAAACCCACCTTCAAGCATTCAAATCCACCCAGTAATATAACTGACAAACATCAAAATGTGACAACACATAGACCGAACTCTCCGGTCAAAAACGCACAATAAAATCATGGTTAATAACGAAAAACTACAAACCACAACAAAACAGGTACAAATACACACCATCCAAATTACAAAATTAAAAAAATCAGTATTATTAAACAAAACATTTACACCACACAGATAAACGGTACAAATATAACCTATTTGACCGGAGAGCCCTGACAACTATAATATTAATACAATAAAGTAAGTTTTTTTTTTCCCCACAATACCGCAATGATAATCATTAAAAGAAGAAAAATTTTTTTGAATCCACAACATATTAATATTTACAAGAATAATAAACAATAAAAACAATACATTAATTTAAAGACACTCCAAAAAAATTATAATTAATAATGCGCACACAACAAATATTATTTTTATATTTTTTATGTATAGTGTATGAATAAAATTCTGAAGAGGCCCTGATCAGGGCGAAACGTAAAGTTTTAAAACAGAAAAACTTGAAAAGCCGTCATTCGCCGATACTTCACAACATATACCATTCTTACAACGGCTAAAGCAACACTTCACCTTCGTTATCACCTGGCGTTAATATCTACTAACCGAAAAAATGAGCTTCTTCAACATCATTGAAACTCATTATGGTACCATCACCCATCACGCATTCAAAGACTGGAAGAAAAACAGCGAGGCAAGAGTGCGAGGAACTCAAGAACTTAAGTTCCTTTTAAAATATGGACAGGAAAATTTAATTCCTAACCACTTAGATTCTGCTAATATTAATAAGCTAACATTTATAACAAAACGTAACTCACACAAATTCGAAAAACTACTAAATACAACCTTTAGAAAAATAGTTAGCATTGAGATAAATGACATAAATGCACAAATTAATTACAATGATCAGAATATCAGACAAACAACACACATAATCATAGAAAACACACCAATACACATTCACGAAAAATTTTTCCATTTAGAAAACAAAAAACTGGAAAAACTCTCAAACAAGCTATTCAGAATACATGAAAACATACTGCGAAATTTACGCATTAAAAGAAATAATAATTTAAGCAAATACACTCACAACACCATAGATTTTCTAACATCTATTGACTCACAAAAACAAGACCACTCAGAACGTCAACAAAAGAATACCACAAATCAACAAAACAGATTCCACAATAGATAACAACAACAATATAACTAGTCCAATAGATAACAACAACATAACTAGTCTCTCCTCCAAAATACAACTCATTAATAATAATCCACACACACAAGAAAACGTTGACAATTTCAAAGAAATTCTAACACACACAACCAACAATAGAACACAAACACAAATTAAAGAAAAATGGATGGTGAATCTGTCTAAAACAGGTATTCCAGAATATATAAAAGTATTTCTTGCACTTGGACCAAAATTTTGTTTCCCATATTTCAACAAACCAGAGAAAATAGATACAATACACAAAACAATCACTGATCTTGAAAACAACATACATCTCATAAAAGATGAAAACAGAGATACAGTACGTAATAAACTAACCAACATTCTTTTTTCAATTTACAACAAAACCAACAACAAAAAACACACGGAAAATATAATAAAAGAAACCAAAAAGTTTCTACACACACATCCGGAAATAACAATAACTAAAGCTGATAAAGGAAATACAACAGTTATCATGGATAAAACTGAATATATAGAAAAAACAGAAAATTTGCTCAAAGATAACACAACATATAGCATAATTAAAAAAGATCCAATAAACACATTACAAAAAACAATAACATTGCTTTTAACTAGATGGAAAAATAAAAAAATAATTACAGATCACACTTTCAAATACTTAAAGCCAGAAAACTATAATATTTCTCGACTATATCCTCTTCCTAAAATCCATAAAGAAAATTTCCCTTTCAGACCAATAGTTTCCTCTATCAATTTTCCCACTTACAAAATTGCAAACTCTATACATAAATTAATAGCAAAAAATCTTCCGATCCACCAATCCAACATTAAAGACAGTTTCGCGCTTAAAGAAATCACAGATAATTTAACTATTCCAGTCAACTACATTCTAATCTCACTAGATGTAACTTCTTTGTACCAACATTGCACTACAGTTAGTAAAAGATAGTTTAAAAAAAAGAAATGATCTATTTAAAAATATTTTTCCCATAGATGAATTAACTAAAGCAATAGAACTAATAATGAACTCTACCTATTTCACTTTTAATAACACATATTACAAACAAATATCAGGACTCCCTATGGGATCTCCTTTAGCACCAATTTTATCCATCATAGTCATGATTGATTTAGAAGAAAGTTGTTTGGAAAAATTAAATTTTACCCCTCCAATTTATAAAAGATACATAGATGACATAATCATGGCATTACCAAAAAACGAAATTAATAACACACTCAAAATATTCAACTCATACAACTCAAAATTACAATTTACAATAGAAAAAGAAATAAATAATATGATCCCGTTTTTAGACATTGCACTCACTAGAGAAAATAATTCAATAACCACAAATTGGTATAGAAAACCCACTTGGTCTGGAAGATGTATTAACTATTACTCACATCACCCAATGCAACAAAAAATAGGCGACATATACCTGTTAATTGACAGAGCAATAAAACTATCACATGAAAAACATCATACCGAAAACATCGAACTGATCAAAAAAACTCTAAAACATAATTGTTACCCAGATAAATTCATACAAAGACACATTGAAAAAAGACTAAATAACATCTTACAACACAACAACCAAACTACTGATAAACCAAAATTTGACACAAATAGACTACTAAATTTTCCTTATATACAACAGATTCACCATACATTAGTCAAAACTTTCAAAACATATGACATTAATTTAATAAACAACAATAAACACAACATACAACAACTAACAGGATCAACTAAAGACAAAATTCCACCTTTTTCAAAATCAAATTTAGTTTATAAAATCCCTTGCAAAGATTGCTCTAGCACATACATTGGACAAACCAAAAGATACCTAAAAACTAGAATACATGAACACGAGAATAGCACACATCATTTAGATACTGGACATACAGCACTCACAGAATACATAAAACAAACAATTCACACATTTGATTTTATAAACACAAAAATTTTAGTAATTGAACCATCATATTACAAAAGAATTATAAAAGAAATGATTAAAATCAAATCGGACAAAAATGCAGTAAATTCTAGAACAGATATAATTAATCTTAGCATCATCTATAACGCGATAATTTAAACACCACGTTCATATCACCAATCCATACCACCAATAGAAACCCACCTTCAGACATTCAAATCCACCCAGTAATATAACTGATAAACATTAAAATGTGACAACACATAGACCGAATTCTCCGGTCAAAAACGCACAATAAAATCATGGTTAATAAAAAAAAACAACAAACCACAACAAAACAGGTACAAATACACACCATCCAAATTACAAAATTAAAAAATCAGTATTATTAAACAAAACATTTACACCACACTGATAAACGGTACAAACATAACCTATTTGACCGGAGAGCCCTGACAACTATAATATTAATACAATACAGTAAGTTTTATTTTTCCCAGAATACCGCAATATTAATCATTAAAAGAAGAAAAATTTTTTTGAATCCACAACACATTAATATTTACAATAATAATAAACAATAAAAACAACACATTAATTTAAAGACTCTCCAAAAAAATTATAATTAATAATGCGCACACAACAAATATTATTTTTATATATATTTTTTTTATACAAATATTATTTTTATATTTTTTATGTATAGTGTATGAATAAAATTCTGAAGAGGCCCTGATCAGGGCGAAACGTAAAGTTTTAAAACAGAAAAACTTGAAAAGCCGTCATTCGCCGATACTTCACAACATATTCCAGACAACAATCTCAAATATACGGCTAAAGCATCAACAATCTCACTCAAAAGAAGCACCAGGAACAATACCGCCGGTCACTCTTCATCACACATTCTTTATTACACGGGTCGCGACGACGGCGGGGCTCGAAGTGAGGAAAAATGTCCTCCGTCTTCTTCCTCGATCTTCCGGGAGTCTTCGGGCATCCTCGGGAGTTGTCGGCTCGAGAACACTATGCGCTTCGGCATTGATCAATGGATCGAGTGTCGTTGGTCAGTGGGGCTCGGACGGTGCTGCGGCGGAACGGGGTAGCGCAGTTGGGCCGTGCTTTGGCTACGGGCGATTTGGATGGCCGCTGCCGATCGTTGGAGCGAGTACACGCACGCAGTTGGGCGGCGAACTTCAACATATGTCCCCACGAGTGGAGGCTCCTCGTGTAACGAGGCGTGTACTCCTCAGTTGGCTGGCATGGCAGATCTTCTGTCCTTTTCCAGTCCACGCTTTCACCACGCCACTTTGTCTAGGCTGCCATATTGTCTCTCGTTGGTCCTTGATGCCTCGACGATGTCTTCCCAATTCCGATCGACCATATAATATGCATCCAACCAGGTGGGGGAAGGGGGGGGGGATTGTTACACAAAATATCGCTTCCATTGAATATCAAAAATAACGCTTAAAAGTTATAAAAAGTGATGTGTGATGGCCTTCGAGCCGGCCGAGGGGGGAAAATATTGTAACGTTCCACCGTGTTACAGAATATAATTCAGTTTCTTTTATCTTAAAAAAAACCGAAATAAACAAAATCTCTTACGTTGATAGTATGCTCTTACTATGGCACTGTTTTACGTTGTTAAGAATCCCGTAAAAATAAACATGGAGATCAGAAAAGTTGTTAACAAATAAGCGATTTTCTTACGTAGATTAATAACCCAGATAACTAAAGTACGACTTTATACTTTCGAAAACAAAAAATAAATAAGAAAAAGGACATGGAAAACTCGATGTGCACCCCTGAATGTTTCCATAGAAAAAATTAAATAAAAACCGGTGCTTTCGAAAACCTAATGTTTTTCGTTTATCGTTTTTTATTTTTTTGCGTGTGAAGCTAAATTCAAAGTTGGGCAACTTCGCGGCCTTTAAGGCAATTATTTGCTTCAATTAATTTTTGCATATCCTCGGCCGTCGGCATTCTTGCGCTTGTAATGGTATTTTCGAAAGCCCCGAGAACAGTTGAACGCTTTTCCTCTGTCCATCGACGGTGAATTACATTTGCTCGATAAGAAAATGATTGTTCGCGGTTCGTACTCGAGTACGAAGTGTTTCCACTTTTTTTGGAGCAGTCACCGACAGTAGCGTTTCCTGAAATTATAATTAACCAATCATCGTTACTCAGTATTTGAATCAATGGAATAAAAAAACCAAAAGTCTCTGAAATAAACATTATATAGACAAAACTGTCCCGAACGAAAGGTGTCTTAACATTTTTCAGAAAATTCACTCCTTCAATAGTTATTCGACATTAAAATAATTAAAATCGACATAAAAAATATCAAATAACTCTTAAAGGATTGAATTTTCTGAAAAATGTTAAGACAGCTTTTTTGTAGAGCATTAAATTTCTCACAAAAATAATCATTTGTTCTTTGAAAATATTAATTCGTCTGGTAGTTACAAAAAATAAAAAATTCATACAAAAATTTGAAAAAACAATCAATGTTGGAGGCACGATTACAAGGAAACGGCTCGTTCTACGTAAATTTACTAAAAAAGCTTTTTTGCAGGAAATTAATTTTCCGTCAAAAATATTAATATATCAAATTTTTCAGATTCATAATTTACAAATTTTGGGTGATAAATACGGTAGATGTAAAAAAAATCGATAGTTGTAATGATACACCTTTTAATATTAATGTTAAGGGCTCAAACTCTCAGGATAATTCTTTTTTGTCATCATGAACAATATTTTCAGAGTCCCATTAACAAAAAAAATTGTTCGTCTTTTTTGGCCCAGTCTAGTGAATATATATGTACGTTCCAAACAAACCAAAAGTCTCCGAAATAAACTATATACAGACAAAACTGATCCGAAAGAATACGCTACGCTATACGTATTTCGGTGTATCGTATTCTTCGAAGACTTAAGTAAGAAATTCGAATATACTTTTAAAAACAATTGAGTGTATGGTTCACTTAAAAACGTATTAAACACCTGTTAATAATGCATTCGTGAATCTAAACTTGTACGCTTGCACCGTGAAAATTCATATACTCGATGGATTTTTGAAACATCAAAAAGTCCGTGGAAAAGACTTTATATGAATAAATATGTCCTCAAAACATACTATACATTACAATATCTTATGATTTAACTACGAAGGAAATTGCACCCTCATCATAAAATCAACGTATGGATTTGCTTGCTTAATTCTTAACTACATATGATTTTGTCAAGACAATTAAAATTAACTTACCGCTCAAAGCTATGATACGTGCTGCATACTTTCTTCCATCTGCATTCATATCCGCTGGACATGTCGTCATAAATGCCCTTATATCTTTGGTCTCGCAGATGAGAAAAACATCGTCGGTAAATAAACACTAGCACGAAAGCACTAAAATAAACATTTTACGGCTTCCCGTGACACTAAACGGAGATACCGCTGTGTCATGCGTCGCACTGAAGGTTACGGGATCGATTCTCGTACCGTTGCGATTCAGCGTGCTTTTGTACGATTCTGGCTCTTCTTTTTGTAATTTTTTTGAAAGATGTCGTATACTCTCTAACTTTCGTAAAAGTTCGTCGATATGGCTAAATAGTTCTTCATAACTAGAGACACGTTGAATGTTGTTTGGTATTGAATTTCGACAAAATCGGTAAAGCGGTTCCGATTTTATGCAATTTTGAATTTTTGTAAAAGATAAACATTTTGCTATAAATCACGTAGAATCTCAGCAAATCAACTGAAATATTCTACACACAAATCGATTAGTCTAAGTCTGGAGAGAATCGAAGCCGAAATCTGTCCACGAAATGTATTGTATTAGGAATTGAGCAGAGTCGCGTCGAGTAATAGGCTGTCCCCGAGCACTTAGAGGATTACCAGTAGCTCAGAGCAGCCGCCATCGCGCGAGTATTGTGTCGTTACTGTAAAATTTATCGAAAGTCGAACATATCGCCCGCGCGCGGACTAGTTGCCACGTGAGTCTCGAAGAGAGAAATCCGATCGACCCGTGCACGCGTGTTCCGCCGAGGAGGAATAGGAATGCGAGATAGAAAAACTGTGAGGGAACCGAAGTCCAGCAGTTCAGGAGATAGCAGCGTTACGGCAGGGAAGCGTTCCGCCCGGAAAATAAGGTAGGCGCACGTGGTGCACCCGCAATTAGCTATTTCGTGTGGCTCAGCATTGTCCTCCGTCGCGACCGGCTTCTCTCCTGACCTCGTGAGTTCTCGGAAGAATCAAAGGTTAGGATCGCAGTTGCTGTCGGACTCGAGTCACCCTTGTATGATTTTTGTATTAGTTGAACATAGATCCTTTTCGTTAATTAGTGAATAAATTGTTATTAGCGTTTTGTAAGGAAAAGAGTCCGAATTCAAATTATTGATTTCGCGTATAGTCCCCGAACTGCACCCCTTCCAGCTAGCCGGAACCGAACAAAACGTGACCTTGGCGAGAAGTAAGTGACCCTGGCTATCGGGTATAGAATAGATAACCTGGCGTCCAGCACTCGGTAGCGAAGCAGGTAAGAACGGGAGAAATCGCGTCGAGACCAGGAAAATCAACAAGTGGGCGTCGTTATATTTGGTTGTAGCGCCCCGTGAGTCAATCCGAAATACTCGTACGAGGGGCTCGTCACAATATACAGGGTGGGGCACTAACTGTTGCCACCTTGAATATTTCTGTAATTATCGGCGTCATAAAAAAATGTTCTAAACAAAAGTTATACGGTACGAGAGGGGTCATCAAATGCGACCATTTTTTTCAATTTCTGTGGAGGCGCTGACGAATAGTGAAGGTCACCTCCTTTTTTTCTCTGTTTCTCTCTCGATAGATGCATTATTGGGTTCCAGAACTTTGAATTTACACGTAAATAAATATATATCGATTCTCGTATGAATCAAAACTTTGATTGAGACGATGTCTTGTAAATGCTTTTTCTTCCCTGTCTTCAATATAGGATGCTTTCTGCACATTAATTTGAAGAAACAGTTTCTAAGACGGCTCGACGACTAATGAAGTTGCAACGCTGATTTCGAAACACAAAGCTTCATCATCATATGAGCGAAAATCTCGCGTTTCCCTCAGTCTAAGTACTATCAGTTTACAGCAGTTTCAGCGTCATTCGAAGCGGTCTATTGTCTTAAGGTCACGTGCGACATTAATATAATATCACTGCAGTTAGCGAGCTCGTGAGCAGCATCTTCGGACACAAACGTTAAATTTCTTATTCTGATTCTTAGGTGGAGTATTGTTACGAGCATAAGAATTATAGTATTCGGCTATTATTTTATCATTGCTTGACAAATTATTTGAAAATACGCTTATAAATCGATGAATACCAAGGCCTGTAGATATGAAATCAAGAAACATAACATAATAATGGCCGCAATACTCGGACTCAGATCTTTGCAGTTGAGAATTACTGGAGTGGAAGAGTTTGCAGTTTCATCGAAGTCGCTGTAGATGTTGAGGGATGATTGGTGGTAATCCGTAGCTATCGAAGTACCATCCATGTCCAGATCGATTGACGTACATGGCGACCCAGTGGCTTCCCGGCTGCTTGTGTCCATCTGTGTTAACTACAAGTGCAATTGCTTCCGTCCATGCCCGGGATATGCGATCGGCAGGAAACACACCTATAGTATGGTTCTTTATATTCTGAAGGGCCCGCAGTATTTGTAGACTGTTCATGAGGTGACTCGTTTTCTCTATGCGCACGTAGACCAACGTACCACGTTGTAGTTGTTCTATACTCCCACAAAGAATTAATACGATCATTATGACAAAGCCACGTGTTAATTTTTGCAGCACTATTTTGAGCGCATATATAGGTGCGATCTTTGCACAGTAAACTATGATAAATGCACAGAGTACTGCTCGCTGATAGGTTACAAAATAAGGGTTCAGCTTCTTCTTCTTCTAAATTTATAATGAAGCACTCTGTCAATTGCGTTAGATATTCAGCTTTATCAGAGCCTCTTGTGAATATACAATCATACTGTACGGCAATTTTCTTCAAGATATTCTCGACAGCGCAAAATGATGTTTCACCACTGGACCACTCCATGCCGTGATGATTATTAAACAACCATGTCTTTTGTCTCTTTACAGTCGGTGTGAAACTATTATAAGCATGAGGTGCTGATACGATCCAGTGTGTACTATAATCTGAGTTAATAGAAATTATCGCAACTGCTTTTGGTATAAATTCATTAGACCTATCCTTTAGACCTTGTATATCAATGACAATATTCACGAGTGTGCAGCGCGAGCGTAGTAATTCAACGTATGAACCTTGACTGGCGATCGAATTTACTTACATGTCAGATATATACCGCTTTTAGTCTAACCGCTATAGTCTACAATTACTGGCCACAAAGAGTCAATTTACAATCCATTGTCATATTCAGCATACACAATACAGTTGACGTTAGCACCTGGGCGGAGAGTACTTCTATTCCTACACTTCCATGTCTTACTAAATTCCAATGGCTACTACTGTTTGCCGAGAGATCTGGTGTGAGATCAAATCTAAAGAGGCAATAACCTTGAGCATAAGAGTGCGGCATAATACCTTGATGAAGAAAGTGGATACCTGTACCGGAGATCAGCGTATCCAATGTATCCACGTCATTATAGCTATTAAAGTCCGGTTGCAAGGGCGTTGACGGTATCTGAATACCGTCAACATACAGAGAAAGATAATTAATGCCGTAATTTTGGAAGTTCAACGGATTTAACGAACGATCACTATTGAACGCCTTATTATTGCCGAACCCAAGAATTATTCGTTTAGGCATTTGTTCTTGTATTACATTATCTAATGTATCACCATTGTATGCCTGCATGCAAGGGAGCCTTAAGGGAGGTTCCTCTATAATTGACCGAAAACTACACTAAGTTCAGGAATTAATTGTGGATGAACAGCAAGACGTAATAAGGTGGTTTTTTTAAAACTATTATTCATGCTTCAATTGTAATAATTTTTTTTTTTCAAAATGGCGTCCAAGATAGCGGCTGATAAATGAAGTGTACCTCCGGTTCCATTCAAAACTGCGTGCATTCCTCACTCGTCAATTTTCAATCTAGAATCATGACACAAGTTTAATTTTAAAACTGAATAACTATAGAAGAGAAAAAACTTAGGAAATCGAATAAATATTGAAAAATTAAAAAATTGCGGACATGTGAACTAGAATGTTCGTTTTTTGGATGTTTTTTATCACTCACATGTCCGCCATTTTGTCATTTTTCAATATTTTTTCGATTTCTTAGGTTCATTCTATTCTGTATTTATTCAGTTTAAAAATGGAACTTATTTTATTATTCTGGATTGAAAATCGACGAGTGAGAAATGCACGCAGTTTTGCATGAAACCGAAGGGCACTTCGTGTATCAGCCGCCATCTTGGATGCCATTTTGAAAAAAAAAATTATTACAATTGAAGAATAAATGAAGGTTTAAAAGAAAACCACCTTATTACGTCTTGTTGTTCATCCACAATTAATTCCTGAACTTAGTGTAATTTATCGGTCAATTATAGAGGAACCTCCCCTTAAACTCTACACGCGTTAAGGGGTATTTTGCCGTCGATTTAGACAGAGCTTTATCGTGAGCTAGAAGCATACTAGGAGCTATCTTAGTACGGCCCGCAACGAGTTACGCTTCGGTTAAACGAACATTCCAATCTTTTGAAGAACTCTTAACATAAAAAGCGTCGCTGGTGCGTACAAGTCGTAATCGTAACTCAACGCCGTTTATCAAAAATCTTCCCCAATTGAAAATGTCGCAAAGTAGATGGCCTAGAAGATCAACAGACCTTTTGTTTCCTTCTAAAAACGCCCTACGATTACACAGATCAGTATTACCGGTATCAGTATTGTATAATTTACCAGGTTTATCGGTATACCGTACATTGAAAACGGTTTCGATGTACGCTCTGTACGCGTACGCGTTATTAGGCGGGGATACAAGTTTCTTATTTAAAAATACATCATTTTCGTTGAACATTGAATGCATCAGATTATTGTTAGGCCCTACTTGAATCATAGGATCATTTTTCTCAACCGTGGGCAGTATTTGAACACGCATGCTTAGCATAGTATGTGCAAGATCAATGTATTCATCTCCTTGACCGAGTACAACAAACTCTATGAGTGAGTCATCGGTTAGGGAAGAGATCGGTTTACAGTGTACCCCCTAAGTTTCCTAAATTGAAGTTTGGGTCGGCGGTAGTGAAAACAATTGAAGCTCCGACTGTTTTCTCGAAATAAAATACATATGCAAAGATGTCGGACACAGATCTAGCCGTTTTCTTCTTCTTTTTCATGACGGACTTTGATGTTTTTCTCTTTGTTGCTGTCGCTTTCTTCTTTAGTGTCTTCGTTATAAAGCCTGATCATTTTCTCGACGCCGGTGTCTTCTTTCTTTTCTTCGCTCTGATGTTGCGCGTTGTATTGTCACGGGTAAAATGAAGCAATGCCTTATTTTAGCTGCTTTATAGCCCGAACCACTCATAAGTGAACCTATTTTTTCTTCGGCTTTGCGTTTTAAATTCTACCCTGATTCACGTAAACGTGATTTAAAGGCCTAAGGCCTCGCGAGGTTGCACACCGTTATCTATTATATCAGTGGCTACGTTAATACCAGTCCTGAGCGCTCCTTTACCAACAGTACGAACTCCTCGTTTCGGCAGAGGTATGATACGATGAAATAGGGCTCCAAGGAAACTACCAATACCGTGACCCAGTTAATTGGACGAAGCTATGTATACATGACTTATACCACCGTAACCCGTCCTACCACCACCACCACCTAGCACCATGTCAAAGTAATTATCGTAAACCTTGTGAGAGACGCTTTTTGGTTGATCGAGCCGTTTAAAATGCAGTGTCACTGTCAACGTCCCGCACTCAAATGCTATTGCCACACCAAATTCATTTCTTATGTCGATAGTTATCGTTTAAAAGCTTGTGTGCTGAAAACGTACATATCGAAGGGATGAAAAGGTGTTGATTTTCATAGAACCGTAATTGTAATTATCAAAGGGTGCCGACGACACAACACGTAACAAAGGTGCATGTACATCTCCGGTAATATTTGATTCACATATGCGTGCGTAAACAAACAATATGTTGGGGACACCATTAATTAAATAAGCGAGATGTGTTGCTATGTACTTAGAAGCTTTTCGAAGTTGTACACTACCAGCAGACTCATAAAATCCTAAACTGTTGTTCAGCAAAGGGGAGAAATAAAATGAGTGGTCTAAGTTCTTACAACCGATACAGTTGCGTGTTACCATTACGTAGCCGTTACGGGTGTAAACGGATTTCAAATGCTCTGTTATACATGATATATCAATAATTGTTTCAATTAATGAATGCATGCTGCGATACACACCTGGAGTAACACAAACACGGTCTTCGTTAAAATCAATTGTTGATTCATTACTAGGCGGTAGGGCGTTGGTAATGAAATTCATAAAATTTTCATCACCCTCAGTAGGTATATGTAGGATCGTTATGAGTATGTGCATTACAGCCAATGATACGGTACATGGACTTTGTAACGACACGTTTTGCGCTAAATTTGTAATATAGTAGATTTTTGTGTTATCAGGATAATATTTCATACTACTGTTACTAGGTAAAATGATGTAAGACTCGATCTCGATTTATTAATAGTAATGTGACATCTCGCGGCGCCATCGCTACAAAAAAATAATTTTTTTTACGGAAATTATTCTACATTAAAATTCGAAATATCTTCAGAAGGACACGAAATATGTAACGATGATTGAGACGATATTTCGACTCGGCGTGTGTTTACATGACGAGGAGCCGCAACGAGCAAGAGAGCACAACAAGCGCTCACACGTACGGAAGCCGAGCAAGTAGGTATACACCGCTGTACCTCGAGCAAATACAACTTTGCGCACACACGCTACTGTAGTACCCCAGATTTTCTGTATGAAAAATTAGATTAATCAAATCGATGGACTTTATTGCATTCGCGAAAATAATTCGAACAATAATTATTTTCGCCACCAGCTTCGAGCACTCAAGGTGACAATGCACTTCAACTCGAAGCTGAATCAGGACGAACTATACTGACCCATCAATTGCGGGTCGAACGGACTAAATCTGTTCTCGATTTAGTCAGTCTAAAAAGAATTCGAGGAACGATCGATTGGGCTCGTGGCAAAATCGTGAATAGCTTTAACAATCACTTAAGAAAAACTCACTGTAATTCGTAATATTCATATTACGACTATTCTACTTATTCTTTTCAATAAACACTTATTTACTTTCGGGAATCGCGTGAACTCCTGTTCTTTAATCGGACCGATCCCAAATAATATCTATAAATCGGCCGGAAACGAGACGAATTGATCACTCGTCCCTATTTCGGGCACAACATTTTGGTGGCAGCGGTGGGATACACCGTAAGCAAACCCCGAAAAGTAAATCATACCAAAAATAAGACCCAGAGTCAGACCCGACTCCAAATCGTTGGGGTAAGAGACTTGGTGCGATTCACACGCAGTTGTGAATCGTTGAAGAAGACGTCAGTCAGGTATCACTGACGAGGAGCCAACCGAAGGACAACGTCCAGCCAACCGAAGGACGAACGTCCAGCCAACCGAAGGACGAACGTCCAGCCAACCGAAGGACGAACGTCGAGTCAACTGAGGGACGAACGTCCAGCCAAAGGATCGACTACGTCGGGAAGGGCGTACTCATCGACCAGCAAGATCAACACGACATCGCAGTCGGGGATCAACGTCAAGGTCATCACGACCACGGAGACGACAACCTCGAAGTCCAGCTAGGCCATGGAAGGGACCTGGAAACTGTAAGTGACGGTTGCCAAAAAATTTTCTTTCTGCACGAGCCGTGCAGAAAGTCCGTAATGCGTATTAGTCCGAGCCAGAAAAATGGGTTAAACAATTTTTAGAGAGTGAGGCATTAAATCCGTGAGACTAAGCCCGCGAGCCCAGATCTATCGTTAACAAAAATCGAGACCCCTACCAGAAATCGTTGCAAGTTTGTAGCAACTTGCAGGAATTCGCGGTATTAATTCGCGAAAAGCAGGAGGACAGGCTATCACCAACCACTGTCCATCATAACAAAAGGAATTTATTTTCCATATACTCAAAACCCCTTTCGGAAAAGGGAAAAATCACAAAAATCAAAAACTGCCCTACTCGCGATAAAACTTATATTTAACCGTTGCTGAGTCATCGCATCACATGCAGCAAGAAGACCAAGTTCGACAGCGGCGGAGGGGGGGTTCCGTGGACACAACAATAACAGCCGACGGCGTAGATATAACCACCGGCCTAGAAGGAGCGGTAGGCGACATCACCGTTAGGACGCAAAGCGCCCTTAGGAAGATATCGCCGTCCGGCGGAACACCCGGCACGGAAGAGGCCCGCATAGCAGAAAGATTAGTTAAGGGAGTTCGGCGTTAACGTGAGAAGAGGAACCTCGTTCGGTGGAGCCACGTACATGGATCGAGAAGAGGAAACCAAGAGCGAGGGCGCGAAGGCCATCGACACACCAGATATAGACGCCGAGCTGGAAAGGATGCTCCGAGACACCGGTCTGGATGGACAAAGGGGAGCCCTGGAAAGGGCTAAATCCAAGAATCCAGGAAATGGCAGAGGAGCTATCCCTGGGAGCACCGCTAGGGGAACGACACAGAAGGACGACCGAATGGAAGAGGAGCCCTACGAGTTACCAGCACCACCGCCATGGAATGCTGCATCTCGGAACAGCGCTCAAGGTCGTCTGGAAACACCCCACCGTGGAAATAACACCACTTCATGGAAACATTCACAGGATACGTTCGAAGATCTGGTGCATACCGTGCACAAAAAGGCTATCCGGTTAGAGACTCAAATGGACCTCATTACCACTCTTCAGACGCAGCTGGAGGAACTCATGTTGGAGCTTGCCAGGGAAAGGCAACGACAAGGCAAAGAAACTCCAGTCAAACCCCCGACACCATCGTCAAAAAGAGTGTCTGGAGATCCGCCTGGAGGCTCCCCAGAGAAGCCGCCAGAACGACCACCAGTACCGCCGAGAAGAAGTCTGGGAGGAGGACCCCCAGAAGATCCTAGAGGAAATCCTCCTTATCGGGGATCCGGAGGAGAGCCCACAGGTAACCCTCAGGGCGGAAGACCTTCTTATGATGTCGGACAAGACCCGAAACCACTCAAGCTTACCCTGGGTGTTCAATTTGTCAGGTACTTCGACGGAAGCGATCCGGGACAACTCGGCGCATTTCTACGCTCGTGCGACACGGTATTCTCAAGAATCAAGGCTGAAGACTATGATACTCTACTCGCCTTAACACTGACTGGTAGAATTAAAGGAAGAGCAGCCGAGGAGCTGAAGTTCCAGAGCATCCACACACTGGAGCAATTAAAAACGGAGCTCGAATCGCGTTTCGGACGCCAAAGGTCTCTGTCAGCCATGCAAATGAAATTTCATTCCATTAGACAAGGACTGAATGAGGATGTCACCGCGTACGCTACCCGAGTGAAAAAAATCACCACGGAAGTGGTGGGAAAACTCTGCGAGGATGTCAGCGCAGATGCAGAGGCCCGACTCGTGGATAGGATAACACGAAAGTCCGCTCTAACAGCTTTTGTGAGTGGATTGCACGGCCAAGTACAAATCCTAGTGCGAGCGCGTAACTGCACCACTTTACATAAAGCAATAGATGTGGCTGTGGAAATTAGCAACCAGACGCACCCGCATGGAGCAGCGAAGAAAACCAAAAGAAATCCGAGAAGGTCCCTAACAGCTCAACCACGTGGAAAAACCTGTTACAACTGTGGAAACAGCGGGCATATGGCGCGAGATTGCATCCGCCGATCGGGCCGAGTAAGCCTGCCTGCTCCCAGCCACCCAAGAGGAATCAATCAGCTGGAAATAGTACGCACCTACTGCAAGTTTAAAGGACACTCGTGGCAAGAATGCAGGAAAAGATTAATGAAGAAAAAAGTAGATCAAGGATCTGTACCACGACAGAGGAGAAGTGGAGACAGGCCGCCTAGTTACGATAAGGCTCAGGAATCCAGCACCGCAGCGCAAACCAACATCTCTACCATTGCCTCGCGTATACTAGAAACGATAAACATACATACGGTCACCGTGAGTAGACCGACTAAGAGGGCCCCAGAGGGAGAGCGCGATAAGAAAAAAATGTGCAGAGTGGCAGCCGAGCGGAGTACTACGTTTACTACTACGCGTACACTGAGCAGCATCGACCCCGAAGTTACTACCACCGGCCATCAGACACAAGGGGATAAAGAGTTGCAGGTCCATGACGTCACCGTGCCATCGAAAAGCTCAACAATCAGCGATTTTGATATCGCAAGCCGTACCGCAACGCGAGGAATACTCACACCGACACCGGCCGACACCGGAGCTTAATGCAGCCTAATAAAATACAGCAAATAAAAAGCAGACACGCCCATCGATCAGAGCGATGCGCTACTCCAAGGCGCAGAGGGTACAAAATTTTCTCCCGTATGTAAGGCGGAGATAACCTTAAAAACGCCGAAAAAAACAATAAGACATTGGTTCTACGTTATAAAAGATGATGTGCCGATAGCCGTTGAGGGACTACTGGGCATGGCATTCATGAAAATTCCCCACGTAGATATTTTGAGGGGAGAAGTGCTCCGACTCTACGGGCACAGAATGCCGTTACTGGATGGAAGTCAGAAGATCGCTCTCGCACCACCCTCCGAAACTATCGCCTACGTAGCAACGTGCAGCAACACACCAGGAATTCTTCCGAGGAAAGAGATAGAGGCAGGTGTTACAATCGGCGCGTGCTACACGCCGCCACGAGGCAATAGCTGTGTGGTGAGCCTCATCAACACTATCGAGAGCGTGGAAGTGGTCAATCGCCCGACGGTGATACTTGCGCCAGTCGAGATAGTGGCCGAGCTTGAGACCAACTCGGTGGCACTACAAGTTAGCACCGTCAGGGAGAAAAGGGGGACCTTGCGTCTCCATCATCGAGAACAAGAACTCGCCATAACTCACCTAAATGACGAGGAACGAAAATCCCTTTTGCCGCTGATAGAGAAATACGAAAAAATCTTCCATCGCAAGGGAGATAAATTACGGTGTACGCACATGGTAGAACATCACATACCATTGAAGGATGTCGTACAACCCACAAAAATACGCGCCTACAGACTACCAGAAATGTATAAACAGGAAGTGGAACGGCAAACTAGCGAAATGGTCGCAGATGGAATAATTCGGTCAAGCAGGAGCCAACGGATCGCACCTCTCTTGGTAGTAGCTAAAAAGCCCGACGCAACGAGAGAAAAACGACTTCGAGTGGTGGTGGACTTCCGGAAATTGAACGAAGCCACCATAGGGGAGTCCTACCCACTGCCCAACATCACCGAGATATTGGACCAGCTGGGAAAAGCCCAATGTTTTTCGACTCTCGACCTCACATCTGGATTTCATCAGATCTTGATGGCGGAAGAAGATAAAGAAGAAACAGCATTCTCGACACCTCAAGGACATTTCGAATACAAACGAAAACCCTTCGGATTAAAAAATGCTCTTCCCACATTTCAGAGGTTAATGAACTCCGTACTGGCTGGCATACAAGGAGTAAAATGTTACGTATATCTCGACGACAGACTCGTCTACGGTACAACGCCTCGAGAGCATAACGACAGGTTTGAGGAAGTGTTCCAACGTTTAAACGTGGCCAAGCTGTCAGTACAACCTGGAAAATGTCAGTTCCTACGGAAAGAAACGCAGTATTTGGGACAAATCATTTCAGAAGAGGGAGTAAGAGCAGATCCAGAGAAACTCGTCGCCGTGAGAAATATTCCTGCACCAACTACTGTAAAACAGGTGCAATCATTCCTGGGATAAGCTGGCTACTATCGAAAATTTATTCAAGATTTAACGAAAATAGCAAATCCCCTAACCGGCTTATTGAAAGAGAGGACGAAGTTCGAGTGGACTGCAGTATGCGACGCCGCGTTCGAAGAATTAAAGACGGTATTAACAACGGCGCCCGTACTACAATACCCCGATTGCGACCGGCAATTCTTGGTAACTACAGACGCCCCCGATAAGTCAATCGGGGCAATCCTCTCCCAAAACACGGTCGACGAAGACTTGCCTATATGCTACGCGAGCCGCACTCTCTCGAAGGCCGAGATCAACTGCTCGACAACGGAGAAAGAACTACTCGCAATAGTGTGGGCCATAGCGCAATTCCGACCGTATATTTACGGAACCCGGTTCAAGGTCATCACGGACCATCAACCACTCACCTGGCTGTTTGGGATAACCGACCTGGCTTCTCGCCTGATGAGATAGAAAGTAAAATTATCAGAGCACGAGTTCGACATTGAATACAAAGCTGAAAAGAGAAATACAAACGCGGACGCAAATGCGGAGTCGCATTTGTATTACCTCACGAGCACACGAGCGAGGAAAAGATACGAGTCCCGGAAGGAAGAAAAGGACAGCGAGTTCGGTAGAGGAAAAGACGAGGGAGGCCGAACTACCATGCATTACAGCGAGCCACAAAGAGAAGGAAATAGATAGCTCACGGACGACCGAACACACTAACGCCCACACCAACACATGCAAGCCGTGTGGCTGGGGCACTCCGGCCACGAAGCATGGAACAAAGAGTAGACGCGAGTAGAGTTAGAACGGAGTAGAGGACAGCCCGAGTGCAGCGAGAGAGACGGAGCGACGCGACTCATTGCGGAGCGAAAAGGACGCCGATCCTCCACCGGTCCAAGCCTACAGTGACCGACTCGCTGGCCAAGCGAACAGCCAGCAGCCACGCGGGCCTGGGGAAGCGGAGAGAGGGGCGTATAGTGTGTGACGTAATTTTTTTCGGTAACAGACCGATTATTCGGTCTTCTGGTCGAGAGCACAAAACACGAAAAGAAAAGAAAAATCGGGAACCGTCACCTTCGGCCGTCCACCCTCGCTCGCGCATCCGCCAACCCGGTGGGCGCCAGTTAATTATTGTTCCACAGGTATTAACGAACCGGTATGTCCGAGGGATCGAGTGGGCGGCTCAATCCCCAAACTCCAAATCGAAAGTTTGGGGTAAAACTCGCGATCGCGATCAAAACCGAACGAATCGGTAGCATAGATAATTTTTGAGGTCGCGTAAAATTAATAAACGCAACTGGATGCACTCGCGGGAGCAAACGGTTGCGGAATGGCACGGCCGCTCAGTCTGCTAGGTTTGGTAGAGAGGGTGGCGGTAAGGTGCAATAAATAGCCAAAAATCGTGATCAGAATTAATCGACGAAAACTAATGTCCCGCGGACAAAAATCGGGAGCGGGCGCCGGTAACAAATCCGCATTTAA